>JAUMHF010000017.1:22305596-22377183 GCA_032359275.1 Microctenopoma steveboyesi | reverse complement strand
TGTGTGTGTGTGTGTGTGTGTGTGTGTGTGTGTGTGTGTGTGTGTGTGTGTGTGTGTGTGTGTGTGTGTGTGCTGCCATGCAGGACTTTCTGTGTTTGTATCTGATGCCTCTCTGTTGAAGAATCATGCATGCACTACCTCCCTATTCTCATTAGCACTTTATTTTAGAAACAGACACTCAACGTACACTGTTGGTAGCGTGCTTTACATTGTGCGACATACGTACAGTAATATGTTTCTGCTGCCATTAGAGGCCTGCTGGGCCATCTGGGGTCCGACCGCCTTTTGTTCATGCAGACTCCAGCCACAAACACACTCAGGCATTGATGTTGTAATCAATTTGTGTGGCCAGACGTAGCCTGGACGTGTGTGTTAATTAATGTTCTTGTGGGAGGAAATAATTTAACCGCGATAATGAGCTTGAAGAGGAGCAGTGAGAGGGGTGTGATCTCCGGGATATCAGGCAAACAGAAGAAGGAGCGCCCCGAGCCTCAGCTAGTCATGATGAGCGTTAGAAAGAGAGGTGCATTTGGAAAATGGCTGGAAATAATAACTGGCAGTATCAGTTTCTTCTGCTAATGACTGTGTTAAAGATGTCACATTTTAAAATGCTAAAAACAACACTTAAATTTGACAGTTTGAATCAATTTTGTTCCTTGTATTGTCATCTATAGCTATCACCTAAGTCGTTTAGTGAACTTATTCTTTTTCATATGAGATGAAAACAATCACAGAGGTTCTGAAGAAGACTTAATTGTCATATTGTCATTTAGATTTTGTGTTTATTTATTAATTTGGTCTATTCTGAGTCAGAGTTAGTTCATGCTAATCAACATTACTTTTTCTTTTTTTTCATACAACATAGTTCTAAAAAAGACTTGTCTGATAATAACTGTTAGAAAGTGACGTGCGGCGAGGTTCATGACTGGTGATGACTCCTCTGGAGTCTGATGTACAAATGTATGAACCTAAAATAGAAGCTCATATATTAATTTGTAAAGCTTTTAAAGCATTGCTTAACTTTATCTACTCCTAGTCACTGACTAGGAGTAGATAAAGTTCTTCTTCTCGGACACCTCCTGTTTCACTGAAAATACAATTTAGGAAAATCTATTAGTTTTGAGACGTATTCTTTCAGATTGTCTGAATAAATTTACCCGAGTTTACTGTTACAGACTTGTTGGTGACACACCACTTTCTCTTTGTATTGTTAGTATGTTCCTTGTCATGAGTGTGGCGCCTGCCTCCCCCGACTGCACGTCACTGTAGTTAGATTATTGTTGTGGCCTTAGAAATATGGGTTTCTATGGGTTTAAGCATGAGGACTGAGATTGGTCCAGGTGAGGGCAAGAATCAGCCCCTGCAATGATGGCATCTTAGGTCACAGTGTCTCCTTCCACAAACACACACAAGGACCCACATCAACATACGCATTCTGCATGCATCTGTTCGAGTCTATGCGCCACAGCACGTGACAGGGATTCTATTTGTGTTGGTGATGTGGCTGAGCCCTGTTTGTAGCGTTTGAAGGAAATTACCCGGTGAGCGTTGCCTCGGCCACAGTAGACATATGGCATATTGATTTCTTGTTGTGAAGAGTGCTGTTCAAGCCCCATTTAAGATTTCCATTGAGCCCACAGCCCTGAGTACGGCAGCCAACCGTAAATTAGGGAAATTGCACATTCATCACGAGCGTTATTTTAGGATACTGTGGAAATATGTGGGGCCAGAAAAGATCTATGTTGCTGCAGGCAGCAAACATGCACAATGATGGACTGACTGACACCTCATCAAAGCAGCTATGCGTTAAAATGCATATCACAAGTGAACCATTGTCATTAATATGTGATGTGGTAGCCACCGTTGTAAACTGCAGGGATGTGAACCTGTCCATTTAGGAAGCACAAGTGATTGTGAATCATGTTCACCTCCTTTGGTGCAAATTATAGTGACAACAGGTGCAATGAAACTGCTAAAGAAAAACTACCTGCAAAAGGGGAATGATTTCACATATAGTGACTGACTGGTTTATTTCAGGTTGTGTGTTTTGCGTGTGTCATTGTCATTACCAGTAGCATGAGGCAGTATCAGCAGCCTGATCGGGTTGTACAGGTAGCCCAGTAAGTCCAAGATGACACATTCACATATGCAGCTGCACCAAGTAGGTTTGTGAGACAGGTCATCACCGCAGAAGAGCTGGACACGGCTGTAGAAGGGCAACATTTTAAATGGCCTTGACTTTGTACTGGCATTTCTGCTATGTGTGTGGGTAATGCATAATTAATGAATCACTGCTTTTTTATAGGTTGCTGTTTGTTTTTCGTTCAGCGTGTACCACAAGGAACATTCAGAGCAGCACTTAGAGCGCCTATAGCTAACCCTAGTAGGGAGCAGGACTTTAGCGCCTCTTGACACAGTATTCTTAGGGATTTTCTGTAGCCGAAGAACCTGCTCATACACAACTTACCAGACATCTGAGGACTCAGAATGATCTTCTGGTCTCAGAGAACATTTCCTTGATGTTTTACATTCAAATGAGTTCAGTTTACTTTGTTACTGTCGTGCAAATGCTGCCATGCTTCACTTCACACGCCAAGAAGCGGAAAAGGTTATTTTGTTGCAGCAGGTAAGACAACTTTGCCTGCACGAGTTGTTGAACTGTAGATTGTTATTTTGCTTTTAGAGCAACTTTAAGTAAACACAAACAGTTTTGTTGCAAATGTAATTTAGGTAATATAGATATAGTTATATATTTATTTGTTTCTATTTTTTTTCTGTGTGTATTACCGACAAACTTTTGAGACTCAAGTGGAATAAATTTGTGACCACAAACTATTTCCATATGTTGCACTTGTAATTATCGCTAGGAGGCTGACACGAGCTCTTTCCCTCAATTGACAACTTGTAGTTACAGAATTTCAGATTTGATTACACCCAGCAACATCAACCATATCTCCATGTACTGTAATTAGTGTGTCGTGTCAGGCGACCCAGAAAAGTCTCAGTGATGCAGCCTGAGAATTTGTTTCAATATTTAATATAATGAACTCTGGACATAACTGATATGTCCAGAGTTCTGCATCTTCAATTTAATACATTTTTTTTTGTGGTTTGAGGATTCAGTGACTTCTCCGGGGACCATTAGACATGTGGCCAGGAATTGGGGGGGGCTGGGTGACTTTAGGTAGATATTTGTTATATTTGAAACCTAAATCAATCAGTGTCAACCAGATAACCAGGTTTTACATTTTCACTTCCAGTGGAAGATGGCGCAAAGCCCCCTGCACACTGTAATTGCTGTAGCTAGCACAAGGGCCTGCACAGGCCTGGCTTGTGTCACTCGTTTAAAAAAAAATCTGCATCACACCAGCGGTAGCCTAGTTGTTAGTGACTGGCTCACTGGTCTGAAGGAACTCTAACTCAACCACTTCCCTCTCCACCTCTTTCCAACTGGTGCTGAAGTACAAGTCAGGACATACCTAAAGTTTTAGCACAGGTGTTTGGCTTTGCTTTCCCTCTTTCTGTCTTCTACAGCAACTTTCCACCTTCTGCAGAAGTCTGAACAACATGAACAAAAATGTTGTTGTGAATAGTGTGCACTCATCGCATCTTTCCCCATCTTTGCTAGTGTTGTGGGAACGTATTAGTGTGGTGACTGCAGTG
This sequence comes from Microctenopoma steveboyesi, assembly GCA_032359275.1. Classification (NCBI taxonomy): domain Eukaryota; kingdom Metazoa; phylum Chordata; class Actinopteri; order Anabantiformes; family Anabantidae; genus Microctenopoma; species Microctenopoma steveboyesi. The sequence goes on along the minus strand of JAUMHF010000017.1, from coordinate 22,373,520 downwards.
ACTGTGTCTCCCCGAGTTGACTGTATCTTGTTAAAGTCCAGAATTGCTGATTGACTGTGTGCACATAGTGTATATTCAGTAACTTTATAGCCAGAGTAATCATGGCTATAAAACCATGCACATGTATTATTGGTGTTAGTTGCCATAGCCTCAGATATGATCTGCATTGACACAGTTGTGGAACAGCCACTGTTTCATCACTTTGTACTGACTATATGAAATAGTTTTTTTATTAAACATATTAAATTCGTCCTTTTAAGAATTGGTTTGATACTAAAATAAATATTGTAATATGTTGTCTGCCTAGAGCTAGCACTGTGCCTGTGTGCAAGTGAAATAGCAGGAGGGAGAAGAAATGGGAACAGAGACAATGGAGTGAGATGGACAGGGTGTGCTCCCTGTGTGTCTTGTTGTAAGCAGTGTGCTTGTACCTTGGCTTTATTTGTGTTATGCAGTGTGATTCCATTGTAAGGAGTAGATCCACTGAGCTTGTATTCCCACACTCCCATCAGCCCGTGCTTTAGATAAAGCTGTCTGGATCTGCAACACACCTTTCTCAAATGCATATGAGCAGCATATTACTGTTGTGGAAGCTCTCTGTACACTCCTAGGGGATTGTGATGGTTGCATTGTGTGGGCTACAATGAGGGTGAGATATGTTGGCACATAGCACCATCTCCTGAATCTCGATTTAGATGGTAATCTTCACTAGCATAGCTGGCTTCAGGTAGTGGAGTTGCTTTACATCACAGAAAGCCTACTTCTTATTGGCAACTTTGGACAGTCGACAGAACTGGACAATTGGGATTTATTGCTTCAAGAATCATACACCGATCACTCTCAACGGTCTTCAGATGTCACAACGCAGAGGACCGTGTTGACACCTGTTGTGTATGTATCATAGATCCCAGACTAAACCTCAGGACTTCTATCAGTGTCTATCATGAATGGTCTAATATAAAGTAAAATTGAGTGATGGCCGACTACTGCGTTGCTTCATGTTGCCTTCGTTTGGGTCAAAAATTAGCTCGCTGTCGGCTTGGTAGGTCAAAAGAGTGCATCAAACTGTTTTTATAAGGAGAATGAAACAGTCGGTGATCGCTCTATGAGGCTGTACAGGTGCACAGCATTTAAAGTTGAGGTTTACAGTAAGATTTAACTCTTCTGACCTAATGATTTTTGCCTCAAATAAAAAAAAATGGCTTCACCATAATGAATTGTGTTTTTATTTGGATTTGTAATTTTTTATAAAATAGATTTTCATTTGATGTGTTAGCGATACCATAAAGCCTAGAAAGTACATTTCATGCCTTTTTAATACATCTCTGCAACCTGTATTCTTATAACACATTTACCTTTAAGTGTTTAAAGATGATACCTATTATCTTGTTCCTTTAAGTTATAAATCATTATAAATGTTGAACATAGGGGATATTTGTTGTGTGCCTCAGGACAATTAGTAGGTGGAGGTCGCCATTTACTCATCATTTTACTTAACCAGGATGCAACTGATGGAGTTTAGTGCGTATTATGATTTCAGTGACACACATAAGAGTCCTTTCAATGTGAGCATGCTTCCCTATCCGTGGTGGTCCCAACTGTCTCCTGCATGCTAGTTTTGAACCTTAATAAGCCCTATGCCTCTCCTTGTTGGAGGTGAAGGCAGGGAGAGAGAAAATGGCTTTCTTACACTTCAATTTCACGCATATTTTCTTTGAGGCTAATGAGAGCCTTAAATATGGTGCCAGACTTCAGGCTGCACTGTTGAAGGCTGACATTTTCACGCACAGTGGCACCTTGTCACTGTGGATGAAGTCCTTCTACCTGGCTGTTGAGAGGTGTGTGTGTGTGTGCGTGTGTGGCTTTTATGTGTGTGTGTTAAGAAAAGAAGACAGTTTGGTGTGCTGGTCTGAGATGTTTGCGTTGTGCACAGGTGTTTCTAGTTGTACGTGCATGGACATGTTTTTGCTGCGTGGTATATTAACTGGCAGAGTGGAGCAGAAAAAGTGATGTAGTGATGGCAAGTAATGAGAACACACTGGTCCGTCTCACTTTACAATCTCAGCTGTGCTCTGTATGTTTATGTAATGCACTTGTGTGTTTGTATGAGTTGATGTGTGCGGATGATAAATGTGCTGCTTCTTAAACATTTCTTTCGACAGCTAACACTACTATGTAGCATGTCATCAAATGACATGAGGCGATTTCTATTTAATCACATCTCTGGACAAAATGTTAATTAATAAACACTTGAAAGGACTTGCTTAGCTCTAGCATTGTTATCATCTCACATGAAGCCTAAACGTGTAGGTCTGCCAGGTTCCTTTACCTTGTGGAGAGTAGTCGTAAACTAGTTGTCAGTAATTATAGAGCTAGAGATATAGGGAAGGAAACTTTGCATGTGTGTCTTTATACTTTCATTTCCCACATGGAAAGACAGCCCACTGATTATTTGAGTGCGAAGGGATTGAATGAACAGAATCATGTTTCTATGTAACACTATCTGTTAGGAGTAGGAGTAGGAGCTCTTTTTATGTTGATTTACATGTTTTTTTCTATAAAGATGTAACTTTCGGGTGATTAATTTAAAATATGATGCAATAAATTGCATTTTATACATACATATATATATATGCATTAGTCAGTGCTACTAGGACAACAGAAGAGGCTACTGGAAAACCCAACAATGATGGCATCTGTTTGCATGTCTGGATATATGTATGTATGTGTGTGTGTGTGTGTGTGTGTGTGTGTGTTTGTCTCCCACACGGCCAGCTGCTGCCACTCACTGTAAACTAGTCTGCAGCTCGTCACAGACAGACGTTGACACACTCCCAGTCTAATGTGCTCATTAGGGACTGCACAGCACACACATAATTGATAGCCATGACACACACATGATACACACACATTATTGCAAAAACAGTTTCCTTTTTTTTAATGCTGCAGTAGAAAACAAGGTTATATGAAGTCATATAATGGGGAGGTTCATTGTCAAGAACAACAACAACAGAAAACGAAAGAACGAAATGAAAAAGACTAACGGCACAGAATGCATAACAGTATCTGTGCTGTTTACATGCCGATATTTTACACATAAGGATTTTTTTTTATATTTCTCTACACTGGCAGCTGTCAGTTACTTTAGCAAATTAACTGCCAAAAATGTAGCAGAACTTGTCGCTCAAGAGGTTAGTGTAACCATGGTTACCTTTCATATCCCAAAAAAGATAAAGCTGCAGTGTGGAATCATGACAGAGTAATTAGAACAAAAAAAAAGAAGAATGACCAACAGGCATTCAACAATATGGAACCAAGAATGCTTATAAATAACAGTTTACATGTGAAATATCTTCATAAAGCAACATCTTTTTTGTACAACCTTTACTTTAATATTGTTTTAGTGTTCATACAGCCGCACAGAGTAGTGTCTGGTAAAAAAGAGTTTTTAACCCTTTGAGCACGAGTTGGGAATAAAAAGATTTGCCTGTCATCATTTTCTTACCTCCCTTTTTGTATTGTTTGATTAAATAACACATTTATAAAACTATTGTGCAAAACAATTTTATTTATGCCTTCATATACTGTGCACCAGCAGATACCCTTTTAAATTAAAAATATAGAAATTATGCATAATTTAGACAGGAATTAGTTAATATGTTTTATATACATATTTTACACAGACCTGAATTAATATAGGTCCCTGATCGACCAACTTAAAAGTTATTTTATTTTTATTTTTTTTGTTTTTACCACACACCTACAATGCTGGAGTCCTGTAAGCATTCTCCAGATAAATATTAAACCCACAATGAATACCTTATACTGAATACTGAATCTCCCTATAAAACTACTTACATCTCCCAGCTTAGACATGTGTTGGGAAAATAGGCACTGCAGACAAAATGTAGCCTAATTCTCCAGTTCTCACAATAGCATCAGTAATTCCCAACCTCGAATCTTAAGTCAATAGTGTTCAGACCTTTGATGTTAGTGTGTGATGTAAGTGCTTTGACGTACTCAGAGGGTTAAATTTAAAATGCTGACTTCAGCTGAAAAATGTTTAACAAATTTTTGAAAAAGAAAAAAAAGAAAAGCATAAGCAGGAGAGTGTAAAAACAGAAATCGCTGAAAGTGCACCAGATTTAGTTTTAATGTTTAACTAAACTGTTTTCCTTTATGCATGCAGCTTGTCACACCCCAATGATGCCAAAATATAAAGGAACATAATTCCATTTACAAGTTTCAAAATACACATCATTTTAGAATCTCTTTTTTTAAACCTTCATATACTGTATCTTCTCAGTGATAACAGTCTCCATTTTCACATTTTTAACAAAGTCACTATTCCTTTCAAAGGAGATCACTTAAATTAAGTGTCTTGGGCCAGAGTGAGTCTATCTCACACAGAAACAAAAGAGAAAAGAAAAAGAAATATCTACAAAATGCCATGTGCCAAAACTTAAACCAGTAGTTGTATGGCATCTTTGTGCAGATCCATCACATTAATAATCCTTTCTTGTCTTTGCAAGAAATGTCTATGAAAGGCTAAAAAGAGACAGAACAAGAAAGAGTGAGCCATTACGAAAGAATGTAGCATCGTTCTCAGTAAGTGCTACTGTTTGTCCAGCTCGCACACATACAAGAGATGGTCCTCAGGGGACTTCCCATGAGTCTTGCTCAAATGAAGCTTGACCGCGTGCTTGCTTGCAAAAGTCCGGTTGCAGAGCTTGCACTGGTACATTGCCCCACTGTCGTCATCCTCGGGGGCAGGTGATGCCGTTTCAGATAAGGACAGGGAAGTGGTTAAGGATGAGGACAGGGAGATTGGTAAAGAAGATGTTAGGGTCGTGGATAGAGAGGAGGGTAAAGCGTGGGTGGATGAATGAAGATTAGAAAGCAGTTTTTCAGATAGTCCTTTGGTGTGGCGTTGTTGATGGTGTATCTGTGATATCTGGCTTAGCAGCTGCTCACCAGAAAGCTTGGCCAGGTCTCGCAGACGGAAGCCCAAATGGGATTCCAAGTGGCTGACATAAGTGGATGGCGAACGGATCTGAGAGGCGCAATCACTGCAAAAAAAAACTGGGTGACCAGAATCCAAGTTTTTTAGGAACTTTGTGCCACCGGTTCTCCGTAGCTGGTATTTCACATTAGCCAACCAATGGGATATTGTAGTCATTGAGAGGCCAGTGAAACGGGAGATGTGCATTCTTTCCTGTGGGCTGAGGTCTGACATCATGTACTTGCCATCACTTGTTTGTCTCAGACTGGAAGCAAACTGGGCTTGTAGAATAAGAAGATGTTGAGGGTTCCAGTTTGATTGGCGGCCTTTACGTTTCTGGGCTGGTGAAATATCTTCTGTTTCTTCCTGTGTGACACCTTCAATCTCGCAACGTTCAGACTGGCTGGTAGGTGTGGAGGACTTGGAGACAACCTGACTTTCTGTCAGGTTCCTCAGCATGTCAGAGATGTCTGACAGGGCATTTTCCCTCAAAGGAGAGGTGGACATAAAGGAAGCTACAGCAGCTGAAGCTTTGGTCATAGTGACAGTGGAGGGGGAAGAAACTGAGGATGGAGTTGTAGTGGTGGAAGAGAGAGCTGTTGAACCCAAAGAAGCACTACCGCTGTTTTTGTCAGTATTTTTGCCTTTGGTAAGGTCAATGGGTTGGTCATTATTAAGATGCTGCTGGTAGAAGTAACGGTCTAAGTGGTCATTACTTGGCTTTTTGGACTGTGCTGGTGGGGTTGAAGCAGCCACTGCTGCTTTTTCTGCTAGACTGTTGCTCATTTTAAATAGCATGCTCATAGGGTCAAGGGATGGTAGGGCAGGTTTAGCAGCCTTCCCCAGGTGGACGTTCATTACTGACTGAAGTGCACTAAGAGGGTTGACGAACGGCTGTTCTGGAGGTGGATGATCTGTAATGATAGCAGTACTGCCACACAGAGAGGCAGGCAGTGGGGGTGTCACAGCAGTTGACTCAACTCCATTCTCCACCGCCTCCATTAAGGAATTATCTCCATTTGAGTCCCTGAGACTGGCTCCACTTCCATCTCCTGGTGCCTTTTCCACTCTACTTGTATTGTCAGGGGTTTTACATCCTCCGGCTGTGTTTTCTTTGGGGGACTCTCCTTGGACTGATTCCCCTGCGTCGCTGTTGCATGGTGAGGGTGTGATACGTCTCATGGGAGATCCCCTCACAACACCTCCAGGCTCTCTCAATTTCTCCTCTACCTTGGCAACTTTTTCTGTCACTTTCTTCACCAGTTCTTCCATGGCATGGAAGTTGTTTTTTGGAAGTGGAGATGTCTGGCAACTTGGAGGGGAGATCAGAGACTGGCTTTTACCAGTTGGAGAAAGTATTTCCCCACCAGGGAACATGTATTTAAGGGGAGAGCTCTTACCAGAGTTGCCTAGAGAGAGCTTCATTATGTTTGGGAGCTGGTAGGCAGCATGGATACTGGGATATCCACCCCAACTTGGAGATCCGTTTTGGGCCTTGTTAATGGCTGAAGTCACGGTGTTTTCCAAGGACTTGAGAATATCAATGCCACCTTTTGGACTGTCATCCAAATCCTTCTCAGTGAGATAGCTGTATTTTGAAGAAACATCAAACTTCTCTTCAGCATCCTCTTCACTCCCTGGCTTCCTCTCCTTGTTCATAGTGTTACCATTGTTGATGATTGACTCTGGAGTGCACTCCTCTTCCTTTTCCTCCTTTTTTATCTCTACAGCCATGGCATTGGGAGAGATGCTGGTTGGGGGAGGCACTGGGGCAGGTGGAGGGGAAAAGGTTGTGGCAGCAAGGGGAACAGACTGGATCTTTTCTTCAGCTGCTGAATTTAATGTAGGTGCTGGGGTGGATGATTCTATAATGGGCTTGCCTTTTTTAATAGCAGAGTTGGTGACTTTTATAAAGTGTCCAGTGACCATCATGTGAGCAGTTAGCTCTTGCAGTGTGTCATGAGAGCTGCCACACTCCATGCATTTGAGGATCTGTGACTTCCGGGACTCAAACTGCCAGGCATAGCTTGCCCCGTTCTGGTGTCCATAGCGGTTGTTAGGTGTGATGTAAGGGTTAGTAACCTTCTGGAGTATGTCATTAGTCTCATTGAGGGTGGCTGGCTTAGGTGTAGTGCCTCCATTAGAGTCAGGTGAGCTAGGGATGTCTAGGTCAATAGGGGCTCTTTTTCGAGCTGTGGAGATAATCTTAGCTGCCACTGGTGTAACAGGCTCTTTCAGAGGCACTTTCTGGTAGTGTTTTGTCTTGATCATGTGGACACTTAGGTCCTGAAGGGATTCAAAGGAGTGTCCACAGTACATGCACTTCAGAACCTTCTGTGCATCCTCCTTCCCTTCCATTTCTAGCAGAGAACGCTTTCTGGGCTTAGACCACCGTTTAGCACCTTCACTGTCTGTTTCATGGTTATCATCACGGTAGTGCCCTGTCTCATTCATGTGCACAGTGAGCTCCACTAGTGTGTCATAGGCCGCGCTGCAGTCCTTGCAGCGGAATTTGCTGGCACCAGTGAATATAGAGCCATAGAGCTTGGAGCTCTGCCGGTAAAGCTGGACAGTACTGAAGAGGTTGGTTTCAGTAGATGCTGTGGAAACAGCCACTGTGGGATGTTGAATCAACCCCAGTCTGTTGTGGTGGTTCTGTGATGCCTGCTGCAGCGTTTTGGCCATGGCTGTCTGGTGCCAGTCGTAGCCTCCACTTCCACAGCTACTACTACTGCTGCTACTACTGCTACTGCTGTGACTGCGTGGGGGTTTATCAGCAGGGGGTTGGCTCAGGTTCAGATTCAGTGTAGACCAGTAAGAGTTGGTCAGGAAAGAGGTGTAAATGGCCTTCATCTTTTCCAGACTGTCAGCCACTGACCCTGTTGTAGCTAATATGGCCTCTTCTCCACTCACTGGGGCAATGGCATGGGTACCAGTCATTATGGCAGAGGAAGAAGAGAATGAGAGGGCATTTGATGGGTCTTTTGAGAGGAGAATGTCATCTTCATTTTTAATTGAAGAGCTTTCAAAATCAGACATTCTATCACTGGATTCACTCAAGTGAGACTCACTGTCCATTTCCTGTCCAGAAAAGTCAGCAGCATTAGGGGAGTCTTGGAACCCAGTGGAACCTGGCCTGTCCTTGAGAAGGTAGTCCTTGTCCTGACATAGGAACTTGGCAGCTGGTTCCTCCCCTTCCTGAGCTGAGTCATCCCCATCCAGGTCCTCATCGAGCAGGGCTGCTTCCTTCTCATCTTCAGGGACATATGCTGTTCAGACAGAAAGAAGAAAAAGCAGAGAGGGAAAGAGAGATTTGTTAGAACCACAGTGACAGCATATCTAACATAGATTCTCAGCTCTGTATTCCTGTTTCTTCACCAAGCGGATAACTGATAGAAATTCAAGATACTGGCATTCACACTTTCTCCAGAGGAAACAGAGCAATCACACAGTGACATTACCAGACAGTGTGTTTCCTATCACAAATGGTTGATGTAATACTGTCCTAACTTCCCTCTTTTTACATTGACAATGTTTTCAAATTAGAAACAAGTCACCACCTCTTCCATTATCGCTCCTCCCCCAGGTCTTTGTTCTGTATTGCAGAAAATTAGAGCCAGCCAGAGAGAAAGATGAAGGATGGAAGGAGAAAGACAGAGGGAGGGAGAGAGGAAAATGGCTCTTCAAACAGGACTTGCCACCTTATTCTTCTCAAGGGGCAACAGCTTGAAATTAAAACTAAATTTGAAATTAATGAAGCACATTCTGGCGGTGGCATTCGTTTCTGAAGTAATAAATTACTTGTATCAACCTCGGAGACAGCGGTTCCTGTCTGTCAATTAATATGTCTTACAGACACACTCGCCATTTAAATTAAGCATTTTCACTCATTACGCTGCTCAGCCCTCGCCTCCTCGTAAATAAAAATGAATGTATGTATGTTTGCCTGCAACAAATCTCTCCCTGCAAAACCCATTTGCTTCAATTACCAAAGATTAGAAAAAAAGTTTAGAGTTATTATTTACAGTTTAGCTTCGGGGACTGGGCTTGAGGCTTTCAATTTATATTCAAATCCCTCTAGTTTAAGAATAATACAACGGAAATCATAGAGAAAAGATGTATCAAGACAAATCACAGTCTTGCTTCCTCGAACGTCTATGAATATTTTCTTTTGTTAGTAAGTCTATCAAAAGGATAAAACAACATCAGATGAAAAATGCTGCTCACACATCGCGGTTACAGTAAGGCTAAGATTTCTGAATAAACATGGAAGCACACAGATGCGTGCATACGCAAACCTCTTTTCTTCTTTTAGCAACTACACCAGGATAGAAGACGAGCATGAGTGAACGTCACTGGCCTTGTGCCTAGCATTCCTTTCTGTAGCAGGCAATCCCTCATCAAGCGGTATGTAAACACAGAGTGAGCTGGTCAGCAGAATGGGTGTGGCACAGAAGCACCTATCCAATCACAATATACCGCCTTTAAAAAAGACAACTAAGTAAAATTTTGTTACATTTATGATGAAAATACACAGTGGAAAGTGGAACAAGAAAAAGTCATGGGGTTGAAAACAAAAATCCAAAAATAAGATCTTGAACATAGGAAAATACCACAAGCTGCCATAGCGTGCAGCAAACCTCAGGTGTTGCCAGCTCCTGTCTCTCACTAAGGACTTGCAACATGTGTGTGTGTGTGTGTGTGTGTGTGTGTGTGTGTGTGTGTGTGTGTACGTGTGCATGTCTGTGTTTGTACGGCATCAGCAGCAACACTGGAAAAAGTCTCTGTCGTTGTCAGGCCATTGGTTGCCATCGGCAATGATACGACACTGCCGTGGGATAAACAGATGCACAGAGACGCAGATATCCCAGAGCCCATCACACATACAAACGTATACACACACACACACACACACGTACGTGTAAGGGTTACAGTAACTACTGTAGTCTAACAATTCTTTGCCTTTAGGCAATCCCAGGAGCGAGAGTCTGTACCAGCGTTCAACAAAAAGCATCCATTTAAAAACACTTCAACCATGTTATTTTATCTAAAATCATGTTATGAGAAATGTAAAAATATAATGTAGGATCACCCGAGCCCGAGTTACAATGTATAAGTCGCAGTCATTTTTTTATTTTATTGGGATCAACTACTTTGGTCTATAAGTGTTGACAGTCCATCGCAGCTGAACGTTTTAACATTTGTAGATATAAAACAGGCACATATGTTCCAAAACATCTCCACAGAGCTTCCGTGTCTCTTCCTGTCTCTCTCTCTTTCTCCCCCACTCTGTCTTAGAGACACATCCACCCGCCCGCACATACGTGCAGCCAAGCAAACCCACATGTACATGCCATCTGTTCTGAATCAGCCAAAACGACAGCTGTTTAAGAGAACAATGATGCTCTGGCTGAGGAGGCAGCCGAACACAGCAGCACAGTGCTCTCATCAAGGCCAAACATCAATGTGAGATCTCCTTTAAAACACAACATACACTCCACGCTTCAAATTAGCTTCCTTTGTGTGATAAGAACACAGCGTGTATTTGTATACCTGCAAGCGTGTGATATGTGCAGCAACACAGGCAGAGGATCGGAGAGGAGCAAAAACAGCATCTACCAGCAAGACCAGTGTGTTCTGAATGAAACCTTGGTAGGCTTCATCCACCTACATGGAGCACGAAGCACATGACTAATTCTTAGCCTTAAGCAGAAGAATTTGAAATACAGAAACATTTTGGCATGTAATAGTTGCAGCGTTACAGAAAATGTATACAGTGGCTCGCATTGATTTTTTTAACAACAGCTGCAGAGCTTTGTGATAACACATACTGTTAGATACACTTTCAGCAGTCACCATATCATACATTGTCATTTTTTTGGTATGGAAATGTGACCCATATGATTCCATTTTGAAATGTTAATCCATACTAGTATTTCTCTCTATTAAAACTAAAAACAAAAACTTTTCATTATAGGGTTTACAAACAATACATATAGTTTAACACCATTCTACTTCAAACCAATTTATAATGCGCTATATATTTATTCATATATTATCGATTTAGCATGAGCTGTCTGTCATGAGCTGTTCTTCCTCTGCCAAGTGTTTGAGGCATTCAGGGACAGGACAAAGTGTAGATCATCCATGTTTCAAGAGTGGTCTGAGGTCAGTAGCATTTAGTGTACCAAACTTTTACAACTCTTACACCCCTAGTGGCTATGCAGCCCCATACGTAGTAAGCTGTGACGCACTATGTTTTGACACCTGTTGATCATAGCCAGCATTACAGTAAATTTTTCCATGCTGATCCCAATATTTACACCATCAGGTGTTATTGATGTTGCGGCTGGTGGGAGTATTTCTTACAGAAAATCTGAATTTGTAATGTTCCTCTAAATTAGCAGAGTTACTCTTCTTTTGGAACATAAGATACAAAAAGAAAGGCGAGAAATGGTTTCACTGTGTTTGTGTGTCAGGACCACTGAGTGGGGGAAGGAAGAAATCTTGGAAAGAAGTCAAGACTGGGGGCACACTCACACATACACACACACACACACACACACACACACTCTGCACATGCAGAGACGATCCCCAAGGCCACTGGCGTGGGTCCAGACTGGGAGGGTCACAGCAACATGACCCAGGATACTGAGATAAATATGGAGAAACACATCAACACACATGTACACATAGAAAAAAGATGCTGGAGAAGAAGCAACCTGGGCCAAACACACCAGGTATGCAGGTGCTCTTTTAATTAGTAGAGCAAGAGAGAGACAGGGGTAGAGAGAGTCCCAGATGAACTGTCAGCAGGGCGGAGGAGGTGGTTTGATCTCATTTTCTGGAGAACATGCTGGGAGAGACTGACGATGTTGAAATGTCGGCAAAGCAAGCAAACACCACCATTTCTGAGAGGTAGAAGGGCTTGGAAATTATTCTTGACATCTGAACAAATCCCCGCTATAATAGCAAACATTTCTAATAATAAACAGGCAAATGGAAGTAGATGGAAATTTTGGATTTAGAGTAATGTGAAAAAATACTTCGAAAGAATGTGTCTCAGTTCCTGTCGGAGCGTAAAGTGAGGAAATGCTTATGCACTCTGCAGATGTTATGATGTTAGGAAACAGTTTATCATGCTTATATAACCACTTAACAGCCCTATCAGAAACACAAGCACGTCAACACTGTCTGTTTACACTTCTGCTCAGAGCGTGTAGTTGCAGTGTGTTGTTTGAGAGAGACAGACTGTCCACATCAGTCTCATGTACATGTCCTTCAGCTGGCCACATCTGAACTGTTTCGCAGCTACTCTAAGTGTACACACGTTTGTACATATTTGTGTGTTCCATGGATCCACCCGCTTCCATTTCCCACTTGATGAGATCCTATAATCTCCTCCCTTCCTTATTTTCCATCCCTCCCCAATCACCAGTGCAACCCACATTAATGAAGTTAATTGAATCTGAGATCGATAATGCTTAATTATTGTGATTTGACATGCACAGACAAATTGGTAAGATGGCCTCTGCGTGCGCGCGCGTGTGTGTGTGTGTGTGTGTGTGTGTGTGTGTGTGTTTGCAGCAGTGATGGTTAAAGGGGCATAGCTCTCCACAGTGTCTGCCATCGGACTGGTGAGGCGTGCCATTGATCCCTAGAGGTGTTACATCGACCTGGACGCCTGACGAATGAAGCTGTTCCTTTAAGCGGATACATGACTTACCAGACTTGTAACATATTTACAGTATCACTGAAATATGATGCATTAATTGCTTCTCCAGTGGTGCGCCATGTTGCTAGAAATATACACATATTGCATGAGTCAGTGATGGGCTTGTAGGAAAACAACAACCTGTCTGTGGTAATCAAACGCATCATTGCAGTTTCTGTACTTCATATCTCTTATGTATTTGCCTCTTAAATATTTCAATATTCGTGCATTTGAAATATTTTGCAGTTTCTGTGTTCTGTCATGGTCTAAATTGTCAGTAATCTTGCAAGATTTAAAGCATAGCCATTAGATGTATGTGTGTTTTCTTTTTTCTTTGTGGTGTCCTTTCCAAATGTATTTTACATTTATATTGTTTTTTTTATTCTTTACCTATATCTCCATGCAACATATGAGATATTTTTTATACAGTGCGTTTTTTCAAAGGTTGTAATGAACAGCACGATAGTCCAAATTATGCAAAATGCCTTTCAAAGAAGCTGAGATAATATTAGCCTAGTGGTAGTGGTGTGTGTTTGTGTGAGCGTGTGCATATATGTGAGAGAGAGTTAGAGCGAGAGGACAAAAGAGGAGAGATTAGATTTGGAGTGGCAACAGTTAGTGTGTAGCTGCCGTGGCAACACGCTGAAACACTGAAGCCGTTCAGAGACACAGATACTGGTAAAGAACTGAGGAGGAGACTTGGATGAGTCTTGAAATATATCTCCCACTAAAAAACTTTGTCCAGAGGAACAGACGCTTGTCTGTAAGTGTGCATGTGCCCGTGTGTGTGTGTGAAAAGTGTTCCCCTGGCTAATCATCTCCTCATGCCACTCAGCTGGGGAGATGCTGACGGTGTATTTACATGCTGCAGTGACTCTGAGTCTATACAGTGTGAGCATAAACCTGGCTGGACTCACAAAGACTCTGTATATATTAGTAACATTTTGCTATAATTCCCCGGAGTTGTTCAGCTGGGTTGAGATCTAGTTTCAGTTCTCATTTCTGACTGACAGAAATGTTTTGTCCCGTTATAAAATTTGCCCATCTATTAAAAACATTGGTGGAAGTGAATATTTGCAGTGGGTGACTGTCAGTAAATGATCCTCTGCCTGTCCTTTGTTATTCAGATAGCTCACACATGGAGCGGTCCGTCCCTCAAAGACCACAGGGCAATCTAAGGTCGTGACTAGTGGTCCCAGGGGGGGTGTAAATGTGTGTGTGCAGAAAGGAAAAAAGACCAAGCAGGACTGACACTTGCTGTGTCCTCACTGAACTGCCACCATCTTTATTTCCTCACTCTTTCTGCCTTTTTCTGACCGCTCTCTGCCCTCCTCTCTCCACCCGTCTGTCCTTTCTTCTCAACTATTATAAGGCCTCAGCTTTTTTCACTTTTACTAGTATTTACAATCTATGTCACAAATTTTCCTCCGTCACCTATAGGACGGATCTGAGTTGCCCAGGGTGGAAGGACTCGTGCACACAATAAAGTAGGCAGACTGTAAAAAATAAAAGCACGATAAGTCACACATCACACTGAAGACACGCAGGCATTGCAAAGGAAGACAGCTGTGTGCCAGCACGTCAGGGCTTTTACTCTTTGAGAAAGATTTGCTAAAATAGAGAGTATCAAACGTCTATGTTCTCTGTTCCCACACACAAGCACGCATGCACACTGTGAGAAATACACACATGCACACAGTCTTTGCAGTGCAGTCTGGTTAGTTGCTGGGTATCTATTACCTGCCAGTCTGCTCTGATCTCTTTGGACAGCTCTGATCAAAAGCTGTCATCCGACCTACTCCATCCGGGCTCGCTAGGGAAGTTAGCAATAGGGAACGTCTGTGTATATGTGTGTGTGTGTGTGTGTGTATTTTGGAGTAAATCACACAGTGGTCTGGGTGTAAATAAAATGACAGGATCACTTTAAGGTCCTGTCAAGTTGGCAGGAAGCGATTATGATAACGCCCGCTCTGCTCCAACGCAAACGGACACACTTAAATTCACCGGCTGGAGCATAATATACATGATATAGCTCTTTTTCTGTCTCTTCCCCTCTGCCTCTGTGTCTCTTCTTATGCCCCCCTTAATCTCTTCTTCAATTGTTCTTTTTTTATTATTGCTGCTACAGACTTGAGGTGCATCTGCTTAGTGGAGACTGAAAGAAAATATCAGACAAAGACAGATTGAGGCTTTTAAATCTAGAAAACAAGGGGATGATATGTGCCAACTCATCATCCACACACACACACACACACACACACACACACATCTTCACTCTAAAAAAAATGTTGTGCACTTCCTCTGTAAAGAAGTACAATACATTCCCAAAAATGAATTTGTAAAACAAACACCACCCAGATGTAAAAGAGCAGCGGCGAAGCTCAGTCTGAGCGATAAAAGGTGTGAAATGTGAGGGGGTTTTAGGGGAAAGAAAAACGGCTGGCAATAAAGCTGGAAACCAGCACTGCTCCGAGGCAATTTAGACTGCAAAACACAAACCATTAAGTTTGTGCATTATCTTTTAATTTAATCTTGAATGATTTATAATCCATCACGCAAGGCTTCGACCATATCCAATTATTCTCTGCTGCTTGATTGACAACAAAGGTGATTTATTAAGCTAATAAAAACTGATGTGCTCTCCACTTGCTCTGAAAATAACCAGCCGGACCGAGAAGACACCCTCGCTCGCAAATGCACCTTCTTCCTAAAAGCTATGAGATCAATAGTTTGTGTGTGCTCGCATGTTTGTTTTTGAAGTCTGTGCTTTTGTGCACGGGGTTAAAAGTATGTGGGAACCCTTTGAACAATCACTTAAGTATCTCTTCACTTAAAAGAGAAGTCAGTCTCCATCTGTCCCTGCCCCTTTCTCTCTCTCTCTCGCTCTGTCTTTCGCTCTCTCTCTCTTTCTCTCTTGCTGTGCCAGAAATGTCGGAAATCAAAATGTCAGGCGTAGTGACAAGCTCCGGTTTCCCCCCATGCAAAGCCGAATGATTATATTAGGCTTTAACTCCTCCATCCACGGCATATATGTCATCTTAGTCTCTGCTTTATCTGCTAATGTTACGCTTAATCACTTGATATTAATGGAAAAACAGGAGAGCCACGGGGGGGCCCCGTAATGGTGGCGAGAGTCTTTGTTGATGAGCGGTGGCATCGGGTGGGGGAGAGGGGGTTAACGGTCTAGAGTTCACACGCATATCAATGTAGGAGAGTGCCATTAGAAAATATTTGCATGTTTACAGCACCATGTACAAGGCTCATTTAATGAGGCACACATGTTATACACACACACACACACACACACACACACGGCCTGTTTTCATTGGCTTCCCCTTTTTTTTTCCTTTACCAAAAAAGGTCTTGCTGTCATTTATGCTGACGTGTGTGGCAGTCAGAACTTTATGTGGTCGAGTTTTACGGTGGCTGAATTAACTCTTTACTTAATAAAAATAACTTGAGAAGTCAGTTAAAGTTTCTTCAGAGGTAGGACGGCTAAAAGCAACGGGTCGCATCGACTCTATGTGTGCTCGGTCCTGGTCCCTGCACTCC
Source organism: Microctenopoma steveboyesi (assembly GCA_032359275.1). Lineage (NCBI taxonomy): Eukaryota > Metazoa > Chordata > Actinopteri > Anabantiformes > Anabantidae > Microctenopoma > Microctenopoma steveboyesi. The sequence goes on along the minus strand of JAUMHF010000017.1, from coordinate 22,357,252 downwards.
TGCAGTCTGTCTGTAAACAGAACTTCTCTTAAGAAATAAATCAATCAATCAGTGTATAGTATCTATATTCTAGCTATTTATTTACAGTGGTGTTGTATTGCGTATCCAAATAAATGTGCTGCACTCAAAATGGCAGATTACCTGGCCATTGTCACTGAACTGACAAAAACCTTAACAAGAGCCAGACCCAGTGAGCACAGTCAACAAGCTCTGGGATCAGAGTGAACAGAGAAACTCTTGCCTAACTACACGGCACACATCAGCACATATTTTCCAGTCAGTGCTTTAAACTGTGTAATGTCTTCAGCGTCACTTTCAGTAAACTTGGATTATTTTACTGCTATTAATAATCTCGCAATGTTTTTCCAAGTGTGCATTTAATCACTTTTAGTGTGAGTTTTGCTTTGGCAGCAAACGTTGCTTTATTGCACTGAACAAATGCGAGCAAAACACAGAAAGAAAGCTGCATACCGCAACAAACAAATGACCTCACTCCACGGCGAGGAGCCACGTAGTGTCACTTCCTAAAACCTTTCTTTAGATTCAATTATCCAATATATATAATTCAATAAAAACATGAACAAACCACACACTTTAACGTCTCCCCCTCATTATTATCTTGGTAGTGATGTGAATCTGAGAATGGTCGGTGGTTAAAACTGAGCCAGTTCCCTGCCTTTGATAGGTAGTTAGCATGTTGTTAGCATGTGACTACAGACGTGTAGCCTAACATGATGGATCTCTTGCCCTCGCAAGCCATCAACACCGTCCCTCCTAGCCATGGGGTGCAGTGTGACTGAATTTGTGGGTTTGTTCGTGTGGTTTGACTGGTTTTCAGTTTCAAAGCACTGGATTTGTGTGCCTGTGACGGTGTGTGTGTGTGTGTTACCAGAAGGGCGGTAAATCTACAGACAGTGATGAATTGTCAGGAAGGAGACCGCCATTTTTAATCATGTAAGACGCTTTTAGGCGCTTTTATCCAAAGCGACTTACAGGGAGCTAGAGCTGGGTGTCTGGCTCAAGGACACACCTGGTAGAGGATGGACTAGGAGTCAGACGGGGAACCTGCAACCTTTTGCATCCCACTCTGACCCATTGAGCTACCAGGCCGCTTGGCCATAACAAGGCCTTATGACCAAAAAGAGGAAAAGAAAGGTATTTTATTTCGAGAGAACGTGCACTGTGTGTGTGTGTGTGTGTGTGTGTGTCTATAAAAACACTTTAGTATAGGAAAGACACTTCCTAAGACATGTCACCCAGGCTGCAGGTAGAGCAGGAAGGTTTTTATGGTATTCATTCAGCAGTAATACTGTTTTGCTTATGGAGAAATGCATCGCTGTTAATTCATACATAAAAATGTGTTGCTAGGATGCACCATGTATCTCAAACGAGGGACTATCGGAATCAGAAAAAAGCAATTAGTGAGTTCCAGCTTCTGATTCACTAAGCACACCTGATCCAGGTAAAGGGATGGTTAACTGATTTTTGGAACACACAGCATTGCACCGGGTATTGGTTAAACAACATTCTTTTCATTAGCAGTACTTTTTAGGTTTGAGGACTGCATGGACATTCACCGTGAGTGGAGCCAGGTCATTGATGGTTTTAGAAAATGGCTGGAAGCTGCTGGAACATGTCACCGTGCACATCACACAGTCGACGTCACATCCGGGCAAGTGAAGGGTTAAAACACAGATATAGACACAGTATGTAGATTTGTCCATGTCCTCCAGATGTTACATGTGCCTGCACATGACTGGCTTCACATCTTAAATCAAAGCACTGCACCACATCACGTTGTAAAGACTTTCTGTGCAACACACACACAACAACAACATGGAGATGCACAGTAACTGCAGCCTCGATGACAACAGTGACATGTGACAGCTGTGTGCAGGACATCATGTGACAACTGTGCACATACAGTCACCCACACCCCAAACCCCCACCCACCAATGTAAAACAGACCGTTAGCCTCCTTGTCTGGCATGCCTTCACACAGGCCACAATTGATTAGTGTGATTTACAACACGCAACTCCCACGTGCTCCACACTGTGCGCACACTCTTTCGGTGGTAGCACGTGTGATCATGTGTGTGCTTTTGGTCTGCGCTTGCACCAGGCCCGTGGAATCCATAAACACAGTGAGCGTTATTGGGATTACGTCCGCAACTGTCTGACGGGAGGAGAGCAGCTTTTTGTGCGTCTCTCTCACTCACACGTAAGTCTGACACGGCTCTGTCTGTGTAATGAAGAACAATCACTTCACATCATGGTTTGTTCAAAGCACAACTCTCAACTCTTTGGTGTTTTTTTTTTTAACTGCAGCAAAGCCCTGTGTCCAGATTAGTCTTGTAACAAAAGCGCCACAAGCAAACTTGTGTTTTACTAAAAATAGTGCAAGAGTTAAAAAAGGTTTTAATCACATTATTTGTTCAGAAAACTAAATATCTCACACAAAACTGTATTTGTAACCCATGGCCCTGGGCACCGGGGGCGAAACAATGGTTTGCATTCATGTAACAAGATGTTGACATATTTGAGCGGACAGCTTTATAGAAACGCGCAAGCACCAAAAGGGAGACGAACTTGGGTCTTTTAAATGAGCTTCAATAGAAAAGATGTACAAAAATGACTCAAAGTAATTGGTTTCCTACTGTATTTCTTCCGATGTTGACGAATAAAACATTTCATTCAACAACTCCAAATCAATTCAAAGAAGGGGGAAAAAGAGAAACATAACTTCTAGCTTTAAAGGTGTATTTTCAATTTAATGCTCTGTGCACTAGCAGACAAAACTATCTCATATTCAATGCTCATTAATTTTAATCTGCAATCCTACATCTCCTGTGAAGCCAACAGCAAGTTAAAGCCTCAAGATGCTCCGTTATTTCAATAACATTTTCCACTGAGTTTAACTGTTGTCGCAGGGGAAGTCAGAGCGGACTGAAACTCTTTGATCGACATATTTAGCTTTTGCTTAAACCATGTGGTGACAAATCCGTGCAGCAACAGCCAGGTGAAATAAAGCCCATGTGACTTTAAATGGGCTGTTTAACACATAATATTGAACCTTTTTTTGATGATTAACAACAGTTCAGGAATGTTCAAGAATGAGCAGATTCCTCAGAAACGCCCATGTATTTTGGTCTAGAGATTTTGGTGTTATCACACCCAGGTTGTATTTCATTTTGTCTCTGGAGATGAGAAGAGGACAGAGGCAATGTTTCCAAGTGTGTGTGTTGATTCCACTCTGGTGACAGCGGCTGTAGCTGTTTAACACCTGAGCTTATAATGGTCGATGAATCAATAGCTACATGTTTACCAATCAAGTGTCTATTGACTAGGTTATAAGTGCTCCTTTCTCTTTATGCTAATCCTACTGTGTGTTTTATGTCACGGCATCTTTAAAAATCATATGTTTTTTCATGTAAAATAATCAGAACAGTGACTTTCATTTCTGGATCACAGAGATGTGTAATGGTACAGAAGAATGGTTACTGTGTGTGTGTGTGTGTGTGTGTGTAAGAGAGAGAGAGAGAGAGCGAGAGAAAGAGACAGTTCAGTGAGTCTGGATATAACCTGGGGCAAGGCTCGAGGCTAAATCATTCCTGGAAGAGTGGCAGGAAAGGTATAAAGCAAAATGTTAAATGCTGACTGATGCACTGTCTGCTGCTTCTATTTCTGCTGCTCTCTCTGTCTCCCTCCTGCTGGTCCAAGTATTTCTATAGCTACACACCTCCCTCTCTCTCTGTCTATCCTTCCTAACTATTCAGGTAAGTATCTGTCAATCTGTTGAGTCTTCCAGCCAGTCCCCATGCATTCTTACCCACCTCGCTGGATTTGTCTACACTGCAAAATAAAGTCAGAATGCCACTCTGCATTCCAGAAATCAGCCCAGTCAGCTGCCTCACAGTTGTGTTACAGGTGATTTTACTCATTACAATACAAAAGTTAGATTTCATCCAAAGCTAATGATCAAACCCCCCTCACAGACTGGTATACTGGTATTTAAACTCAACACTTAGAGGACATGGATGGAAGATAAGATAGTTATCACAGCAAATGAAAGAAAACCAACTGATTTCCTTTCACACGTTTTAGCTGTTTTCCTAAATCTACTAATTCGAGAGGATGATGAAGCTTTTTGCTTATTTGCGCATCATGTTAATTCTAGTCCTGATCCTAGACTCTGGAGGGCCCCAAGGAAATAAGCCCATCAAAGCCACCACGTGCCTGGTTTGTATCTCCTGATAGGGGCTTCTTGGCCTGAAATGTGCAACATCCAATACAAAACTTTAAATGCTATAAATATTTGATGTATTTTGAAGTCGGCAAACCGTTTATTCAGTGGGAATAAAAATGGAACAGGCAGCAGTCTAGCAACATTGAGCTCTAATACAATATGTAAAACCATCCCAAGTGGTTCAAATAGAAATTCCAGATGAGAAGAAAGGCGCACATACACATACATGCCATGTGATATAGAACTAATCACTGGATGTGTACTCAAAACAGCACCTTCTGTCTCAGCCCGACATAAAATTAAATCTGGGAAAATATAAAATATCTGCGCGTGCTGTCAGACAGTTCCAGACAACCTAGAATTAGCCTGAACTACAACATAATCTCTTAGTATCTTTCTGTCTGTGGAGCTCTTTTGCTCTGTGTCTTTCTCTCCCAGTCTGTTGTTATGTCTCCAAACCAGACGTTGGGTTCCATCGGTGTGCAAACGCTGTTTAAACTCCAGATAATAAATGGTGCTGAGAAAATGAGGGACGTCAAAACACACAGGGACCCGGGGGGAGATCAAAGATGTGACAAAGGAGAAGAGTATAGATTCTGATGATACCTAACCGCTGATGTAAATGCACATATGAAGGCTATGATGAGCGTGCATGTGTACACAGGAATGCACACACACACACACGCTTGCATGGCAGAGACATGCATGAACAGACCTGATGATAGACACGGAAAAAACATCATTAACTAGTCATTTGTTTAAGAATCTTCAATCATTCATATTTTTCTTCCCAGAGACGGAGCAGGACGTCAGACAATAACTAATGGCTTTAACCGAGGATCCATAAGCAATATGAAACAAGAAATGTAATGTCTCTTAGTTTAATCACTGAAACATACTATCTTTTATGGTTTGCGTCCCATGTTGTGACCAGAATGTGTCAAAAGAAAGTAAAAACTATAATCATGGTACTGGGACGGAAAGTGACAGCTGCACACAGTAATCACAGTAAGAGTAACTAGTAAAACCCTCACTCCCTTCATTTGTGTGGGTGGATTTTGAAATGTTTATAAAACAATTTTACAGCACAGGTGCTGGTGGGAACGGCTAGTTGTTGCCACATCTTGCCCCCTTTTCTCTGACATATGGTGTTTTATGCATGTTTAAAGCTACAGTGCGCCATTAAAGTGATCCAAAGTAGCACTATTGTGACTCTTTGGATCACTTTGCTCCCTTCACTTCACTCTCTCTCTCTCTCTGCCCAGCTACGCTCTGCTACACTACATGACACTCTGCCACTGAGCAAATATGTCTGCAGTTCTGCCCCGTGTTGAATGTGTCTGGGTCACAGGACGTAACAGCGGCGCCTCTCCACAGTTAGAAAGGTTTCTAGTAAAGCGGTAATGTTTGCATGCAAGCACCAGCTACATTGAGATGGTTAGTTTGTCTAACTTTTATAAATTGTTGGATAAAGGATCAAAAAGAAAGAGCTAGAGAGAGAAGTTCAAACTGCCCAGTTTACTAGATTATCAGAAAGTTGTGCTCGGTTGACGCCTTAATGGTCTATCTGGCTAAATCAGACATCAAACATGTGTCACATCACTCTCTCCTCTGTCATTTGTCTCCTTCATGGTAAAACTGTCCAAAAACAACTAAAACGTCAAAAATAAGCATTCTTTGGACAGAGCAGGTGGTTATCACTCAGTCTCCTCTCGCCCTGCATATGGCTGCGTATGTGCGACTGGAGGTGACGGATGAATCCCCATCAGTTTGAGGAGCGCTTTCATTCTCGCTGCCAGGCGTTTTTTTTTTTTTTTTTTTTGAAAAATCCTTTCACTTCTTTTTCCAGCCCATCTCCTCCTAATTAATTAGAGCAGTGTCACTGACTAACAGGAGAGCCTGTTTTATCAGCACTCATTCATTCCACTCCTCCAGGTCCCTTTGAGTGTTGGAGGGAGGGAGGGAGGGAGGGAGGGAGAGGAGGGGTCCAGAGCTATACTGCAAACTCGTTAGAAGTAAGGTGGAATAGTGAGGCTAGAGGCATTTGAGCATCATACTGCAAAGCAGCTGCAACAAGAACGCATCCTCTTCCTCTCACCCATTCTACTATCCCCCCCCCCCACTCTCTTCCTGAGCAAACCCAGGACCAAGTACCAGCAAAGGGTCATATCTTTTTAATTATCTTTCCCTCCTTTGATTAATTATTCGGCGTGACAACAGCGCGTTCGTAATGCTTTTCACCTGCCGCCACTGACTGACGGCCCCTCTGTCGAACTCAAAAGCAAACAGCTGCTGCCATGATTGCCTAGCAACCGTCCAGTGATGGATGAGTATGAGAGATGGATGGCCACAATAAATCACCATGTCTGCCTTGGTGCTTTAGAAACCTAGGAAGAGTGAGAGAGATGGAGGCAAGAGAGGGGAAGGACTGATGATATGAAAAGAAAAATCAAATCCCATTGCAACTTTTGTTATTTCAAACGCTGATGTTGGATCTAGAATCCTTGTCAAAGTCGGTAAAGAGTTCAAAGCATTAGATGAGTCTGTTGTTGAGTTGGTCAGTACCTACCTATTTACAGCTCAACAAGAACTGGTTACTATATGCACAGGGGCCCTGGATGCAATGCTAAACAAACCTAATACTGGAGAGAATCACAACGCGTTAGCATGTGTGCTGCATGTGCAGTGATATGCAAATAATGCTTGTTAGTTGTTAGTGGTAAGAATCGAATTACTGCATCTGTAGAGCCCCAAATAAGTCTAGCCAATTATATCCAGACAACCAAACAAATCTTACCTAAGCTGCAGCTTTATTCAGACATCATTAGAAAACTCTATTGTTAATTGTGATTGGTCACCACACAGTAGCATAAGTAACATCCACACAACGGACGAAAGCTCTGATGGACCCTCCTGTTACCTTCAACCTGCCTGTACCTAGTCTTAAGTTCACACACAAACTTTTTTATTGCCTCCTTTAAATGAAGACACTAAAAAGACCAAAAAAAAGGAGCAGCAAAGACACTTTGGTGGCGTTCACGAGTGATGGAATCTAACAGGATAGAAACTGGATCTGCCAGGGAAGGATTCTAACATCCTCGTTCTATGGGCCTAAGCTTAAGCAATGTGCAGAGATTTAACAATGCTCTCGTATAACATGGTCAGACTAACAATCGACAATATGAAATATTAGTCGAGTTCTATTAATAGACACGTGATTACCCAAGTTACTTTGGACCGTGTAAAGATGTTTCTGGATATTGCTTAATCGACTCTTTTAGGTAATCAGAACTGCACATAGATGCAACCTTGAACGTTTCCAGACCGTTGTGGGAATTCACATGTATAACTCCAACCTTTCACCTTTAATCGAAACAGAACATGTGAACCTTTTCTTTGCTACACGCTTTAGTCACTTCTTCCCACTTGCTGTTATTCTCCCTGTTGTTGAGACCCCGTCTGTCCCCTGTTCCTCTCATCCCCCTTCTCCCTTCTTCACCTGCCATGTCCACACACACACACACACACACACACTCACATACAACCGTGTAGCTGTGGCTCAGGTTACAGCTCTGTAGTGAACCAGTCTAAATAATATAGCAGTGATGAATGGCAGGGCCAGATTCATATCCATCAACGGGCTCTTTTTTTTAAGGAGCATCCATCTTCTATAAAGCCTCCCTTTGAATACCGGAAAAGTGAAACGAGAGAGAGAGAGAGGGAGAGAGAGAAAAAGAAAGGGAGAGACTGCACTGCCCAAACCCATGGGAGCAACTGAGTTGTGAGTTTGTTTGTGTGTGTGTGTGTGTGTGTGAGATGAGTGACTGATACGCGCCTGCGAGCAGCCCCCTAAGACACACGAGCATGGGAGAGAGACATACACAGATTGTTATTGACACACAGGCACACAAAAGCATGCCTGCACATGCATCACGGAGATTAATGGGGCCATGATTGACAATCTATACTTATTTATCATGTGAAATTGTGTGTAAAATACTATTTAAAGCTACTATATCAATATCAATATTCTTAGGGGGCATGGAAAGAAGCCAGGCCAAAACATTAGTGAAACTAGTCCAGGCGATTTGTCCTTCTTCCGTCCAGACATCTCACACACTCACTCGCTCATTCAACACCTATAATTCCCTTCTTCCTGTCTGTTCTTGTCTTCCTCACTCTTCATCCTCCACTTCCTCCCTCCTTTCCCCGGCGGACCTCAGAGGCAGAAGGAAGGACTGCCCTAAACACCAAAACACACGTAAAGTGCACACTCAGATACACACACACACACACAAATGTGAGACCCTGGCAAAGCCCTGTTTGATAAATGACACATGTCACCGTGTCAGGAGAGAAGGGTGGGTCTGTGATGTATAGTGCAGGCGATGAGAGGGGGAAATCGACTGTTTGGCAGTGAGACCGTGCTCGTCTACTCGCTTGCTCTCCTCCTCTGGAACATACATACATACTTCCTCGTGTACTTTAACTCGAAAAACCCGCCGCACCACAGTGCACGCACGCGTGTCTCCAACCTCTGCCAGGTATTGTGCTGTCTGAGCGTTCGGGGCTTCGCTGTTTCCTGGCTGGGCTACAAAGAGGAAGAGTTCATCGAGCGAAAGAAGCAAAAAAAAAAAAGGCTAAGAAAAGGAGAGAGAAGCGGCTGTTGGATGGGGGGTGGGGGGGTGCCGAGCGATATCAATCACAGTCCCGTTTGGCAACAGAGATACTAGTGTTTCAAATAAAACCGCCAAACTCAGACAAATAGCCTCAGCATCAGGATGTAACATGAGCTGTGCACCCTGCCCCCCCCCAGCAACACCCTGAAAACTTCTCATAAAGTGGAGAACCAGAGAGGGGCTTCTGCTTTGTATTTCCTTTCCTTTCTCCCTGCAGTCTTCCTCGCCGACTATCTTTCTCCTGCCTCTTCTTCTCTCTTTGTCGCTAGCAGGCAAGGTGGCTGACATCTGCAGAGTGCATTTAAAGGGGGGAAAAAATGTGTCAGAGGAGGGTGATGCACTCATTTGCACGCATGCACACACACACACACACACACACACACACACACACAGAGACAACCCCCCCCTTGCTCGGTTTCATTAGCTCACTGGCAGGGTGGCACTTCTCAAGCTCATTACTGAGGAAGGATTTATGGCGCAGCAGCCAGTGGCGGAGAAAAGGCATCTGTCAATAATTGCAGGGAGCAGCAACTCCCATCTCCACCAGCTTTGAAATCTCATTAGGTATGCAGTTATCAGGCATAAAGATCAAAAACATTACTCAGCTCCGACAGAAACCGACCAAGAAACATTAATTAGCAACAGGCCCTCGCAGTATAAAATAAAACAGCCTTCTTCCCCACTCCTCTCATCTTGCTCACTTTTTTCTCTCGCTATATCTCTCTCATTTTGGCACGCTTGACTCCCTCTATCGCTCCTTCTCTCTGCTTCTCCTTCTCCCACCTGCCTCCTCACTCTAAACCCTGACGCACAATATGAGAAGACCAAATAGGTGAGCGTGACGTCGTACACGCACTCGTCCCACCACACCCTTGTCCAGGCCCCAGACCATATGAAAGCGAGTATTTTAAGAGGGTGAGGATAATTCCAGGCATCTGAAACTGATCAGAACATGAAACAAGACGGAAGAATAGGAGGGCCAAATGCATGTCAGACTGTCTTTTGGCAGAGACTGAGTGGTGACCATTTAGCTGTGTGTGTGTGTGAGGAGAGAAGAGGAAGGCGCTGTCAGCTAGAGAGGGATGTCAGCTCAGGCTGGCCCTGATTACCAGGGCCTCAGACGTGTTCTCACTGGCTCCCCTGCCTTTCATCACAGCCACCATGTTACACACACACACACACACACACACACACACAACCATGAGACTGATGGCTGCCAGTCTGGTGTAGGTTCAGCCAAAGCCTCTGTGGGAAAGGGACGCAAATGGCAAGTACACAAACACGCACATACACACACTTTGGAGACATAAAGACAACCCCCACTGAGGGTAAGAAGAAACCCAGACCTGGAGCCAAGCCCAGATGACAGTCAAAGGATACACACACACACACACACACACACACACCTTCTCTCGATACGGACTCATCCTCCTACTGGGCCTGCAGCTCCCTTTCATACACACACATGCCCCCCCATCACTTGAACATGACCTGATGTACAACAAGTTGGACAAGCTATGAAAACAGTGCTCATCATAAACACAATCTATTTGTCTTCTTAAAACAGCTATAACCCAAAGGTATGTGTTGCTGACTGTGACCTGCTGGAGCCTGTGACCATGAGGGAGACCACCCCAGATGTTTTTGTTCTTTTCCTTAATACTGCAGATCAGGTCTATAATCCACTGTAAGATCACAGCAGTAAGTACACTTACATCTGCCTTGTGTCAGCAAGGAAGTGTGTGTGTGTGTGTGTGGGGGGGGGGGGGGGGGGGGGGGGCACCCCCCCCCCCCCCCCCCCCCCCCCCCCCGCCACCACTTCCTGTTTTAGCTGTTTTCCCAGGGTGCATGGTGTGGGCCCATCACTAAATCAGACCTCACAGGGAGGAGCTGCTGTCTGCATTAGGACCAATAACCTTTGATCTCTGTCTTTACAGGTATGTTTGAAGTTGCTGAATTTTATTTTGAAGTTTTACAATTTTTATAATTGTATTAATATTAGTTCACAGCTATTTGAAGAAATGTACTCTCAAGCTATTTTTGCAAAGGACATGATATAATAAATAATAATGTATCTTTAACATGAACCCTGTGAAATGAGGCTGCATCTTATTTTGGAGTCTGCTGATATAAGGTTCCCTCAGTGTGCAGCTATCTGCTCGCGTTTAGCTGCATCTAATGTTCGTCTGGTACAATAAAACAAATGCATGTATATAGTCTCCACGCCTGCCCCTCTACAGGCACGACCCATTACTATCTCCTCACCAAATAATGTTTGGGGAGGATGGGAGGGAGTGTGTGAGTGAGAGAAGAACAGCGAGGAGAAGAATTGGGGAGTAGGGCTGGGGGGGGGTGAGGAAAGGATGCAGCCTTGTGAGCCAATTTAAGAAATAACTGCTGATGCATCAGCTATTGACTGTTTGAGCGCTCGTGATAACGCTCAAGGCGAATCTGGGAGCAAAATGACAGCATCAACTGCCTGCAATAAAGTGCAGCGCGCCAGACCAAGGGGGCTCTAATTGACAGCTGTCAACCTAATGGGAGCCATGACGGAAGATTCTGGGAGAGGGAGGAAAAGAAACACTGTTTATAAACCATCAGCCACTTATCCTCAAGGAAAGGAAGAAGGGAGGGGAAGGGGGGTTGAGGGAGTTCAAACTCCCCTCCCTCCATCTCTACCTCTGTCTCTCTCTCTGATTGTTGTTTGTCTACTTGCTTGCGTTTTTTTTTCATTCACTGCAACTTTCTCTCGTCCGTACAAATAATCGTTTCCTTTTTTTTCCATCTTATTCCCTTTGTGTCTTTACCCGATGAGGGGATATTTACCTACGCAACAGTTCTCCCACTTCATATCGTTTCTTTCTCTCTGCTGCTCTCAGTTCATTGTTGCAGAGCAGAGAGGGGCAGGAGCACAGAGAAAAGCATGAGGAAGGCCAGAACTAATCACAGTGTCAGTTAGCTGCCTGGGAAAGACTCACTCCGCACAAAGTAATGCAGGGAGCAGGACTGAGTCTGGGGATGCAGACACTGACTGGAACGTAGAGAGTGTTCAGCATACGAGCAAAAGTTAGGAAACGCGATGAGTACGTCCACGATTGGCTGTTTTCCTTTTACTGTCTCACAGCTCAGCTGGTGGAACTAGCTGAGCACATCTAGGGGGCAGGGCCTCCAGGTCCTCAGCTGACATGGAACAAACTACCTCAGATATAGTATGATTTTAAATCTGCACCACATTTAAAGCGTCTGTACTGTATCCAAGCATTAGTGCCTGCAGGACTTCACCTCTCACACATCCTGAATGTTATCATGTCACTTTTGTGTTATAACTCATTTCAAAGCTTAGTCATTTCCAGGACGATGTGCGATGTGAAGGTGGAACACACACACTGCAGTGAGAGCAGCTCACCTGTTGGCTATTTACAGTCTTCTGTGTAACATATAAAGGGGGAGAAATCCAGAAAGCGCATTTTTTAGGGTTCAACTGTTCACCAGTGACACCATGGAAATGCTTTCTGCAATATTGTTTTGTAATCACACACACTTGAAACTATGATAACAGGAAGATTTCAGCAGCATGTTCCTGATCTCTGGTAGGTTAATAAAGTCTGAAATGTAACCAAAGAGCAGCTGTGCGTGTGATGTTTGACTACACCTTTGCACCAGATTTTATTCCGCACACGAAAAAAACAAAAAAACAAAAAACACGATATGCTTATTTTTATTTATCTTAATTTAGACTCCACTCATTTTTATTCTCGTCGGCAGGTTCCCTCTGAGTCAGTGCACTTAAAACATAGGAAAAAGCCGCTTAATACGCATTAATAAAAGACCTTTATCGCACACATTGTACCTGCTATGAGAGTGAGCTAAACACGGCTAACAATACATTTAGGACAAAATCAGTAGTCAAAGCTGGGTAATTAGAAAACAAGACTTTTCACACTTTGCTACGTTACTGCATTACAGCTGAATAATAAGACCCTTTCAAGGAGGTTAATTAGCTTCATTGTGTTGACCTGTTTTATTCACAAACAAGGTCACTCTCAGTGTGATCGCCGCTCATGCGAACGTATTTCTAAAGCAGCAAATGTCCCGTATCTTTAGCACTTCTTGGTAATGCCGTTCATACGCAGGCGAACAGTGTGAAAATGTGTATATATGCATTGCAAGTGTGTACCCACTCCCTCCTGCGAATCTGTGAGTGAGTGTACTTAAATGGGCCACTGCATCTCGACTTAGATCCACTGCAAGTGCAACGTTAACACACATCAAGCATGATTAATCTCCCGCTCTCATCTACAATCCATCACACACACACACACACACGTACGCACAGAGAGGCAGAGAAATCACAGAAATCAGCTGGTTTTCCTCCATGGCTGCCATCTATCTCCTGTTGGACAGAACCAGATCTGTCTGGGTGTTAATATTTACATAAATCATGCTTAGCCTCTTTGGACACCATGCTGATGATAGGTGTTTCTGAAAAATCAACTTAGGTGAAAAATCCTCCCACTCTGGGAACGTGTCATCCAGTAGCTAATAATGACCCGTGTCTTTAATCTGCACTGGGATCACAGCTACAACTTGCCGTACTTTTGTTTTCAATAACCTACACGGCGTTGGAAAATGCAAGGATGTTAAATTAAGCAGAATTTTGTCTGTTAAAAAAAGCAGGTAGAAAAATGAGAAACACGCTGGCACTTTGATGTTCACGCTTCCTCTCCGATAACAATGATCTGTTTGGTCTAGCCTGGCTTTGAAGCCCACGGACAAAAGCCTGCTGCTCGCTGAGCTTTGTCCTTTCCTGATGTCAGGAGCGCTGAAAAAACAAATACCCTCGCTCCGAAAATACACCAATAAGCTCGGGGTGACTTACGCACACACGCACGCACACGATGAGGCCACCTTAACAAACACCTAACTTCTCTAGTGTGCGCCATGAAACGTCCTCCCTGCTAATTTCAGCAACAACCAGGAGTAGCTTCGTACGCCGACTGGCGCCGCCGGCTCTCTTATCATACTACCACCGACTCCAGAGTCCTAACTCTACCTGTGGTAGGGTGAGGCAAAAATAGAGGGAGGGGGTGGGGGTGGGGGCAAGAGGGATGGTGAAGGTTGGGGGTGGAGAAGGGGGGCAAATGAGGAAGAGTGTAAGATCAAGCTGATTACATCCAACTATGCCACAGACCTAATTGGCGAGCGTGACAGTGTGCGGAGCTTGTCATCTCCAATCATTAGGCCTGTCAGAGATCCATCAGACGCTCGGCTAATTAGGAGAAAGCTAATGAAGCTGGCAAAACAACTTCTCTTCTTTTTAGATGGCTGGGTGCGCTCCACCACTGGGGTAGGGGAGTGGAGGTTTATTAGAAAACACTGAGGAAGCACAGACAGACAGAAGTGATTTCCTGCCTTATGTTTGAGCACATACGACGGACGACCGTCCGACTCCACGCGAGGAACAAGCACCTTTTTTGGTTTTAACAAGACTCGACAAGAACGCTTCGTTTTTCTACAGGACGTGGACCACATCAGTATCAGAAAAGAGAGGGGGGGTGAAAAAGAAAGAATGGAGGGGATTTAGTCTGTGGAAACATTTCTAATCAAGGCCTATCATTTGCCATCCTCCCCGTAACTCCTGCCATCACTACGGCGCAATCAATTTGTCATCACTTTATGTGTGCCATGCAGTTCTCCTCAACCTTATAACTTGCAGCTGTGAGCAAAGGAAGTAGCAAAGGGGAGGGAAGGAGTGGGAGATGGGGTGGGGGGTGAGGGGAGGAAGGAGGAGAAAAATTAAGAAGTTGCCAATAGTCTAAAATGGAATTCCTCCTTGGCCTGCCTCGTGTTTGTTCTCGTCCGCTCATCAAAGACAGAAATGCGTCATTTTCTCTCTCTCTGGGCTCTCGCTGCCGGCGCACGCACTCATTCATTCCAGCTGAATAAAAAGGCTTTCAGTCATCCTGCTCTGCATCCATCCATCCATCCGTCCGTCCGTCTGTCTGTTCACCCATTCCTTTGCCCCCACCCATTGTAGCCATTAGAGCTAAAACATTTTGATCAAGTAAGGCCCTGGGCTGAGAATACACGAGACTCTCTCTCCCTCTCTGCCAGCCTCCTGATTGACCATTAGAGCCATTGATGAATGTGGCTGTCAGAGGGCAGACAATTAAATCAAATATGAAACAAAGTCTCTCTGACGGGCCCTTCTGATGGAGCAAACCAGTCTTCCGCCTCATGATTAGGCTAATAGTTACATTTTTCATAGCACTCTGTGTGTGTGTGTGTGTGTGTGTGAGAAGTATTGCATTCTTTGTTTATATGTACTAAAAAAGTCGCGGCAGCAGGTCTTGCATGCATGCGCCGCTGCACACGTGTAATTACGTGTGTTAGGGAACATGTTTCTGCCGGTAGGCCGTAGGCATTTTTGGACTTTGGACTTCGACAATGTTGCAAACGTAAAAGTGTATGTGTGTGCACAAATTTAGTGGGGCAGTACGACCTTAAAGGTTGTGCATAAATCATTATTAACCCACTGGAACTGTGAAGGGCAATTGGTGTTTCAGAGATTTGCTACAGACAGGTAAAAGCTACAAAACTTTAACAGTCACATAAATTGTTTGAGCAAGAATCTCCAAAGTTTGAAAATAAACATAAATTACGAGGGTCGTAAACGATCTGATGAGAAAAGTCTCCCAGAATAAAGCTGTGTTCAGTTCCTCATCCACGACAAGTCGACGAGAAGGAGGAAATCCAAGCTAATAAAAGAGGTGAAGGAAGACGCCATAAAATGATGGTCTGGATGGCTACAAGTTTGCGAGGCCTGAGGCCCGTGCTTTGCTACCAGAATGAGGGAGGGCAGGGAGAGAGGGGGGGAGGGGGGGTGATTTATTGACACTTATCAGGAATGAACAGATCAAAGGCTCGGCCAGATGACGTGTGATCAATCAGGCGTCAAATCAAAGATGGCAATTGTCCATTAGAGCTCTCTCCCAGTATATACCCCTCCACCCCCACACCCTAACCGCCCACCCACCCACGGGCTGTGAAATAATCTTTAGATTAGGTGGAAAAGTCGTTCCGAGAAACTGAAGGGAAGCAGACAAAGAAAACAGACAGAAGCCCGATGAAAAACACGAATCTCAAAGAAAAGCTCTGCTGACTTACAGCTTCAGACGAAGAGGAAATACTGACTGTAATACTGAACACTGCCTAAATATGTGGGCACAATAAATACACCACAAATAATAATGATAATATAATCGATAAAACACGTGTGATAAAATATCTAAATTCCTGTGGAAGTAAAATGAACTGAGAGATAGAAATGGAACGGAGAAGACAATCTTCTGCCAGAAATAAGGCCTAAGAGTAAACTTTTCATTGTAATTCATTTTACACGGGCGTATTAGAGTCCATCAGCCAGCATCAAAGGCTGCCACGACAACCAGCAGTCTCTAGAGCTTCACCACACCTCACCTCACTATAGACCTTTAATTCCACTGTCGATATCTGCGAGCAGCAACGAGAGACTTCGAGGAGAGAAAGGAGGCAAAAACCAGGTGGAGCGAAACCAGCTAGTGAGGAAAGAGAAGACGAGGGGGACTAAAGGTACACTGGGTGTTGACCTGTGACCTTTCAGAGGAGAAATACTCTTCTACAGAGTCACCTGTAGGTTGTTGTTTTAAATAAAATCCAGCCACCGCAGCCAAACCTAAACCCACAGATTACACGGGAGGAACAGAAAGTTGAGTGCAGCTGCAGATTTGATGTCTTTTAAATTTGATCTTGAAAAGTGAGAGAAAGTAATGAGAACAGTGGTTTTCATTGCTTCTTCATTCATTCCCTAGCTGCTAACAGTGAACTCTCCACTACAGGGAATGGTACCTGTTCCAACAGAAGCACGGGGGCTGATTAGAACAGGAACATGTCTACAGGATCAGTGCATGAGGAGGGAAAAGTTGGGTTGAGCTGTGGAAAGTGTCCACAGTGCTGGATCTGCGTTGCTCCACGGCACACCACCAGAATACAGTGCAATCACATAAACGTGTCTGTGTGGCTGAGGGAAATATCAGTTAAAAGTAACAGAGGCACGGAGAGGTAGAATGCATGTGGAGCAAAGAGAATCAGAGTGCGTACCTACGGCGCGCCGAGGCGCTTGCTGCTTCCTCCGCGGCATGGCGGCTGCGTGGAGCCGGCAGGGAGTTCTCTGGCCGCGTCGATCCGAGGCTGCCTCCGGGATCCGCGGAGCTTTGGTAGGCTACACTTTTACCCCTGGGTGCGCTCTCGGGGCTCCCACATAGATCGGAGAGGGTGGGTGGAAGTAGGTAGGAGGGAGGGAGGGGGGAGTGCGCAGTTTTCGAACACAAAACGAAATCGGAGAGGGAAAGGAGCCAGCAGATGCCAAGATGGTTAAGAAAAGAAAGGCAACCAGCGGGACTCCCCTCCGTTGGCTCCGGCTCTCCGCCGCTCCTTCTGGTCGCTCTCTCGCCCGCTCCGACTTGGATGGACGCGGTGGGAAGCAGGAGCAGAGATGCGAGGCGTGTGTGTGTGTGTGTGTGTGTGTGTGTGTGTGTGTGTGGTGGCCGAAGGCTCCGCGGTAGAAAAGCCAGTGACGGGAGGTCAAAAAGCGCCCGGTGCCTCCGCGTGATCCTCTTTACTTGGCGGCGCAGGCTGCAACAGGCGAGCTTGAAGGGAGAAAACCAAATGATCGCGTCAGTCAAAAGTCCGCAAACAAGGGGACAACACATCAAGAGCTGACACAACTGAAGCCCTGCGCCTCCTCTACGGTTCAACCTCTCCGCTGCTGATAGGCGTCACGTAGCTCGTAGTCTCTCTCACTCTCCCTCCCTCCCTCCCTCCCTCCTGCTCGCTCTCTCTGCCTCCCTCTCTGTCTCTGCCTCTCTTGCCCCTCTCACTCTTTCTGTCATTCACTGCTCCATTCTAGTGCCGTTTATTCCAACACGAGCAGGCTAAATCACGGCTCGATGTGTGCGTAATCTCAGCGAAACGGCGGGTGGACGGAGAGGAGAGGCGCGTGGTACCCGCACAAAAGCACCCAGAAACACGCTCGTTTAGGCTGAAACACATAGGTGACTTACTGTACGGACTGATCCTCCGCAGCGCGCTCCATGAGGCGTTCGCGTTCCCCTCCCGGTAAATCACGAACCGTTCACAGCGAAGAGGAGAAACGGGAAAGAAAAATCCATTCGCCTCTGGCAAGTCCTGTCGGCAGCGAGAGGACAATATCGAAAAGCCAAATGCAGCTTTTGCAGTTAGTTCATTCTCAGCACCGACAGCGGAGGAGGTAGAGGGGGGGGGAAAGGAGGAGGAAGAAGGAGAGGAAGAAGAGAAGGAGGAGGTGACGGTCGGAGACTGGTCGCCCACACGCTGCCCTGCCAGGCGCTGCTGGCTTATTCTGTCCAAGAGCGTTTGAAAAATCCGCTGAAGGCAAGTCACTCAGTCACTCACGTGCGCGCGTGCACGTGCGGCCGCGCGCGTGCAACTGTGTGTGTGTGTGTGTGTGTGTGTGTGTGTGTGTGAGAATCGATGAGATACGCGCTTGATTGGGTCTCCCTTGTTGTAATAATGTACATGAGGAGGAGGAGGAGGAGGAGGAGGAGGAGGGGACGACTCAGGCTGCTCCCATGCGTGCAGGCTGGGTTGAGCGCACGGATAACCCGAGCTCCGGCGCCCACTGCCAAACTCTTTCTTGGCCGCCGATGATACTTCTTCTCCCTCTTTTTTTTCTTCTTTGCGTGGCCTGATAGGAGCTATTTAAAACAGCCACGCACGAGTCAGACGTGTCTCCCCAGCACTGCGCTGCGCTCTCTCTCCTGCGCCTCAAGTGACCGGAGAGGCGCAAAATCCTCAGCAAGTGATGCGCCTCTTAGCGGCACTCAGTGGATTAAAAGACTTCTCCTTTCGTTAAAAGGTAAGTTCCCCCTTACTTGGCATGTCAGTTACTCGGATGTTGTCTGCAGATGCAGTTCTCTCATCTTTGAGTTAGATGGTTTTCTTTAGATGAAAACTTTTTGTCGGTTCTACTGAGTTGGTGAAGTTGATAAAAAGAATGTCCTTTATTTGTCAGGCACTCCTCGGGTCGGAGCGCGTGGCTTCACCGTGGTGACTACAGCGCAGAAAGGCTTCTTCTGGGAGGAATGGAACAACCAGCGAGGGGAGTGAGGGTGAGTCGCCACAGGCAGTCTGTCTCTCTCCTCCTGTCTTCTTGTGCGCCAGATGTGGCGCGGCCGCGCTGCGTATCTCAGCGCTCGTCAAAATCCGGAGAAACAGCTTCCTCGTCCGGTTCCACCGAGGGATGCAGGTCTCCTCATTCTCTATCCCAACCAGCGTCGCTCCTCGGGCAAAGCGAAGAGTCTGTCATTCGGTTGCTTCTCCGTTCTCCGGGCTCGGTGGAGGGGTTGGTTGATTGGTGGTGACTCTCCGCCGATCGAGGATGTTTTCGCCGTAATCTCACCGCGACTGTGTGCGCCGCTCCACCACTGCGTGCTGTTAGATCCGCCCAAGCATCTGTCCGTCTTTCCATTGGCGCATCCATCAGTGTCACACACACACACACGCGCGCGCGCGCGCGCGCTTACATTCCTAGCGATAGTACAACACCCCCTCCCACCCCACTCAAACATAACACTCGTGCACACGCAAACACACACGCTCGTGAGCGATGGAGAGCTTTCCTCTCCATCAGACTGACACAGTCTACTTTCCTAAAGACAGCGAGTCCGACTGTTTTCTCTTCCTTTTTTGTCTTTTCTTTGTGCTTCTCCTGGCGTCAGCATTTTATCCTCTTTTCAAAATGTCTCTCTAAGAACAACACGAGACATGGACACGCTCACTTTACTTATTCTCTCAGCCTGAGACACTTAAAACATTGAATGTAGACACAGCGGGGAGGATTCACCCTCAGTGAAAAAACTTTACACGTGATTTCAGGATGATTATGTTCATGATAAATAGGACATTAATCAGCTCTGTTGTAGCCAGGCACGCGCGACCTGTGCGTCTCCATCAGCATCCCATCTCAGATAGTTTATTAGTTTTTATTAAATGAAAGAGGTTACTTCCAAATTTATAATAAATACAAGTACAAACAGCCCAAAATTATTGAACACATGTTTAATTAAATTACCGGTTAATTATCTAGCCTTTTATTTTATTTACTTTTTAAACACCTTAAAGAATTTAAATACTAATAATTGTTTATATGTTGAGAGGCATTAGTTGATGATTTAGAAAGGCTGAACTCTTTAAACTCGGCACATTGGATTCACCACTGGGGAGACAGCACATGCAGCGGGCGCGACTTTACCGGACTGTCTGTGGCCGAGAGGGAGGGGGGGGGGGGGGTTCTTTGATTTATGCAGTTGCTAAACACAGGGATGCCAAACTCATATGTGCGCCGTGGCTTTTAAGTCCTGGAGATGTGCATTTACACGAGGTCCTGGTTCCTACCGACGTGATGGTGATTTGGGATGAGGAAGAAAAAAAGCACACACGTGTTTTCAGAGACTTCCACTGCGTATTTCCACCTGATGGCTAATTCAGCATTTATGTGAAACGCGAAAGAAAACCCCTAAAGTGACAGCTGAGACTCCCCCACACGTAAAAGCCAGTGGGAATATCGTGTCATATGACTGAATAGGATGATATTCACAGCATCTTTTATTTTACCGTGTGCACATGTGTTTAATGATGTTCCTGAGAAAAACGTAAGAAACGTTTGTTTTAACCTCGACAATGGTTTGTTTGAAATAACGTCACCTTTTCAAAATTGCTTAGTGAGTCAGTGACGTGTACTTGCGAGTGTGTGTGTGTGTGTGTGAGAGAGAGAGAGAGAGGTAGAGAGAGAAGCACAAAAGAGGGAGTCACAATGATCCTTCAGTGTCGGGACTCAAAAAACGTTTACATCAAACTTTCCAGGAGACTTTAACAACGTTCAGAACACTGAGCCGTGTTAAGAAAAGTGATGCAACGCGCTTCTGAACGGAGACTAACGTGAGCCCAGCTCCCCGACGTGTCCATCTGATCATCGGACAGGGAGGCTGTCCCGTGTAAATGATCCAGGTTCCTGTGTACGTGAAAGCACCACTGAATTATTCTCTTGCGATGAAATCATTGATTACATTTTTTTGTTTTGTGTTAAAGCACAAAACGTCACTTTAAAAAAACTTTTTTTATTAATATATTTTGTAATGTAATATTTAAACGCACAAGCATTTCTTGTTTACATTTTATTTGTTAATGAATCTCTAAGGGCCATTTTTAATTAACTACAAGACCAGATCACCACAATAATAAAAAAAACTACAGTATTAAAAAATAAATAGCATATCAAAATCATACCTTAAGGCTCAACATTGGGTTTAAAGGGTACATATTACATACTACAAAGCTCACTATTATTAAAACCACTCTTATTTAACTCTCCAGACTTTGACTGCTCACAACTGATTGGAGCCACGCTGGTGAGGGGAACTGATTTACTTCCCTTTAAAAACAATACATATCATACAGAGGAATAAATCTGCGGTGACACTGGAATCAGCTGGAATTATTTGAAAGCGAGGCCGTGAAGGCACATTCACATAAGGACATTATGAAAACGGGTGGATATTACTTCTGAGCTCAAAGACAATGGGAGACATAGGTTATAATATTAACTCCAACAGCATTAAAAACGAACTTTGCGCGCTTAATGCAAACGCACACTGGTGCTGTGCTTTACGCACACAGGGCAGTAACTTATGTTCGTCTCAGCATTGAGGGTGGTGTGTGTGTGTGTGTGTGTGTGGTGAAGGAACAGTGGGACCTCGGCTTTGCTTCTTTCTTTGCGCACATGTCGGAGCCTCCACAGCCTCTGTGTTCCACGTCTCCGCAGACGCACAGCACAAGTTTTGGTCTGCAGCGCCGCGGGGCTGAGTCCAGATTGGACACTGTCGTTTTTCGTGCTGTTATTTAGGAATTAGCAAATTATTTTCACGCTCACGCGCGCACGTGGATGTGCAGCGCTTTTTAACACTCCTTATTAATTCTTACACTTTCTTCTCATAAATATGAGCAATAAACCTGAGTGGTAAAGTTCCAGCATCGTGTTGTGTTGAGTGAACGGACTTTGTCCACAACAGACTTCCCTGGATTTCCGATGGACGCGTTCGAATCAGTAGAAACCAGAAGAGGTTGAGAGCACAGCTAATGTGATTTACCTCAGAGCCCCACCACCCCATGGCATGCGCGATGTACACCCCCCCCCACCCTTCGTTTTCTTCTTCCTCTCCAACAATCACGGCGCGGAGAGGCGGCGCGGCGCACCGGCTTCACGGCACACTAGTTCCCAGCAGAGTGGATAAAGAGCCGAGGGGAGGGGACGGGCAGCGAGGGCAGCACGGGGGAGAATAAATACAAATAATAATAGGAATACTTATTGTACGTTTTTGAAGATTCTTTTTCGTTCAGGTTATGCCCCAAAAATATGTTCAGTGGCAAATAGATTTGATTTAGTCGTTAAGGCTGCAGAAGCTTCCTGGATGGAAACGTCTTCAACAACGAGAAACAAGCAGCGTTTCTTTTACTTAATGTCCCCTAATGTGTGAACCATGCCCTAGTCTCTTAGCGCGTGTTCCAGGACAGAACGTGGAACAGTGACTGATAAATATGTGGGAGTTGATTAAGTCAGTCCCAGCGTGTAATTTCAACACAGACATACTAGAATAATATTTATCTAAACAAACTATTTTCAGTTTCTATAAAAAATGCTCTTTAAAATATTCTGTGAGAATATTGCATCTAGCAACAAGTGCCACTCCCTCACTGTTTGAATGGGAAACAAAGGACAGACTGAAAGAAGTCTACCTACTTTCTCCTGCCTGAAATGAGTTAGATTTGCTCCCGCTCAGCTTTGGGCCATGCCCGTGGCTGTTACCCAAACCCTCCCACCTTTCTCACCACAATTAGACACACACTGTTTTATTCTGTAGTGTTAAGGTTTTGTCGATATCTGAGTGACCTCCAAAACCCATCTTCCCTAACACAGAGCGATGGTGGTGGTACTCCCTTCCTTAAAAACAAGAGAGATCCCAATTTACATGGAGGAAGGGAGAGAAAGGAGGCCAGCATCAGACTCTCCTCAAATAACTTTAACAGTTCCAAACTCCCACCAACAGCTAGACCAGACACTGGTGAGAGGAGCTGAGGAAGACAGAACGGATGCTCTCTCTCTCTCTCTCCCTCTTTCTCTCCCTCACTCCCCAGTGGCCTCCCTCCCTCCTGCCTCGTTGGGTGTGCTGCGGAGCTAGCAGGGTTGAGAGGGCAAGTGCTGACCAGCCCTCTTTCTTTCTCTGTCTGCTGTTACTAGGTCACCACACACACACGCGCGCATGCACACACACTTCTCCTTGCGGTCAGTGTTGCCACTAGGGAGAAGGGTAATTTAAGCCCTCCTTGATGTAGCCTATTCATCACTGTCCCGTGGTCTGCACTTCAAAATTAAAGTCTGATCTTCAAAGTTAGAGTGAAATGACAGAAAAATTGGCAGAGGTCACAGAGGGCTGGGTCAGTGTGAACACAAAGCTGCGGTTCTCCGGGCTGATCACAAGTGTTGCTTTTTGTGATGGGTTTTGATTTTCAATATTGCACAATAATGTGTTGCAGAGCCTGACAGGTCTGGGAACTAGTAGGGAGGGATTCTAACCCGAGGAAAATGTGCAAATCAGGAGTTTATGTGATGATATACCCTGACATACCTGCTAATAGTCGTGTTCAAATCTGATTTAAAAAACACACCTTGAGGTAGAAATGAACAACTCGATCATTCAAAGAAATGACATGATTGTCTGGGATTGGTCTCAATTAAAGTCCAGCAATAACATCAAAATGCCCAGCCTCATGATTGTGATATTGTCTTAATTTCATTAAAGTCCTGCAAACAATATTATCAAATAAAATGTCAGTTAGGTCTAAGATATGTGAAAATGAATTCTTGGTTTTGGTGAAAATGCCCTGAGTGTGTGGGATCCAGCAGCCTCCCCGATACTCTCATAATGAACCCGTTTTTCTGTCCTCTGACACTGACTACCTATGCTGGACCCTTTCTCCTGGTATGCTACATGTTTACAAGTATTATATGGGATTTATAAAAAGCACCACACACATTACTAAACGCAGCATATAATACCCACTGTACATATGTGTCCGTCATCAATTTGATGTCGCGTTAGTTTAAAAATAATAGCTATAACTTTTCCTGCTAAAACTAAAACACTGGGTGTACAGCTTCTTTGAAATGGTGGAGGAGGGGGGACACATCTATAACTTCCTGTGTCTGGGTCGTTGGATTAGGAGTTAGAAGACGTGGGCGAAAATGCAGTTTTCATTCAAACACATGGATTTTGATTTAAATACATCAACAAAAATGTTTAGAGTTGTGCAACAAGTCGTAAACTGTAACATAAACCCCCAGACTCCAGATATTGTTAGAAGTAGTAGGTATTTCTGAGGAAATGTTTGTGTCTAATGTCTGATGCATGTTACACTGTTTATCAGCGTGCAGTGTAATGGCGCACTGCTGAGTGAGTCACTGCTTCCTTCTTGATGCGTACGTGTGTGTGTGTGTGTGTCTGTGTGTGTGTGTGTGTGTGTGTGGAAACCACGCTGACAGCTGCAGCTCATTAAAGGCACTATTACTGATGGGGACTGCTGGGGGAAATTCCTTCTTCCACCGAGCAAACCACCCTGTTTACCACACACACGCACACACACACACACACACACACACACACACACAGACGTTGCTTATTCAGGAACTGAAGTTGCAACATCTGTAAGCAAAACCTAAATATTAAATACAAACACTTACTAAACATTTAGTCTTGAGTGAAAAGCGAAGACAAAGGAAGTTACCTTCCTTAAAAGGGGAGGAAATACATTCCATCCTTCCAGCTGCTGGAGACACGCCTCACCTGTGTGTGCGCTGAAATGAGAGAAATGCTGTACCTGTCTTATTCTATATGATCACATAAATACACACACGTACACGGGGCCACAGGGTAAGAAAACTTAAGAGGAGATGAGATCACCGGTTCACTCTAAGCCTTGCTATGCTGGCAAACAGCAATGACTCTCTCTGTCTCTCTCTCACTCACACACACACACACACACACAGCCGCAGAGTATACAGTGTCCAGTGACGTTAATGAGAGGGCTGAAAGCCAGACACACATGTGCTAGAGTCATTAGGGAAGACTTCATAGCTACACTTCAGGCCACTACACTCCATTACTGTACTTCATTGGTTCCACTGCTCAAAAATAGTGGTTTCTCAAAGTCAGGTTCAGGGACCACCAGGGCTTCTTTGAGCCCCAGGGACTTCCTCTTTAAATAAAACAAAAACACCAGGTACCTGTTTTTCTTTATCTTATTTAGTTGATGCACTGTGTGGCAAAAATACAAGCGTCCCATTTCCCTCTTACTGACACAAAAAGACAATTTAACGTATTTAAACAATTTATGATCATCAATTACTGAGATGAAGATTATTATTTGTTGTGCAGTAGCAGTGGCTTTAATAGCACTAATGCTAGCTGCTAGTGTTAGTACTGGGGCAGTGGTGACCAGTGCCTACCCCTCCCTCATCAAAAAGCCAAAAGTGCCCTTGAGCAAGGTACTTAATCCCAACTAGTGGTCCGGCTCAGTGGTCACAGGATAGACTGTAAGACTAGCTGCGCCCCTTCTATGTATTAGAGTTTGTAACTGTTCAGATGTGATCAGGAGGTTCCAGGTGACCCCCGCCCTTATAATTAGCTTGTGGCACACCTTTCCTATTCGCATCACTGGTCACCCCAAACCTTCAAGACGCATAAAGACGTGTGTGTATGTGTTATTTCATTTAAGCTGTGCACATAGAGAATGGAGGAGTTTTATTCGTTGCAAGTGCAGAAACAAATCTGTCTATAAACATTTCCTACAATGAAAAAACACAGAGATATGGAGACATCATCATTCCTTATACTCCGTTGTATTAATAAGCCTCTTAAATTAAAACAAGCTGCTTTCATTAATTATGTTCAATGTGAAGATGTTACGGTGTCTCCTAACTATCCCTTCTTCCTTTTAGACACACCGTCAGTCGCAGGAGGGTCGAAAGACAGTACAAAGACAGACACAGAGAAAGGATCATTGCAAGCAAGTGCAAAGAGAAAATCAGATGATGCAAAAGGGAATTCAAGGAAGGAATGAAGCTGATTTGAAAAATGAAAGTGAGACGAGGTTGCAGACAGAGTGATGTAGTTATACCTGCATATGTGTTGCATTAAAACATATTTATCCAGGGGCAAAATCATGGTGATTGGAACACGTGGTGCTACTCCTGCTAATTATTGGAAATATTAGTGAACCAGTGTTTAATTAGCTTGTTGTGTATTTTATTCAATTCTTTACTTTTATTGCTCATTTAAGTTCACGTGTGGTCATGGATTTAATCAATTATTAAATTCACATTTAGAGTTTAATTAGTTTTCATTTTTGAAACATTTTTCTTCCTGGCTCAGTTAAAATGGTTTAGATTAGTTTGTTGATACCATTTGCTTTATGAAATACGCTATGAGTACTTTATGACCCACTGATATGAGTTTACAAATAAATAATCACTCGCCTGTGAAGAGAAAGAAAACAGTGGTGATGATGTTAATGAATCATATAATGATTCTACTGTATATAAAAAAAAACAGAATCATGAATGAAATCCTTCAGGTAAGATGAAACACTTTCTCGGACGTGGACTTTGCTAAACACACAGATATTTCCAGAATTGAAAGTTGCAAATACTTTTATACAGAATATAAAAAATGTTGGACAGTTGTTTTTTTGTTGAAATGCAACATGCAGCTAGTCTGACACTTATAATGTGGAAAGTTCTGGTTTGGTTTAACAGAAAAAAAGCGTCATAAGCAGCTTCTTATAACGCTGGTGCCATTAATAAATATAGAAGAACTGTACAAGTCGCCTGACCACTTCCAGGACAGGAGACGGATAAATCCAACGCTCCTACCTGGACAGACACACCTCCTCCCAGGTGTAATGACTCATATACAGGCTTGTGTGCGTCCATTTTAAAAGTCATTATTTATAATCTGATTTTGCTTTGTTCATAATATGATACTTTTGTCTTGCTGCAGATTCTAAACCACACACCTACATAACACACATGGCATCCTAAAAGAAAAGAAGGTGCTCTAGCTTTCATTCTGGGCATCTTATCAATTACTTCAGCATGCCTGTAAATTACAGTATATGTGTTATTTTTACTTAAACAATCCTTCAATCTGAAATAAATGCTCTCTTGTAACAACAGCAAATAACAGGCCGCTGAAAGTTACCAAACCTCAGGAGTGATTCCCATCAAACTCTGCCGGCGATAGTATTTATAAGCTATTCTGTTAACAAGCGCTGAATCTGTCTGGCTTTTCCTGAAGTACTTTCCAGACTCTTAGTCTGAGGCCTCTCTTTAAAGGAAAACTCATTGTCATGGCACAGGAAAACTGCGAGAGTGCACGACTGCAGGAAGCACAGCGGGTCAGAGTTGAGCTAGCACGTCTGCGAGCTGCGCTGGTTGTTTACAGCTGTCAGTTCGAGCTGTGTGCCTTTGTTCTTTAGTATACATCTGGTTATTAAACGCTTTCCAAGCCTTCACCACATACAACTGTTAAATACAACGTTCCTATAATCAGCAGAAATAACGTTGTAGGCCAGGCTATACAAATACAATGGATACTGTAATATAGTGAACTATTCCTCTCATCCACCCCTCTACTTCATTTTCACACTAATTACCTTACCAGTAGAAGGAGAGTCATTGGCTCCTCCCTTCGTATCAATCAGTCTTTTCTTTTGGAGAGTTTGTGATGAACTGGTGAAACATTTCATACTCACATGGTTCTGTTACCAGTTTCACTATCATACGGCCTTATTCTAATATTTCTGGCTATATATAAATATGGCACCGGGTTACAGAAGCACTCAGGAGTCAAATGCTGCACATGCCGGGATGTATAGCACATGCGTGGGAGCCACTCCACGCTGAGAGCTTCAGTGGATACAAATCACAGGGCGATACTCTTGTCATGTCAGCCCAAAGCCACTTGAGCTGCACCCGGTGTTTATCTTACTGTGACATTCTCCCTGCCGCTACGCTGAAACCTCCCTCCTCCACCGCCCTGTAAGAGATACCTGCTAAATGGAAGGAGAGACGGATGAATTTAATGGCGGTGGGGAAAGGGAGCAGAGAGAATGAGCACACGTTCGTCCTCTGTGTCTCACTTATGTGACGCGACGTGTGGTAACCAGAGTACTGAGGGGCTCTTTTTATTATTTGAAAGGTTTAGTTTAGAGCTCAAGACAAAATGTGTATTGCTAAAATCATACGAGTTAAAATAGGCGTCAGTATTTCCTGTATGTCTTTGTATGTGCGTGCTTCTTCTGCCCGTCAGGGCACCCACCCGGGCATCGTCTCACTGTCCTCGCGTTGATCTGTCATCCATAAGCCCAGTGCAGCATCCACACCTCTGAAAACACACAAGGATGTGATTCTGTGCTGAATACAGCCACCGCCAGGGCTGCACCGGCCGCGGTTTCTCCCTTACAAAGTGGCGGTCAGGGTGCCTTTAGGCCCACGCGAAGACGCCAGCAGCCTTGACACATGAAGTCAGAGCCACGTCTGCTCCACGCCTGTCTGAATTAGCGCCTCACTGCTGGGCTAAAATGGCTGACGATGCCCCTACCTCGGGGGAGGTGATGGGAGAGCTCAAAATTGCTCAAATGATTTTCCACTTCTGTGGAGATGTAGCTGTAGGATACTTAGCGAGGCGGAGGAGTTTCCTCATGTGTCCCCTGCACCTTGAACACTGAAACGTGGCTTTTCATCTGTGGTTTTAGTGACTGATGGCTGAGGAAATAGGAAGCAGCGTTCTCAGCGTCGAACAGATGCTGACCAGCAGATCACTATGAACTGACTCTCACAGAGAGGTAGTGTACCTTATGTAAAGAGTCTCAGTGTGTGTGTGTGTGTGTGTGTGTGTGTGTGTTAAGGGGGTGGGGGGACAGAGGAGTGTGTAAAGGCTTTCCCTCTGAAGTGTCAACCTCCCAGAGAGAGGATCAAGCGCTAAGCTGGGGACTCAGGAGCGTGTTTATGTGTGTGTGTCCAGCGAGACACACATTTGTGGTTTTAGGGATTGAGGAAGTGATATATCCTTTTATCTGTTACTGAGGATGACCACAAGCCTGACCGGAGATGGCCGCGGCAGGCTAAATCCACACCCTCAAAGGATGGATGAGTGTGTGTGTGTGTGTGTGTGTGTGTGTGTGTGTGGGTCAATGGACAAAGGTGCATCAGAGAGCAAGGCCTCCTGAGGGGGGAGCACAGAGTTGAGAGGTCAAACACACATATGGAGGGTCAGTGAGCAGCCTGGCAAGTGGAACAGAAACCTTATGCACACAGAAATACATAGGTCTGTTGAAAGTGTGTGTGTGTGTGTGTGTGTGTGAGAGAGACACAAAAGAAGATATATATTTAATCTAAAAACATGCTATCAAACACTTAGAATATACAAAATTTACTTTTAGTATTTATTATTAATGATTAATTTGCGATATAGTTTAATGTCATTTCTAAACAATTCACCTTTTTTCTGAATTGAAACAGATTTTTTGTATGCAAAAATATAATTGACAATTTGATTGATCTTATCTTATAATGAATAGTTGTAAACAATCTATTTTACGTGAATTCTAGGTTTATAGTTACCAATATGTAATATTTACAGATGATTGTAAATATTACATATTTATCCTTCTGAACAAAATTTCTGTTGTTTTCTGTTGAACCATGTTCTAAAAGTCACACATCAACTTTCTAAACTAGTCTGTGGCAGAATCTTCAGACTGAATTTTCAGAATTAAAATGCTAATGAGCAACTCTTCACCACACCTCAGCTTCATACGGCTGCCAGCGAATGTACAATATAAAAGTATATGTCCATCCCTTTACTTTTATGCATTTACAGTTACCTTACAAAGAGGGATGGAAAACCTAAATGATGCTTATAAATATTAAAAAAACATTAAAAAACCTTTTGAAATTGCAGGTGTAACATATCCTACACAGTGAAAATCATCTTTGGTTAAACAGGAACACAGAAATACTGAGCTGCATACATGTTTGACTTGTTTGATCATGAGCTATTTGCTAATTGTTCAGGTCAAGAATTTATTAAATGAGATTTCTCTCTGGATTTTAATCTAACTGATGTGCTGCAGCTACACAAAACTCATGCACCTACTCCCTTTTTTTCTTTTACCAAATTGCAGATATTCAAATATATTTTCCCTTAATTTGATTTTTCTGAATGCTGCTGGAGTGGAACGCAGTTGTTAGCAGTGTTGCTACATGGTAAAGCTCTCTGAAGCTCCGTCTGGTCCACGTGTTGATGACACAGAGCAGAGCTTTGAAACCACATAATGCATTCCCTCCCTCCATCTGCAGCGCTTCCACAGATAGTATCAAGAAAAGGTTCTGAATTCAGGCCTGCTTGGAGAAGACGGTAAAACTCATGCACAGGATTATGCAAATTGTATTTGGAACATTAACAGTTATCAGGATAATAATTTCCACTGCCTGGATATGATGGTAATGCAAGGAAAGTGGCTGCAGACACAGGTGGAGGTATACACTTGTATAAACAGACCTCTAACATAGGAAGTGGAGGCAAATCATGAAGTTTAATAAATGTGGCACGCTGGTTCACAGCAGAATCTGGGTATGATCCTTTAATTCTAACATAATGTGTACTTTCCTGATGACAATACTATGACTAGAATTATGGTGCTCGTAAAAGCACAACACAGAGATGAAGTAATCAGTGACTACGAGCAACATCAAGGTACATGGGCGTTAATCACCTGGTTTAAAAACGATCTAGATGTTTGTAGCTGCATTCACCTGTGTGTAGTTGTTACCCCAATGAAAAGTGCCAAAAAAAGTTCACACCACCCACCACACCGGTCATACAAACAGGTGATGTGTTAATACCTCCAACCAGGTGGACACCGTGGTTACGCATCTCTGCTATTAAATCTCCCTCTGTCTCCTTCTTTTCTCTGTTTTTAACATTACGAGAGCCCCCGTCAGCCCACGCCACAGCGACAGAAGCGCTGCTTTCATCTACACTTGGGATGCTGAGATCCTCTCTGCAGGAAAATCAGGATGTACTGCTGGTGTGATTTTACCGCTGCTAACCTATGAAACTGTGGTTTATAGTGTTGTAGCACAAGGCAGCGTGTGTCAACCGAGGGGGTGGGGGGGGTGCTGGGGTTGTTAACTGGCAGCTGAGGGAAAAACGTGTTAAAAGCCAAACCGTGTTTGTCGTCATGTTTCCACTGCTACCGTCTAAACTACAAGACCCAGTGTTTTTTAGTGCTGACAAAAGGACAAGTCTGGTTCTTCATGGTCACAATCCTGTCTCTTTGATTTTGTTTTGTCTCTTTCAGGTCGGATCCATCGTTTTTGAAAAAGCTCTCCAGGTATGAGAGACAGTCATCTGTTCAAAGGAGCACGCGAATCGTTCTTCCTCTCCTGGTTCTCCCATCCAGTCATGGCATCCCTCTCTACATGGCTTAAAGTCTACCCGCCTCACGCACGCACACACACACACACACACACACACACACACACACACACGCGCACACACACACGTCACCCGTCAGTGTGATAGACCCTCAAATGTACGTCTTCCCATTTATGAACAGACCAACTTTACAACCCATTTCAGATCACCCAAAGTTTACCCTTTCTCTCACACACTTAGAGACATAACACATCAGTTATATCTTTCAGGCTGAAGAAGAGAGGGGGTTGTTGGCAGCAAGAGGGCTTGACAGGAGAAGAAAGGAAGTACACAGGAAGTACATTAGTTATCACTCCCATGTCTCCTCCACCTTTTCACTTCTTATCACCAGCCGGCGTCTCAGACCCCGGCCAAGACGCCTCTCCTTCTCAACCCACCCCACTTTTCTCCTTTTCTCTTTCTGCGTCTCTCCTTCTTGCACACACAGTCTCTAAAAATGACTTCCGTGCTCTACTTTAGTGTCGGGCCCTGGGATCTAGATGACACTTGGCAAGCCGCAGAAGCCGCAAGACAACTGGATGAAATATTTAAATGAAAGACGGCAGGGGTAGGAGAGGTGAAGATAGGGGAGAGGAGAAAAAGCAGGAGGGAAAAAAGGAATATGGGGTAGAGGACTAGGGAAGGAGAGAGTGATGCTCAGATGGGGAGCAGAATGTGAAGGATTTCTTTTCTTGGCGTAAGAGAGGGCCATGTGACAGAACGTGCGGATGAATTAGCTTTCATCTATAAAATAGCCTGAAGATATATATATACCAGTATAGTATGAGATCACATGCTTTATCTTGGAATCATAAGCAAGTATGAGTACGAGTCTTTGCACTTTGGATAGGGAGCCAGCTCAGCTCCTCAGAGGAAGCTAATGAATCCACATCACAGGCAAAACCTTTGTTATGGTGATTTTGGTCCTTTAATCAGGTTAATTAGGTTCTATCAGACTTTTTTCGTCAACAAGAATAAAAGTCTATAGCCATGCTAGCAGCTCTGTCGTGCACTAAAGGCTAATGTCACTATGGCAACATGGTCAATGATGTGCTAACATGCTGAGGTTGTTTATTGCATTTATATTATTAGCTGTCATTAGCTGTGATTAATCACTGAGTGAACCCTGTCTCCTAAAATGTATGTTTCTACGAAACCAAACTACAGTTGCTAATAGATTTTTGAATGGAGCGTAATTGCTCCTGGATTACGTTGTCTTTTCACAGAATGAGAATATGATGGTAATTCTTTTATGAACAGCAAGTTGCAAATACATTAATAGTAAACATAAAAATGTTCTCTGTTTCTGGCATTATCTGTGTATATTTATCTAATGTGTAAGGTCTTAAACCTTGATTAAGATTAGGGAAATATTGAAACAAAAGTACGGTGTTCATGTACAAATGTTCATTAACCTTTTAGCAAAATCACAAAACGTGCCCAAACTGAAAGGCCGACTTTCGTTTGTCTGTGGTGTATGTATATCACTGGTATAAAACTGCCCAGCCTATAATAAAATATCTCCCTTTGGTTCAGTTTAGATGATGTCAGCTCATACACTGCATTTCCTTGAAGTTAACATGCAGCTGGTTACTAGAAATCCATCCGTGAGCGATCGGGTTTTCCTACCCTGGACATAAATTGGAAGCATGGTTGAAACTTCTTTTCATCTCTGCTGAAGTAGAGACGTGAAGTAGAGAGTGTCAGCCCGGTTCTGCACATACATGACATTTCCCGGGGAGCGATCCACCTGGTAAAATCAGGTTTCTCTTATTTCTGATCAGGGAAAGCAGGTATTGACTTTACATGGCAGTTAAAGAATTAGCCCACTTGAGAAAGCTGGCTGTAACCTGACTACTTAAATGCACTGATAGATGATACTTTGGAGGTTGCAGTATTGGTTGACTGCACCTCAAAAACACCTCCAGATGACATCATCTGGTTGAGATTTTCAGCTGGAGGCTGAAGCAAGTTAAAATGTTGGTCTTTAACCACTGATGATGTTTCTAGTCTAATAGCAAATATATTCATTGTTACTGCAGAGGCCTGTGATTTCTGAAGACAGGGTTGAATAACTGTAGCTGATGATGGCGTGAAAAGAAAATCATCTGAAGTTTCACTGCAGTAATACAAAGGGTCACGGGGTCATCAGAGTACCACAGTGTGGGATACACAGATTCTTCTTCTGGTTCATGTGGAAAATCATGGATCAGCATCCATACACACATCACTGACATGGACAGCTCATGTTTTACTATTTGACCCATTATTAATGAGGCTGATTACGTTAGTTGAACATACTTGATTGAACTTAAGGCCTTATTTTCTGATGTGTGAGAATGTGAGAGGGTTGTTTGCAGATAGTCACTAAGCATTTTACTTTGATTCAAACTCTACATGCTCCCAGTGGAGTTTGTGCCTGTGCACACACAGACTGACGACAGCACCAGACACCGGCCCCTCGCATTTAAGGTGCCTGTTATGTTGGCCAATAAAAAAAGAAATTCTGCTGCGCGCTGCCTTTCTTTGCCACACAAGACAAGCGAGAATCAGTCAGTATTTTAGAACAAGGATCAGATACAGTAGTTACGTGTGGTTTAATCGCTCATGCAAGACAAAAGAAACAAAAGGAAGCACTTTCTGTGTTTACGTTTGTGGTATTTACTTTTTGCAATCATCCACAACTTGCCATATAATCTCTCTTTAATTGTTTTCGCAGCCAGTCGTGTGTGCAGAGCTGCATGCTGGTTGCGGTAAGTGCTCATCTAAGGTGCATGCAAGTGTGTGTTTTTTTCTGCGTATGCGTTTGTGTTTTCCATTGTGATTATTCTCCGTGTAGATAACTGCCTGCATGTGAGCATGGACACACCTGATGTAAATAGGTTTCATCCCTGATACTGTAACTGCTAATAACTCTGCTTATTACTAATCTGGACACTGTCATCTGTGAAAATACCGAAACAGGTTGTTTGTCCTTGTGCAGGTGACACTTAATGTGAAGTGAATACAACTGTGTCCTGTAGTGTTACACAGAACATAATAATAAAGATGAAGATTTGATATAAAAAATAAGTGTGTTGTCCTGTTTGTATGCAACACAGCATGTTATACGATGTACACTGCTTCCTCCTGTGTTCTAATAAAAACACCATAAATCATAAGTCAGAAATAGAACAAATATGTAGCACATGCTGGCGTAACAAAACACCAGGGCTGTTAGGCTTTAGACCAGCTTTAGCTCACGTTAAACAAGAATGGCATAATTATGCACAAGCGAGCTGAAATATGTACAGTAAGTGTTCACATCCATACCAACAGCGTGAAGTGATCGTTTAAGAGGAGAGAAAATCCCAGATAAATCACATCCTTCATTATTCCCCAGAACGCAATCTGCATGCAGAAATAGTTCCATCCAGTAGTTCAGAGCAAAGTATTACTTCAAATAAACATTCAGTTTCCTCATGCCGGACTTTGTGAACAAATGGAACAGTAAAGGAACAGAGGAGATTTTTCCTGTGCTGATTGGGTGCAGATGTGAGCTCCAGTCTGGGTTTGGTTAAAGTCCTCCTGCCAGGAATATTTGCTACAATTCAATAAATAGAGCTGTTAGGAGCGAGGCATTTCCTTGTCACCATGTCAAGGTTTCAAAGCGGATGTTTCACATTGGGTGTTTTTACTCTGACTGCAGTGGATTCGATGCGTGGCCCATACAGCCAGCTCAATAAAAAACACAGTGGGCTGGACGCTGCTAGAGAAACGCAGCACAGGCACATTCAGGTTTTGAATTGGAACTTACGTTTAAAATAGGGAATAGTGAGACATAGATACACTATGTGTATGTATTTATGAATTGTGCAAAAATGTTCCATTAAAGAGAAAAAAAGATACATTTTTATTTTCCGTCTAAATCTATGGTTGTTGTATCTGTGATAGAGTGATATTGCCAATCATCATATAAGACATGTATTTTAGGAGCTCATGTAAATTAGTAACTATGATCCTACATGTTGAGTTTCTTGTGGTTTGATATCATCACAACATAACGCCATGCCCAGTCATCACAGCGAACACAACCTGTGTGTCATATGTAACCCAATATATACAGACACACAAATTCAAAGTCACGAGGGTTATAATTAGGTGCTGTGGGAATATTGTCTGGTTGTTTGCGAATGCAATTCAAATACATGCAAATGTTGCTCTTCTCTTTTACCTAAAATAGTTTTAACCTCCACCTCCTTTGGAAGTTGACATCAACCCATAACAAGGCTCTGCTTTGTAAAGGAAGCACAGTGAGCATGCACAGAAAATCAAAACACTTCACATTTGGTGGACACATGAAACATTTAATGGCGTCATCCATACTGCTCTCATATCTTTGTGCGTACTCATATTCTCGTCTCTTCTTTCACTTCATCACAGCTTCACCCCCCCATTTTCTCTCCTCCCGCCAGGCGATCAAATCATCATATGGAGAAATCCCGGTGATCCAAGAGGGCCGGGCAGAAAGGTCACGGAGAAAGAGTCCGTAAAATGGATGAAGCCTAATGATTAGCTCAACCTTTACCTAATCAATAATCATTTATCCAACAATATCACCGGCAGCCATAGCCCCCTTCGCCATTAACCTCAGCGGTGAGGAGAGAGGCAGTATTGTTTTCTCTGGCAGCTTTATGGCACTCAGATGAGTGGTAGGGGCTGGGATGGAAGCTTAAGGTTGGATCTTGATGGCTCAGATCCTATTACGGTACTGTAGGTATTTTAGTGTAGCAGTGTCATGTAATTACCCTTCTGAATGATTGACTGTGACATTGGCCATACTGTGGAAATGAAAGTATGGCTTTTTTATTAAAGGATATAGTGATAAAAATGTGTCTTCCACCTAGCTTGTGATATTAATTAATAGATGTGCTATTGCAATAATATCAAAATTCATTGTTTTAGTTCTAATAAATGAAACCTGTTCAATTTATTTTCTATTGTTTTTTTTATAAGAAACAAAAATGCAACACAGACCTCTCACACACACATACACACACACACACACGGCAGCAGCATCGGCACAGCCCTGTCTCCTCTGTGTCTCTCCATGATGCCATCTTCATCATAACCTCTCCCTCTTTATTGCCTTTAATGACTCCCCCTCTTCTTTCATTAATTCTTTATCGATTTTCCCTGACATTGCCTGAATTATTTTCCAATTACAGCAAATAAAAGAAAAGGAAAATCCATTGCAAATACATGCCTGCGTGTGCATGTGTGTGTGTGTGTGTGTGTGTCCGTGTCGGTGTGCGGTTATGTTCCTACACTAAATAAATGCTCGCATACATTACATACAGTACCAACACCTACCTATGAGTAGTTACAGTTTGTGAAGCATTCGTACCATGTGGTGCATGTACATGTGGAAATTCATAGCTTTTGTGTGGTTAAACACGCACACACACACACACACACACACACACACACACACAGACGAAGCAGTGTGTGAATGTGATGGCAGAGAAAGAGTGGTAAAGGTCACAGGAAGCTAATGGCTCCAGCTATCTTACATGGAATAAGTTCAGACACTTTGGACAGGTTTGTGTGCGTGTCACAGAGGAGAGGAGGCCGGACGTGAGCGGAAAACAACACACACACACACACACACACACGAGAAAGAGTGCAGTGCCACACAATTCACGAGGGCAAACACACATACAGATACACATTATGCAGTGTTTTTGTGAAACTACAGAATCATTGAATATGCTCTTTTGAGAGTGTGAATGATGCTCCAAATACCAGATAGATTCTGCTCCACAGTCTGTCTTACGGAACCATCAGGCGGCTGTGGTTAATACCCACAGGTCATTAATTACAACAATTATTCGCCCTCATATTGCAGACACGTATCGACTCTTGCTTCTGCGCCTCGGCCCACATTGTCCGATGAGGCGCCGGTAAGGCTAGCTGAAATAAAGTGACTGTATTAAGCATATGTGTGTGTTTTCAGAAGCGTACTGGGAATGGAAATAGATTTTTACCTGCACGGGCATCTTGAATTGTTTATTACGCATCGCACCACACGCTGGACCCTCTGTTGTCCAATTAGATCATATTACTCTGAGATAGTGTCAGAGAACGATGGTTAAAGCCTGATACAAACGCACACATGTGACGTTTGTTTTGCTCTTTTCATTCTTTTCCTATCCGTCACACTCGTCTCGTGACTTGATATGAGCAGTGAGAGGAAATTAAATTAAACTTAATTATGCACTTACCTGACAAGTGTTTTGTTGTTCTGTTGTTTCCTGAGCTTCGCCAAACGAGAGCCATATGTCATGTGCTCTGTGGACACGTCTGCGTGCATGTACAGTGCAGCGCGCTATGCTCTGACCTCTTCCTCCACCACACACGTTCTGTTCGCCTGCATTTACAGTGTCCCCCACTGTGCGTGTCTGCCTCTGCAAGTGCGCATTTACATTTGTCTCCGTATATGTGTACATGTGTGCATGCACGTGTGTGTGTGTGTATGTGTCCTGACCTCTCCGGCTCTATCTCCTTTCTATCCGTCCTCTGAGAGCACGTGTGATATACAGAGCACTAATTGTCAGGTCTGGCCCTCACATTCCTCCTCCTCAACCATCCTACCAACACTGTGTCACTTTAACAACCGAAAATTATCACCACGATGGAGATCTGGGCTTGCAGTGGCTCTACAAAAATATAGATACATTTCCTTCAATAAATTACACCCTGCAACCACCAGCACTGCACCCACCCCCCACAACCCCTGCATTCACTGCTCTTTGACTGACGTTTTTACTGCAGTATTATTGCGTCTGCCTTGAGATGGGAGAGACGTCGCTGCACCGAATGTAGCTAAAGCATCGGCCTAAAAGGAGGACGAGATGAATCTAGTGCTTCTGTGTCATTTGGCCACAGTTATTGATTCTCACAGAGCGGGGCGAGGATCAGAGCGGGTTTTCCCGTGAAGCCAGCAGCCACAGTGACTGCAGACAGGGGAAAGGGACAGGGCATAAAGAGGATGATAATGCGTATACATGTCTGGCGAACGGGGATTGTTTTGTCTAATGGCATCTGCTCTAACTTAACGGGCTACAATCTGCTTCATCTTTCTTTTCCTTTTTTTTTAACAGGAATGCATTCAGAGAGATTATATTTCATGCCCTGCATTTATAAATTCTTCTTGGCTGTGAAATCAAATTTTCTGTTGAGACAGGAGTAACAAGGAAGGTTATCTTTCGCTTTCTCTAAATGTATTCTTCATCACATTTAATGCACCAGGCGCTGTACTAAATAAAACAAAGAAAAAACAACCTAAATAAAAAACAACTTAAAGCTGCCTTTACAATATGTACAAAGCCATTATCAAACTGGGGCCATTAGATCCCAGGCTGCCATGTGGTTCATTTTTATATCAGTGCTAAACAAAATAATTCCAACCACCCAATCGGATGCAGACTAAATACTTCAACATGGCGTTGCACAGCGAGGCAGTCATCTTCTCCAGGGGACGGGATGCCACGTAAGTGTTTCAGTCTGTTTTTATAGAAGTTCAGGCCAGCTCCGCTACAGGCTCAGCCAGGACCGGGGGTTCAGCGTAATGAAAGGCAGATTGAAAAAGGCTCTTGATTGATTTCTTACATCTTGATTTGATATCCTGAATTAATTACTTGAACTTGAATAATATATAAAGGAAAATAAATATGGAACACTCAGGGGAAACAAGAAGAGGACTTCAGTGCTGCTGCCGCCTCCGCTGCTGCAGCAACTGTTGCACAGATACTGTGTCTCTTGGTTTTATTCGATGTTGCTCCGGAGGAAAGTGTGTGTGTGTGTGTGGTTTGTAACATGTGTGAGTATGTTGCATGTGTTTGGTGGTACAGACAGCTGTGGTACATGTGTGTGTTGTAATCTTCTTTTTGTTTGTATGTGTGGCAGGGAAAGAAAATAAAGGTTTGTGTGGTAGACTAATAACAATGTCAAGCAGGCAATTTCAGTACGCTTCCAGATTGTTGGTCCATATTTTAGGATAAAAATTATTATAAAAATGTAAAACTAGTTTTTCCTTTTTTAGCTTTAGTGAGAAGATGTTGAGTAATGATTGAGCTAAATTTAAAACTAAATTAAAGAAAGCTAATATATTAAAAGTTAGAAGATTATTAGTGATTTCGGTGGACGCTGTGCAGAGATATTCACTTCTAGACATTTTTCAGTGAAGTCAATACAGTTACTGCTTGACATTCTTATTAAGCAGAAACTGTAGAAACCTTTTGATTGAAAAACGTTTTAAAGCTTCTTATTTCTTATAATTTGTCTGTGACTAATTTCAGCTGTGCAGAGCGTATGGAAACACAGCAGAGTGGATTATAAGTCTCATGCAGGGGTGGACCTACGGGGGGGGCCTCTCGAGGGATCCAAGGGTCTCTCGGGGTCCCAGGCACGGGAGCGGGTTAGGAGGGACAAACAGGAGAACTGGAAGGGACAGGTGCTATGAGTCTGACCAGACACAAACAGGACGATTGGTGGTGCAATAAATAATCCAATTGATGTGCAATAATTCAACTGAAGTACAATAAAACAATATTTATTGATTTCTGATGTTAATAGTACCATGCCAGCTAGAATATCACACCATGTATCTACTTATATCTATTATAAACACACTGATATCAACGTTATAGCCATATGCTGCTTTATATCTATCTGTACTCTTCTTTCTTTTTCGCTTCCAGAAGAATAGTTTCTTGTCATTTTCGCGGAGCAGAGGCTGCTTTGCTGTCGCTGCGCATGTTTGTTTACCTCCTGCCAGCCGTCACCGAGAGGGGGCCCCACCCCTCCCCCTCTGGGGGCCCCAGGCATTTGCCTGCCTTGCTTGTCTGCTAGGAGCGCCTCTGACTGCACCACCATTCTTTTAAGTCACATCGCTATATTTAAGTTCCAAAA
Source organism: Microctenopoma steveboyesi (assembly GCA_032359275.1). NCBI lineage: Eukaryota > Metazoa > Chordata > Actinopteri > Anabantiformes > Anabantidae > Microctenopoma > Microctenopoma steveboyesi. The sequence goes on along the minus strand of JAUMHF010000017.1, from coordinate 22,316,705 downwards.
TGTATATTTGGGATAAGGGCAATGATGCGAGCAAGGCTATTATCCGATGGGTCATACAAAGATGCAAAAACATAGTTTACACAACCGGTCAATTCTCTAGAATAAGATATTTAAGAGATATTTACTTTACTTGGCAGACTGTTTAATCCAAAGGGACTTACAGGGAGCTAGCTCTGGGTGTCTGGCTAAAGGACACACCTGGTAGGGGATGGACTAGGAGTAAGACAGGGTTTTGATTCTGCGACTTTCTGCAGCATAGTCTGACACGTAATCCGTTGAGCTACTGAGTCCTTCAAAATTGTGTGTGATTAACTAATATTTTTGTTATTTAATCATTATGATATGTCAGGAATGTGTTATTATTTTACAGAACTATCTTTTTTGTCTTAATGATGATTTAGTGGCCAAAGGTCAAGGTCACGACATGTTTATCCAGTTATAAGTGTAATGGGAATTTCACATTTTAAGGTATATACACTAGCAGTGAAAGGTTTGGGCATATACAGAAATTACTATGTTTTTAAAAGAGAAGCTGATTTCTTCATCAAAATGACTATTGCATGTTGAAACTTTCTTAAAAGAATATTTACATAAGCATACAGAGGCCAATAATCATCAGACAGGAGCATTTCCTCCCAGTAGCACATTATTTTTGCTAATAGACATTTATTAAATTAAGAGCATAACTGATTATTATAAAACCCTTTTGCAATGATTGTATCACAGCTGAAGACATGCATCTTTTCATGGAAACATGGTAAATCCTGTGTGTCTAGATGTTTGACTGTGGATAAATGCTCTGCTATGAAACATATATTGTCTTACAGTTTTATCAGAGTGGCAATCATCCTATTTTTGTTTATCATTATATTTTGTATGTAGATATTTTTTTTGTTCTGGCTAATGTAAGCTTAGGGCTTCCAGGTGTCAGGTTTTAAGAGATACCTCTGAACCAGTATTTGCATATTGAAGTGTAATTGGCTGTGAGTTATCTACATTACAAAACTTCCTTTTTTTCAGATGTAGCCCTACATTAGTTTACTTTACTTTGCTTGGCAGACGCTTTTATCCAAAGCGACTTACAGGGAGCTAGCGCTGGGTGTCTGGCTCAGGGACACACCTGGTAGGGGATGGATTAGGAGTCAGGCGGGATTCAAACCTGCGACCTTCTACATCTCAGTCTGAAGCTTAACCCATTGAGCTACCAGGCCACTTATACATCTCCCCCCTTCAGCAGAACAATGTGAAAACACACTGCACTAACAAATGCAACTACACCAGCCAGTGTAGTAGAGGTCAGACAGTTTAGGATATTAAACTTTTCTTTTAAACAAATCTTCACCTGGGGTCATGGATAAAGTGCTCAGATTTTAGTGGTCGAAGGTAAAGGTCACTATGGCCTCCTCACCTTCATGTATCTCCCATGCTCATCAGTGCTATATTTCAAAAGTGCCCAGGACATACCTATCTAGGACAAACATCTGGTTGGACTCATGCATTAAATAGACAAACCTGAACAGACAGACCTGAAAAATGCCACCCAGCCTTTTATTTCCTTTCCACTCTACAAACCTGTTCAGTGTTTTTTAGATTATGATTTTTTATATATAATTACTCCAGACCTATAAATTTACAGTTCGTTTCAATTTCACTGCACACAAGGGCTACATTTGTGGATCTCATGCAACATATAGGGGCTTAATAATAACTGAGACTCTGCTGTTTCCCTTCTGGGAAATAGTTGCTGGACAGCTGCCAGACAGTACACTTGGGTACTAGTACAGGGTTTCCGCATGCAAGGAAACGCCAACATGAAACCTGGGGGGACAGAGAATCAAACATTCTTAGGTTAGAAGACAAAAGGTCTGAGATGTAGCTTTTAGGACCCGTCCTAACTTTCCTTCAATTTAAACTTATGTAATAATGTAAATTTTTTATCAATAAGGAAAATATGTTCTTGTTTGTTGGCACATGTTCAAATCCTGGCAACTGCATTTTGTAGCGACTGTAGTTTAATACGTTTTTGTGTCTTGTTATGCAAAGTCTCATGTTTGATTTAAGACCACACCACTATTTTAGTAAGATTAAGCAGTCAGCTGTGTTAAAACCTTTATCTAACTAGTCTTACTTGTTTAGATTACTGAAGAACTTCAAAGGTGTTTCTAAAGTAAAATCAAGCTATGGACACCTGGCATCTGTTATTGAAATAAGTAGCATTCCTTATTTTGAGCGTGACAATCTCTGTACTGTATGTGATGAGCTATAGAACGGGATTCTTTTTTAAACACACAAAGAAATGTTTTGTTCCATTTCTGCACTATTCTTTACTTTACTTTGCTTGGCAGACGCTTTTATCCAAAGCGACGTATAGGGAGCTAGCGCTGGGTGTCTGGCTCAGGGACACACCTGGTGGGGGATGGACCAGATGGGGATTCAAACCTGTGACCTTTTGCAGGTCAGCTTGACGCTTAACCATTGAGCTACCGTTAAAAAAACACCAAATAGGGCAGAAAACAAAGTCACGAAAAGATGAGAATCCAAAAATATAGTGTTTCTGCGTTTCATGTCGCCTTTGCATATTTTGCAGTTAACACACCTTTTCTGTTGATTTAGTGTAAAATGCTTCCATACCTCGGATGACTTGGATAGCAGTCTCTGCCTTTCTCTGCCTCCGTCATGTATCATTCCTCTACCTCAGCTCATTTTTTTTTTTGCTCCGCCCTGCCTATGAGGCACCGAACTCTGCTAGCATCACTGCGCGAGAGAGAGCGAGTGTGTTCACTCCACTCCACACTCAACTAAAGTTTTTTTTAAATAATCAAATATCTCCACCTCACGTGACACAATGAATCGATTATAAAAGTCTATTTTTATCAATTTGATCAATTAGTTGTAGCAGCCCTACTTCTCTCATTAATAAAATATCTTTCTGCACTGTTTAAGTCACGACTGATGCCTTTACAGCTCAAGGTATGCACATTACTAAGTCACTTATTTAATTCAACAATAGTGTATGCAAACTTTTAACTATGCATAATAAAGAAGAAACCTCAAAGAATGACACTATACGTGTGAGTAAAATATTCTACACTACAGTATCATCTGTATACAACTCATTTTACGTGCCGGAGCCCCAGCTCATTCTGCTGTGGCATCAGAGGATGCATTAAACACTCTTCCTGCTCATCTTCTCGTCTGAGCCAGGAGAAGAAGGATGAAGGGACGGTGCGGGAAGCTGAAGGGGGAGGGAGGCTATCAACCAGGGTTCAATTGGACGACTATGCTTTGCCTTCCTTCACTGTCACCTATTTTGTTCGCCCTCTTTTGCTGCTGACACACAGATTATCATAAAAGCAGACGACGGCCGTGCAGGCACTGATTTACAGGCAGCTTGAACCAATCAATCTCAGAAGTTAAGATTAACAGTAAAAGCTTCAGGTTCCCACTTCCCCTTGTCCTCTGACTACCTCAACCTCTGCTTCCTGCTGTGAGTCTCACTCACATTTTGTTGTCTCTATTTCCCTCCTTTTCTTTTTATCTGTCTATATATTATAATCAAAACCAGAAAATAAAAAAGACGCCCGTAGAAAATTCTAGCAAGTATTCATTGCCGTTATAAGCGTGTTTCCCTTTCAACCTCTCAGCTGGAGGCCTCGACTCATGACACATTTATGCATGACACTGTGCTCTCAGAATGCCCCCGATGCCTTTAGATGAGCTGCGCTGTGCTTTCAATATGTGAAAACACCACTCTCTGATTTTTCTGATTGATGCACACTATAACAAAGATCAATTTGTGTACCTTTAGCCCAAGGCCTCACTCATCCTGCCACATTAAAAACACCTACACTGAACATGCCTATAACTAAAACCGCCATAATTGCTCCCTGGATATTTTAGGATAATTGTTCTAACTTATGATAAATACTGTTTTTTGTACTTCCACACATCTGTTTTATAGCTAGGACCAGCAATGTCATGAAGAACGAGGCACAGCTCTTAATCATCGGGACAAATACACCATTAACTTTTGAATTCATTTCCTGAATCTGCATCGGCTATGGTAAACTCTTCCTCATTACGGAAGCAGATGCTTTAAAAGCCAGACTGGATGGGATCAAAGGCCAGCGAGGGAGAGTGCAACTGGCTCCCTTGCTCATCGCTTTAGCTCATTTTCATTATCATCCACTGACTAAAACATGTATCGCATTATGCGTGAACAATTTAAAAGCTCCTCTTTTATATGGCCTCTTGAACACCTTCTCTGTATTAGAGGATGTCATCATGACCAAAGTATGGCAGAAAGCCTTGCATCAAGACGATCAGATCATCTGCACTAATGATGACAACTTTGGGAGTGGGTTTGATGGAAGGTAAAAAAAAAAGAAGCCCACTCTAAAGCAGACTGAGTGTATGGGCATAATGTAGATCTTCACACATAAAAAAGTATAAGTGTAGAGTCGTCATGCACGAGTGTGTGTGTGTGTGGTGTGCTGGGCAAGGCCGAAGAGCAGAGGAGGCCGATGGTAATGTATTTTACTCGAAGCAAGAAAGATTGCAGAATCGCTGCCTCCTGGAGCAAGGGGGGCTTTGAGGCTGGGAAGCAGAGGGGAGGGTGGGGGTGTGCGTAGTGATGTCGGGGATTCAGGTATATGGATGGCCTAAGGAGGTTTCCATCATTCATAAAGCGTGGCCGCTGTATGTGCTCTGACGCCAAATTGATCTTGCAAAAGAAGCAGGGTGGCAGAGCGACCACTTCATTAGTCTCCCTGAGCTACAAATCACCTGCTAGTGCTGTGGCACTCAGAGGTACCGGTGTTACCCATGCTACATTACCAGACTACAGTCTCAACAGTCTAAAGTGACCAGCCATTCATGCAGCCATTATGAGTGAGTTATGGAGGAGTGCAAAAATATTCTATATACATCCGGTATTATTGTGGGTCACAGTCAACACTCCTAGGATAAATGTGCAAGCCCTAAGTGCAGCATAATACACAAAGTGAAAAAAAAGCTGGAGGCTCATATTGTTTTGCTGGTATGACTTTGCGCCACCCCCTCCCTCCCACATCTCTTTTTTCTATTTGTATTTGTATGTATGAAAGCAAAGGAAGTGATTCACTTGCTTGAAACCACGTAGTGATGAAAGGAATGTCGTTTGAGTGCATTTTTAGTAAACTGAGTGTTGTAGGACTGTTGTAGGAAAAATCATTGAAAAGCAAACAGACACCCTATGTTTTAATTACAGGTACTGTGGAGTAGATGATTTAACCTGTTGAACCCTAGACCATTTTATAGGAATTTGCTTGAAAAAGACGTACCCAAAATGAATTGAATATATCTCAGGAACTATAGGGTTTATTTGAGCTGTCTTGGTACCAAAACAAAGGAAAGACTCCAGAGAATACTCTAAAGTTCTAAAATGTAATATTTATGTCACTGAGTGAGAGTAAATGAATATGGAACACAGAATGACTTTGTAACCGGAAGTCGGAAGTGGACCCGTTACCGGGATCCGTCGGGTTTAACAGGTTAATTTCTACTGCTTTAATCTGCTTTATGATTGAAATACAAATGGCTTGATTTACTCAATGAAAAGTACAAACTAGTCCACACAGAACTGATTTCATTGGTTTAGTTGTGTAAACAAACACTACGAACCAAATAACTGAATAAAGAATTTGTCACAGATTGTTGTGTAGCACGGTCTTTCACCTTCTGCCTCATCTCTTTCAGGGTTTCCACAGCAGAGCACTCTGCAATGTGTGATTTGGCACTAGGGGCATGAACTACCAACCCTGAGGTTCTTTAACACTTGGCAGTTGCACCACCGTGGCTTTTGAAGAGAGTAAAATTGAAGGTGATTAAATGTTGTTATATCCTGTAAACTAAGCATAAGTAAGACGGGTGAGCTGTTCAGTGCGCTTCTTTCTCCATCGCGTTTCACACTAAATGGCATCACAGTTCACAAACTGTACGAACGTCACCCATATTCCCAGTGATCAGCTCAACAACCTGTTAGAATAAACTGATGAGAAGAGTTTTATTTCAAGCTGACTGCAAACAAGCACGTACGCTTTTATGGGTGATAATCTAAATCATGTTTACTTCAGGTAGGTCATAGGTGAAGCATTAGTATCCACGATGGTAACGTCCTCTGATGCTCTAAACTGCCCTGATAGAAGCCTCATTCATTTTTAAACGTGTCAAAACCAACGCCACACTTCCTGTTTTAGACTGGGGTATGAGTGCTCCCAAGCATCTTTTCCTCTGTTTCCCCAACCTAACCCAAGTGTATATATTTCAGTAACTATAAGATCGAGCTCCACAACTAAGATTGGTGTCATGAGCTGTTAACTTTTTCACGGTTATCTGTCCCTTTACCACTAAAGAGTATATGATTACATTCTTCTTGTATTACAGCGTGTCAAGAATTTGCATTAAGAAAAATGTACTGTTAGACGAGGAAAAAAGTTGTACTTCGCTAAATAATATGTCTACAAATACACTGGTTTTTAACTTATGATCCCAAAAACTATTCTATTTTAGCACCATACTTAAACTACACATAAAAATATGTAAAATATGTACTTGCATATCAGGCTGTTCAAGATCCCAGGGCTCTCTGTAGAACGCCTTTGAATTCCATACTTCACACCACGTAATTAGTCCAATATCCTCTTTATACTGGCAAGACTGAGTGTAATGATGCCAAGCAGTCAGAGGGAAGATGGAGCACTTAGTCAGGACTTGGTTTGTGATCTCTGAGGAGGCAACTTCACAGAGGCAGAGCAGAGCGAAATAAAGTGTGAAGGCCTTCCATGTACACAAATCTTGTCAGTGGTAATTGATCGCTGCTGGTGACCAGCACAGGACCCGGGACTAAATCAAGTGGCTTCTCCATAAAACAATGTCAAATATTGATGATATTTCTCTTCCCTGCCTCAAGAATGAATAGCCTCATCCTCCCTGTAGTTTTGATGAATGTTTGTTATTGCCTTCCCCGCTTGTTGTCTTTCTGTTGTCATTTTCGCCAGCTCCTTGCTAAGATGGAGCAGTGGTGTTTTCTGCATTTTTCATCAATTCGCAGCAACCCAAACGTAGTCTGGATATAACTACTGATCATGAAGGTTAAACTGACATATCATGACGTGAAATTTGAAACAATTTGTTTCCCGTGATGAATCTGTTTCAGATTTGAACGACTAGCTTTCAGGTTCATGGTCTTGCCACTGTGATGTAAAGGTTGGTGCATTTTATTGGTTCATCACAGACTTCTCCCTTAAACAAGACACAAAAGACACGGTGCCATGCTGCAAACGCAACAGAAACAAAGCAGTCGAGACGTTTGAGTTGGAAAAATACAAAGTGAATTCAATGCCTCTCCAGCTCCTCTCTGCCTATTTCCCCGTTTCATCTGTTGACATCTCTCTCTCTCTCTCTGTAAGAAAAAATAAAACTAACTATTCTCCCCCCTCTTATTGTCTGTTTAAACTTGCATGTCCCCCCCACAGCCTTCCACACTCTATTCCCTCAACTGTCAGTGCAAGAGGTCTAAAAGCTCGTCTGGTCCACTGTTTCACATCAGAAACGGTTTGTGTGTTTGTCAGTTCTGGGTCTCTGGGAAAATGAAGTGAGCCAGACAGAGAAAGAGGGGGAGAAACAACATATGGAGTTTATGATGAATGTCAGAGAGGACAGTACATGGTTTCTGTGATCATGGGTGGGGGTGGGTGGATTTTGGAAGACATGCTGAATGTGGCACAAACATTCTGACAGTCCCTGTCTGACTTGTGTAGCTTAACAAATGCATCAGAAGGATAGGCATCAATTATTCAATCCACTCGGTTTGGAAAAGTGCGGATCCGCGTGCATTTGAGCACACACTGGGGAGGGGAGGCATGAGTGGCGGCGGGTCAAAGTTAGGCCTATTTGGAAAGCGAGGCCGGGCTAAACGGCAGACAGTTGATATGAATGTAGCACTGGTCCAAAGGGAATTTGAACTGAAGAGAAATCTGCACCAAAATACATTCTCTGTTGTTTAGCCATTCATTGCATTTTATGACTTCAGTCAGTTCACCTTAACTCTGGGCTCAAGGATGCTTGACTTGTTTCATATCTCAAAATATAAGACATTCAGCCCAACACAACTTAATCTAGTGCTTGATCAATAACTTGCCATAAAACGCAGCTGTGCTTGAGCTTCAACCCACGAACTGATGACCTGGTAGAGACCCGAAGTTGTCCTGGTACTGGAAGATTACACTGCCACCTTAGTGTTTGACCACAGATATACAGGCTTGATTTAACAGGACCGCCGTCTTTCAGAGAGTTCAACTCTCGACTCATCAGTCGATAGAACAGGCTCATACACACTCTACAGTCCTCTAGGCGTTTTGTGGCAAATTGTAGATGATTAATGTTCTGGGTTAGCAGTGGTTTTTGCCTTGCCACACGTTCATGGATGACTTTTCTAATCAGTCTCTATCAGACTTTGGAGGCATGATGAATGACTATAACCTGAGGTGAGAACTTTCTGCACTTACTTGGATGTTTTCCTTGGAGCTTTGGTGCATTCCTGGATGAGTCGTCACCATGCTGCTGGACTTGTTTATAGGGCTGACCACTTTTGTGAAGGTTCACTGTTGTTCCAAGTCTCTCCATTTGTAGATTGTAGATAGTCTTTCACTGTGGATCTAACCTTAGAAATAGCAACCCGAGTGCTAAGGCCTGGTTACACATATGCATACATGTGTGGCCTCCGTTACTTCCGTTGCAAGGTGTTCAAAATGAGATCCATTCATATCAGGCAATGGTGGGAATGGTAAAATCATCATATTGTGAGCGTGAACCTACAGTCTTCTGAGACTATGTCCAATGTTTGTATACATATTTATTAATAATGAAACAAATCTTAAATAAGACAACAAGGTCATTTGTTTTTCACAAGATAAGTCATTTCTGACGTCTGATGACATTTGTGATTGCTTCTCAGAGTGGGGGCCTGTCCTGCGATACTGTGGCAGGATTTTTAGGTTCACTAAATAGAACATGCAATCAAAACTCAAGAAGTCCACTGTAAGTCACGCTGCAGTGCAATTATCACTGTTAGTCAGAATGATGTCAGAGCCCTCAGTGGAAGTAAGTTGTCTTGTGCATGAGCGTTCAAGTATACGCATTAATTGTGTGGGTGTGCGTGTGCGTGCTTGGGTGTGTTAGAGTGATAATCCGCCAAGGAGACTCAGGAGAAGCAGCTAATGGACTCCAACCGTGGAGAGCTTGTCACACAAACATTTCTGCTGTCACAGCAGTTTATCACACGTAACACAATGAGACACCAGCCCCCACCCCTCAAAACACACACACATATGCACACAGTGTCCCAAAGCACCCATTTGTCCCAGCTTGCAGAGAGTGAATGGGAGGGGAGCAGTTCTGAGAACAAAGGAGAAGAGACAGTCAGAGAGAGCAGTTGTGTTTTCACAGTTGTTTTAGCAAATCTGATGTGACAAAGTGAAAAAGAGGGCTTCTTGGCACCACACTGCTCCTGACTGAACACATACTACACCATGCGCACAGCGTACATTCTGACTGTTTGACAGACATGCATCATATTCAACCTTGTCTAATATATAGCAATTCAGCCAATGTGTTTGCACAGGAATTTATTTCAACATATTATTTTTATTTAATAATATTTATCCAAAGAAATATTGATATGCGCCTTCAGAAAATTCCAATTATCAGTTTAATGTTTTGTGCATTTGGCAGCTTGAGTAGAGCATACAAGTGTCCGTCATGTCCAGTTTTAAAATGAGAAACGTCTCAGTGGCAGCACCCTCTCTTTCTCACAAACCTTGCATATTCACCATCAATTTAAGAATTAATGATTTTGTTCGAGCAGCTTTTGACTTAGACAGTCATCATGCACAGCATTCGTTGTTTTAGTTTATTTCGTGGACTGCAGCAAGTCTGAAGACAAAGCGTGCCCCAAGCCCTGTAATGGAAGTGACAATGGAGCTCTTAATCATCCAAACACGTCCACCTTCCTCAACTTAAGCTGTTGACACAAGGTTGTGATTCAGACTAATCTCTGGTCACTGTATTGGTAAACGTAATGACGTTAGGTCCACAGTTGCAGATACATTACGATTCTGGCTGTGTTGATTTACTTCCATCACTTGCAAACATCTCCTTTCGGAAAAAGTGCAGAAACGATTTGGCTCTGTTACAAATGTATATATTTTATTGTAAATCTGCCCACTGGGAACATCATTGAATATAAGTATGCCATTGGAGTTGAGAGATGCACTTCAGCCAAGCAAGCAGACTTTGTCTTATGCACACCACAGCTTAATAAGCATTACATATTGTAATGGGCTGAAGTGTTTAAATAAAGAAAGGATAAACTCTACGTTACCATAAAGACTGTTATTATGTAGAGATGGACCAACACTATCTTCAGTAACTTCCTCCAAAGTAGTAATAAAGTATCAGTTAGTATTATTATTATTAGAAAAAAGCATTTCTGTCCAATGATCCAGTTGTGGAGCTGTTAGTTGAGTTACAGGTTGTGGCATTATGGGGTGGATTTGCAGGCCACGTCTGCAAAATGCAAAGATGAATTCTTCACATTGACACACTCTTGGGCCATAGATGCACAATTATCATGGTTCATTTTTATTTTCAGTTTCTTGGTGTTTCTGCTTCCGGTTGTCTCCATTGCTGTGATGGTGAATTTATTTTATTTATTATTTATTATATTTTATTTTTATGGGACGGGGTGGGGCAGTGGGGGTGCACCTTTTCAAGTCAGTTCTCAAATGCACTCTAAACATATATCAGCAGTTGTGAAAAACACTATACACCATTATCATCATGTACTTAAAAAAAATGTAAGATACACCTACGTCTGTTTTTTCAGCCATTTACTTTCTAACTAAATTTCCCCCGTTTCTTCTTCAACTGTGGTCATGCATTGTGCAACAGTCTGCATCTAAGGATCCAATAAAGTCATCTCTATACTGGAGGGGTGTCATTAACATGCTCGAAATGGAGGACCCAAACGCAGACCAGAGACAAGAGAGGGTTCAAACAAAGGATGTTTAT
>JAUMHF010000017.1:22292878-22305496 GCA_032359275.1 Microctenopoma steveboyesi | reverse complement strand
GGAGAGAGAGGGGAGTGGTTAAGGTGAGGGAGGAACAAAGGACACATGAGGGCTGGAGGAGAACATGACACTGACAAGTGGTCTATAGGCTTGTTGATGATGAGCACAGATTCGCTCACCAGTGATCGGTGGGCACTGCATGCTGGTTAGTTTTATGTCCAACTCACTGCCAACCTGCTCCGACATCATGCCTGAGTAGGAAACGATAATCTTATGAGATCAAGGCGGCTGCAGATTTTGGAGCAAGGCGCTGCAGTTGCTCTCCAATGGCTGAAAATCCTCGAGGCATGATGGGAAACGCCAGGCAGTCTTAATATGAGACAGATCAATAATCAAATGTCATGTGTTTCTATTGACTGATCAATGTTTGTATTTCTAGTTTAAACAGCAAACTGATGTGATGACAGCGTTTCATCACAAATTTTCATATGAGATACATGAATCATATGTGCTTGCAGCCAAATCTGATTGCGCCTTAAGAGCAATGACTCACAACAGCTAGTTGCTGAGAAGGACAAAACCCAACAAATTGAGCTTGTAGCTTATATTTGCTTGTAACAAATATAAAATAATAAGATACTTAACTATAAAAAAATGGCGCTGCGTCCAAATAATTTTACTGTGCACACTGCTTGATTCTTTAGAGTATCAGTAGCTTGACCTGAGCATATGAATAAAGTACATATATTTGTGTTTGACATTTATCTGTACACTACCATTTGGCATTATTGAGAGGCCTAGACAGCAGTGAGACCGTCACCTATACTATTACAAGCTAACGTTTGTCGCACAGTATTTAGTCCCTTTTAGCACTATTTGAGCTTGGAATGCTTTCATTTAGAAAAGTGAGTTTGATAAATGTAATATTTACGCTTGGGAATTTTTAGTCACTTTCATGTACTATGAATGTTCTTCATTTGTACATGAAAGTACAAAGCACATAACACTGGACGTAAAAAAGCTAAATAGCTACATCAGAGAGAAGACAGAGAAAACCAAGTGCCAGTTTTCTTAGATGCGTAAAAAAGAAGATCCTTGTCTTACATGTAATTGATCTGTCAGTGACAAACATCACACGTCATACACGACTATTCTTGAAATGAACTCCAGAGATAGTTATCAGTGACTGTGAAGAACCGATTGTATTATGTTTATAAGCATTATTAAACCATAATACATTAATACCTAACAACAAGACAGTGATTTAATTTTCCCAGACACGAACAAATTTGGATTTAGTGTGGAGATTCCTCCAAGAAGAACACTTTGAAATAATCAACAAAATAAGAGTCTCAGATCTTGATGACATCATCAGACATATGCAAAAATGTCTCATCAATATTAGACAATCTGCACACTTTGCCCTCTCCTTTTCCCACCCTTAGGTTTTCCTCTCTGTATACAATGAATGCCCCTCCTACACTTCAGCTGTCCCCACCCACTCCTGCCTCCTACCTCCCTTAGTCACCCTTCATCACCGCGTCCTCTCTTACACACATGCTCTCTTCATGCCTTTCTCTGCATGGCTGGGCTAATTGAGTATCTAAACAAACTAATTAATCATGGGCGTCCAGCAAAGACGGACAGGTCCAGAGAGGTGATGTTCATCACCAAACCCCACCCACCCCCACCCTCTGATTTTGTTTCCTTAATCCCCACTTGCAGTTTATTTTGCTGAATGTGCACATTTACTCCCCTCTCCTCCTTAACTGCCCCCCCCCTCCTCTAAAATCTCTTTGCCAGGCCAAGGTTATACTCGTATACACACTCATTCACTATTTATGATTTTACATAGAGAATAAGTGCCCCCCCCAACACACCCTTCCCTCTTTTCCTCTGCTCTTAGAGTCAGGGTATCTGGGTACATTAATCAAAAATAATGAATAAAATGATCAGGCTGACAATGTGGCGAAGCCTCCTTCGGTTTCAGGAGAATAACCGACCAACTTTATTAATCAACATTTCCTGATTAATTGTTACAAAGTGTCATCCATAAATTTCCCCTCATTTTAATAGTACTTTGGCCAACACTAACAATATCCCCCGTGACTACAGATTTATTGAGGCCTTGGCCGATTTGAGAATGGGGCAGGGGGGGGGGGCTGATAGAAGAGGAGGGAAGGAAAACAACATCCCCTTTAACAATGATTTGAATGCAGGTCTGAGACTGGGGCTAGATTTGTAGCTCCTGAACACTTAGTCTTCCGAATTGGCCTAATGGCAGTTTGGTAGCTACAGTACGGCCCCACGGAGCTCTCTCTCACTCTCTCCTTTCCTTGATAAGGTGAGTCGGCGGAGTAAACCATTATCGGTGACAGTTTCACTTTTCTCTCCCTAATTACTTGTTCCTGCCCATGTGGCATTTCTTAGAAAAATTTGTTGAATAATGGCCGGCATTAAAATGGAGGCTCTTAAGAATTTATATGCACCAGCTTAATTCATCATGTACTTTCTTTATCTCCTGTGTAGATTTATATCCCAGCATGGCACGGGGCCCTCTGCCTTGTGACAGGGGCCGTCATCTCTTTAAGGGCACGGCATGTATATCAGTGCCTGCACCCCCCCTCCCCCCACTGCTGCTTTCCATCAGTGGGCCGTGCGAGGCAGGTAGAGTGGAGACTGCGAGCATTTGTTTCTCTTGTCATTTGTCCATTAAGTCGATCAGAGAGGAACAGCGCCATAGGTGTTTCCTCATGCGTCCTGTTCCACTCCATGAAGACGGCTGTCTGGGCGATGCTTATTTGAATTGTAGTTTTTCTAACAGCGATCCCGGGGACAAAGACACTGATAAACATGAGAGTTATGTGTTTGCATTTCTCTCGCGACTTTAACATGTTCAGAAAGTTTGCACCGTTGGCCAAACGTGGCACTGCTTTTGGGTACGAACAGTTTGGAACGGCTTTAAACACATTAGCCTGTAGATATGTACGCCTGTTTTATCATAACCATGCTATCATGTGATTTGTGTCATTTTCCTATTTCTGACCACTCTGGCTGTTTTAGGCTTTCATGTATTCAGAGGTGTTTGATAATTTGTCACACATACATAGCTGGTGGATTCCAGCTGCACCTCCCTGTCTGCTTTCTCACCGTTAACTATGCCACACCCCTCTACACCTGCTCCTAAGTATTTATACCCCCTACCTATTGACATCCAGTCACCAGCTTGTCTTTGTTGCTGCATGTTCCCCAGTAGTGTCCGATGTTTATGACATTTTCTCTGCCTACTTTGAGGAAATCAATTTAGCTTTTGTGTTTTTATGTGCAAAGTATTGGTCACATTGCTGACAAGTGTGTGTGTGTGTGTGTGTGTGCGCGCCCGTGTGTGCCCCAGACATGCCACTGAAGCCAAAAATAATATCAGCCCAAATAAATGCAGTGCAGGTGTCGAGTTTGTTGTAACTGGCAGAAGTAATGACTTTGTCCTGGCTGAACATAGTATGTGTAAAATAGTGTAACAAACTGCTAATATACTAAAAATCAGACTCAAGAATTCCACTTCGTGGACTTTCATATGCGTGTCATACATATTTGTATTTATGCATACCTTCCTCCCTCCTCCTCATATTTAAATGTGCAGACTTTAGGTCTGGCTTAGGTTGATTTATGTACAGTAGCAGGTGAAGTGTTCGGAGAGCCACCTACAGTCTAGCCTTTATTTATACGGTTATGTTTTTTTGTGGAGTTTTTTTGCTCTTTCCTTAGGCTAATTTACTATAAGCTCCCTGGGGCATCCCCACTTATGACAACCTTCTACTTTCAAGGGCATCATGGTGTGCATCTAATATATAGTACAGTACTCTAATGTCTGAACATTATGGTGTTTGCTAGAGGCTTCCGTTCAATGCTTGTTATAAATTGGTTGTATAGATTAATGCTCTTGCATTTGTTGCTGCATCGGCTGAAGAAATGTTAATGCTAACACGTCAGAAGACCAGAGAAGATTCATTTGAACAGGTAAAGGCTATTTTGGGTTCTGTTCTGTTAGATTCTGTCCATACACTGCATCACATGACCTGATGTGCGAGATGCATTTTGGCTTCAGTCTCAGTGGGACTAGGTTTCAGTCAGTCAGTTTTGCAAGTCTCTGGCGGTATGTCTGCACCAGCTTTACACATCTAGAGACTGGAATTCTTGTCCATTCTTTTTTGCAGAATAGCTCCAGCTCAGTCAGATTGTATAGAGAGTCTCTGCAATTGGTAATGTTTTGAAATTGAATGACTTTCTACTACTTCATCTGCACTATGAAATTCTATATGGCACGTCCGGGTGTATGAGGAAAAACAGACACCCAGAGACAGGAATTCAGCTCAAAGTGCCAGTAATCAGTCATTGTGCCATTGTGTTTGTCAGCGATGATTAAACATTTGTACTTCCACAATGACAACACCAACTGTGTGTGGAGACCAATAAATGGGATGTTTGAGTTTCATATTGAAATTGATTACATTTCATTGAAGTGATTGTGGTTTCTTTTGTAACGCCACCAAATGGGCAATCAATCAAGCAGAAAGCGATGAACCCTCCAAATGTTGCAAAACACCACATACTTATACTGCATACATGAGCTAACATGTGGTATTTGTACTATATAATACCTTTATGTAGAGATTATTCACAAGTCTTTCTATAGTCCAAAAGAATCAAGGCTCACTTGTGGAGAGCATAAAAAACAGACATAAATGATATGATATGTAAATTATATAAAGTGTCCTCAGGTAAAACCAAGTACAATGTGCTGTGTCCAATTAAAGAATCCCTCCAGTGAATAGCTTCATCTTTCCGCTGAGCATGAGCCATGATCCGATAAGCTGACATGTTCAGTTTTCTGCTTTGGGTGACCATGGGCCTTGTGGGCACCTCCTATGCTAATTGCATGCAAATTACATAATAGCTGACACACTTTTGACAGGGACAAAAAATGAATGGTAATAGAATATTTGCTTCTTAGCATCACATCAGAACAACACTGTGTATCTCAGACGAAGGGTAAAAATCACAGTGGCATCGGAAGATCCACTCACATACTCTACCATCGTATATATTTGATGATGCCATCGTATATATATTTCCCCATTGAAATCTTTTGATGAAAATGCATTGCAAGGTTGTAGCTATGACCTTTGACCAACAGCTACTTGGCTTATTAAGGCAGAACAACATTCATGAGTGACTGTAGCTTCTCTGTTCTCTTCCTTGATGGATTGATCGACTAATGAATGATAGAGAAAAAATATGGTAGTATACCAGAGGTTACATACATAGGTTCTGCAATTAAATGTAGCGATAAGAAAAACATTTGTCAGGTGTGCTGTTCAGACACACATACAAATAGCAGTGTTGTATGTATCAATCAGGTATGACAGCATTTACGTGTTGAGGCTGTGACATGACAGGAGCTTCCTGCCAGGAGGCTTGTCTTTCTAATGACAGCCACTGCTCTGGAACGGAGACAATCTGGGAGCTGCACTCACATGCACACACACACACACACACACACTCGGCCTTTGCCTCGATCTCTCTCTTTGATAACTATCACTGTCAAGGGGAGACAGAGCCCAATGTATGACAATTTGTTCATTATCATAGTGAATAGATTTTCACAGGCTCCCCCGCCAGTCTGCCACTGGCGGATAGATGAATATCAAACAGGCCTCTTCTTTGTCCTAGGGGCCAAATTTAGGAAATAACATCTCATGCTACTCCCGCCTGCCTTTTTCTTTCTCTCTCTCTCCTACTCTCTAGGACCAGTGACACCTCAAGTACCTATCACTCAGCCCAGTGTGTGCGTGAAAGTGTGTACACTATTTCTGAACAGACACTGGGAAATATATGAGATTAGAGACAAGTGCTTCACACATGTGCATGACCACACACATTCACAAGGGATCTAACACCAATAGCATAAATCATTAACTATGACTTAATACTGGTACTTTATGGTCACAAAATAAAACCTTTTAACGTGTGTCTTTGTAAAACTATTCACTTTTCTGACTCAAATGATGTCCAATGTAATGTGGTCAAGGAAAAGAAGACAAGAGAAATGAGCAGATAGAGAAAATGTTTGTAAAGTTATGATTAATGTAAGATGACGTCAATATTAGTGCAAAAACATGGAGGTTATGTGCTGGATTAACTCATAGCAGCCGTGCGTTTTCTAACTTTAGGACAGAGCAGGTATCAGAAGGGTTTGTGTGCATGCCTGGCCCGGTCCACTGTGTTGGGCATTGTGGCGCTTCGTCAGGACAGCAGATCCCAGACACGTCAGTAATTGGCACAACACACACCCACAAAGACTGAGTCTACTCAAGCTTAAGGATTAATTGTGAACCACAAGCTCATTCCTTCTTTATTCCCTAGTTCTTTTCCTTTAATATAATTTGTTCTGTTCTTCCTATTGTGTCCTGACCTCTCTGATCCCATTCTTTCGCCACCTTATCTTTTCAGCCACACTTATCCTTTATTCTTCTCTATACTGTACTGCATTTACGATTGTTGCTCTTTAAAATATCACAATGGACCCATAAAAACCAGGCGGACAATCCCTTTTACCTACAAAGATTTTTTTTGTTTTTTTTTTAGCCTGAGATAATTTATGAAAATGACTTTTTGCTCATTTTGTTTAATGTATGCACTTTAACAATTAATAACCCAAGCGCTGGGAGATTTTCAACTAAAGGCCATTAATTTGTATAAATCTGCCAAGCTCTGACAGCAAGAGATTTTTTAAACTGATCTGAGGGAAAGTGAAATTATTCTCTAGCCTCGGGTTAAATATTACTTTTCTCCAGGAGTTCTTCAGGTCCGCCAGCTCCTCGCTGTTTTCTGACCTTGTCACTGGTCTAACTCTCCCCCGCTTGCTCTCCATGTCCTTTTCTCTCACTGCATTATTTGTTCGCATTATTTTTTGCTCATATCTGTGGTTTTCAGGGAGACGTATATTTAGTTGTGGGTGGACTGGAATCAAAAATGTTCTTGTGCTATAGCTGAGGCATGGCCTCACATCTAAGTGAAGGAGCTTTACTTTCATCTTTCTGCTATTTGTGACGTCACATAAGGCAACAACAAGTTTGGTTTAAGAAAATACTGTGGCCATTTTTAAATCAATTGTCCAGTCAACGACACTGATGTGATGTACTTTATTAATTTCCTTGGGACACTATGACATGTAGCCAGGAGAAATCAGGAATCAAACTACTGACCCTGGGCTTTGTAGACAGTTGCTCTACCAACTGAACTAGTGCCATCCAAATCAGACTGTGAGGCATGTGCATTCACTGTGTGTTGAATTTTAATACATCAAAGACACCCATTATCTCACTGTGCGCGAGTGTCTGAACATTAACCAAAGTGGACGATCATTCCCGAACTTCTATAAAATAGTTTATGTGCATAGGCATAATGATGCAAAAACCTTACGTCTACAGCAAACATTGACCTGCAATAGTTAATGCTTGTTAAATTGCACCTGATTCAAATGTCCTCAGCCCATCGAATGGCCATTATGTGTTTGTCATGTGGATCACAGATACGGGTTTGTAGGGCTCAACTCCACCTCTCTGAGTCAGCTCAGTAGGCAGCGACAGCTTAGTAGGTGGTCACATGGAATTTATTAGGACTCATGTACCTTTCATAGTTTGAATACTTATGGCCTACTCATGGATTCAGTTTGTTTCTTCTGAAGCACTAATGGAAACAAATACGGATATTTATGGATGTGACAATGTTTGAAAAAGTGGTATTTTGTTAGAAATGCTAACAGTGAATCTGTTCTTTATTACTCTAGGAAAAAAATTACCTCTGCTGACATTAGAAAGTTTAATATAAGTTTGAAGAGTATAAGTTTGTGTTTGATTATCAATTTGTGTATTTTCAGTTTAATATTTGATGATCAAAATAGCAGGTTTGTTGCCCTCATTTTTCTAAAGGAAACAGTCTTTATCAATCGAAAGTTATGCACTCTGGTCCCAGTGTTTCAGCATTGTCTCTTTAAGCCTGTTCACCTGGCTGCTGCAGCTGCTGGATTTGTTATCTAGATCACAGCAATTTAGAGCCCTTCATACATCATATATGCCAGATTTGAAACAAGGCAAAACAAGGCAACTGCAACATCCAGCACACCCGCCAAACAGCTCCACTGTTCTAGGTCAAGGTCATGGATTCATTTTGAAACTAACTTCTAAAGGTCAAAGCGAACATTCATTTCATTATTTTAAAATTGTATTTACTCATATAAAAGTCTTGCCGTGTTGACCCTCTTATAAAAGGATGCATTAAATGACTACTGACGGTGATTACATTTCTAATGATTTAATAAAACATGCGTCTCACTTAGAGTCACACATTTAGTATCAGGTTAACTATTATAAATGCAAATATGTTACAATGCAGAACGTTTCCCGATTCCAATGCATCAACACTATTTTTTATTCTTCTTTTTTATTCACATTCTCAACTCCTGTCCATCTCCCTCTGTCCTCTTTCCCCTCTTCTCCCTCCTCTTCTCACCCTCTCCTCCTAGTGGTAGTTTTTTAAGTTCAGACTCTGAGAGCATGTCTTCATTAGCTGCATTAACATTCACAGGCTGTAGTAAATTCTGACAGTGAAAAGGTCCCCGTAACCTTTAGTTGTGCAGAAATTTACTTCCCCAGAAAATTACAGCTGGCACTGTCTTAATTAATGCCCGCTTTCTTCTCTTGAAAACCCAGAGCCTGTCAGCTGCTGGAGGAGAAGAGGAAGAAGAAGAAATTAGAAAAAAAACAGAGTGGAGAGGAGAGGAAAAAAGAAGTGCGGGGGGGAGGGGGTAGATCAGGACAGAGCAGAGAATGCGTAAGAAATCTGAGTCAACTAAATGGTTTTTCTTGCAAACACGGGGGGCAGCGGGGGAAAGATGAGGCTGTGAATAGGAATAAAAAAAGTGGGTGAATCTCAGCAGCATTTCACAATATTGCTGTTTGTTGTGGTGTTTATGTGCTAGTGTGCAGTTGTTGCATGAACACTGGCTATCGTCCTAGTAAGTAGATTCAAATCTATACCATCGCCAGTACAACTCCCATTGCCCCTCTCTCTCTCTTACTCTCTCATTCCCTGCTTTTTGTCATCCAAAGTGGTACAAGAAAGTGAAGCGAGGGGGGCTTCGGAGGAAACTAATACATATTTTATCCCAGGCTATCTCCTGGGTGCAGATGCTGCTTTGTTCCAGGGCCTCGGTGGAAGAGAATGACTAAAGAACCAAAAATCTATCTTCGCACTGGGGAAGCCCAGCATCACAATCCTGCACTGATTGGGCCACAAACATATTAAAATAAATACCAGCATTCGTCTGCATGGCAAATACAGCACTAAGCTTTTTTTGTGTGTGGTGGGATAGGTTTTTTTTTTTAGCTTTAGTTGGGGGAAAGATCACGCTCAGTGATAGATCCTGTCGCTAATTGTCCAACCAAGCTACACTCCGGCTTGATCATTTTCTTCTTACTCAGTCTGGGTGTCTTTTTTTTCTCCTCTTTCTTGTATTTTTCTTTCTCCCATCTGCACTCTCTCCTCCTTCCATATCGGTGGAAACTAATTAGAGAAGTGAGTCACAGCTCTGTTGATAGACAAATGTCAGCAAGAGTCTCCAGTCACTTGGTAATTGCCTGAATCAAAGCCGCCGGGAGAGCATAGATGGTGAGACAAGATATTGTGCACTCAGAGTTGTCTGTTCGCCCATTTTGGTGCATACACAAGTCAAATCTGCCTGGAAATCACAGACTTTGCAACACTGGTCGCTGGACCGGATTGTTGTGATGCAGTACCTGACGTGCACGTTTTAAAACACAAATTTGGATTTTCGATGTGAAGCCAGTGGAACTTGTATTGTTCTTTGTGTCAAATTACTTCAAAACATTGTGTCTGTAAAACTGTAGCCATAGAATTGACAAACATTAGCATTTGATCCGATGCTACTATCAGCAGGTTTTTTGACTCTCCAGATATTCCTCATAATTTCTATAACTTTCTGGAGCTGACGATTTGAAAATCATGCCCACCTCATGCAGCAAGTGGACAGGTGTGTGAAGGTTTGACCTTTCTCTAGTTGTCTTCTTTCAGTCTTCAAACAACTACGCCTTTCACTTTTCATGTGAACGCCAAAGTGAAACACCATAAATGACTTTGCACCCATTCCCTGTCTATGGTAGTAGGCTTTTCACTTCACATTTGAGTGTGCCTGTTCATAGGAGCTGTAAAGATCTTTCATTTCAAGATGTGGTTGGATGACACTATGTAGGAAAAAATGCTCCATTTCAATACTCTTGCCTTGAGGATGTTGAACTTGGAGCAATCAGAAATGTAGCACATCTGGTGTTCAAGTGGGATAAGTGATTCATATGACATGTTCAGGTATAAAAAGGTTAGAACTTGGTTAAGGTTAGAGGATGGTCTTGGTTAATAGAAAGCACCACTGATTAAATAGCAGGAAAGCAAACTGTAAATTTAAATTTAATTTTTTTTTAACAGTCATAAAGCTACTTTCAACTATTTTCTGTTTGTAAATAATTTAGGAATCAGTTTGTTTTTGTCAGCATTATGTAGAAGTTGTAACCTAACATGTCTTTTTTTGTGAGTACTTGTAAACATTAGTTGTTTTTTTTAATATAAAATTCTTAACAGCATGCAGACATTTACAAAGTTTTTCCTTGTAATTTGAAGACATTAGCCACGGTGGAAGTGTGGGTATTTATGTTTGTGTCTTTAATGCCTGTTAAACTTGTGGTTATTGTTTTTTCGCAATAAAAAGATGAAAGATTATCAAAATTTAAATAAGTCACCAGTAGCAGCTTAAGGTGATGACTTTGTACTGACCTCGGTACGAAGTATGTACCACAGGGACTAGATCATCATGTTAACTGGCGAGCTACTAAAAAACAGTAGTGATGGGTTGTTCGCGAACGAGCCAGCTCTAAGAGCTCCAAGAGCCTATGCTTTGTAGAGAGCCAAAAGAGTCGACTCCTGTTGGGGAGAGCTGAATCTTCAACTGTGAGTGTTTGTGTATTTTATTTTTTATTATGTGGTTTCTCATGTCATCATTATTGGTGCCTGTGTTAGACTTGTGTTCTCATGGGTAAATGTATGTATTAATTAATTTTATTTTGTAAAGACTCTTTGTGATTGTCACTTTATTTTGAAAATGTTATGTGGCTTCTTCCTGTTCCGTGGGAAGCGCAAAAGTGTTGCGGAATGTTTTTTCCTCCGCTGTAACAGCTAATAAAGAGAACAGGGAAAAGTACCAAACCAGGTGTCTACGTTGTCGAAAAGAAACATGGCTGAGGAAGGTGAGGAGAACCCTCCGAACGCAACAGCCACCACCTCTAAATGGGTCTCTTTATAGATTAATATCTTATTCTTCCGTCAACCGGACAAGCCTGAACGGGAGAGAGAACCCACACAAACTATACATCAAATTGACCGGCCCGGTCCTGGCATGTGTGCTATTACTTTTATTTTAAAATATT
Source organism: Microctenopoma steveboyesi (assembly GCA_032359275.1). Classification (NCBI taxonomy): domain Eukaryota; kingdom Metazoa; phylum Chordata; class Actinopteri; order Anabantiformes; family Anabantidae; genus Microctenopoma; species Microctenopoma steveboyesi. Next base: position 22,294,001 of record JAUMHF010000017.1, on the reverse strand, counting down.
CAGTACTTTATAAAGAAATTGTATTTTTTTCATTTTTTGGTCAAAAAATGGCAGTTGGAGGAGTATTTTTATCGACCTTCCTCCATTCACCCTCATGGTGTGTCGCCATACTTTGTCTTAGAAACGTCATTCAAGCTTCAAACGGCTCCAAACACCTTCAGCTCTTTCCCTGTAAAACAGCGTCTTCATATCTTTTGTAGTTTTTGAATTAGAGCAGTTTAAGTTTTATGTGACTGATTAAAATTTGGAAATTTCTCCTTTCATTTTAATGTACGGAACTTTTAACAACCTAGAGTGGTGATGTCACTCTCACTTTGCCAAAGTTCAGCTCAGCTCCTTATCAACTTTTTTGATGAATATCACAAGATTTTCTCAAACAATATAACTGTCTTTGTGTGTGTGTCCTTGTGGATGTGGTTAATTATAAAGCTTTACAGTTTCCCTGCTCGGTTTGTGTTTTATTAAGTTTGGATATTTTAATAGTTTGTTGGTTGCTATTTTTATGCTAATAGCTACTAGCCGCTAGCTAGTAGCTATTAGCGGGGTCTAACACGGTCAAGTTTATGTGTGTAATATGAATCAAAAACCTTTCAAGAACTTGTAAAAGTGGGGAATATATCACTAGTGTGCCCCATAGGGTCTGTTTTTTTATTGTTTGGATTTTTTAATCGTTTTTTGGCTGTGGTATTTTAAGCTAATAGCTGCTAGGTATAAATGACTCGGCAGTCATTGTGTAGACATGAGTATCTCCCAAGATTTTCTCAAACAATATAACTATTTTTGTGTTGTATCTGAATTAATTGTATGTGGTTAATTATAAAGCTTTACAGTTTCCCTGCTCGGTTTGTGTTTTATTAAGTTTGGAATTTTTAATAGTTTGTTGGTTGCTATTTTTATGCTAATAGCTAATAGCCACTAGCTAATAGCAGCTAGCTAATAGCTATTAGCAGGGTCTAACACGGTCAAGTTTTTGTGTTCAGTATAGTTGAAAATTATAGTTGTAACGGAATTGAGCAAGTGTAAGGCATTATGCTCATCAAGTCAGCACAGAGAATATATATATATATATATATATATATATATATATATATTGTAGAGTTTTATGGCCACAGGAAGAAGTTTT
>JAUMHF010000017.1:22275759-22292778 GCA_032359275.1 Microctenopoma steveboyesi | reverse complement strand
CGGCGTCTGCGGCGTTTAGACCGGGGAGGTGCGCACGGTATGCGGCAGAGGCCCAGCGGTATAGACGACAGGAATGGCAGAGAATAGGTTTTTTGCCCTCCCGGATCCTGCTTAAAGAATGCATCCATAGTGCATCTCATCTCAAAAAGAGCTTGGTGGTCGTATACCAGCAGGCAAGAGACATCTTTAACAATTAAAGTCATAACAAGTAGAACACATAGGAGAACAGGTAGGAACACAGGTAGCAGACAGCTCGCCACACACACAGGCGCAATCTTGACCAAAGGTGCTCAAACACAAACTGTGTGAAGGCTTAATTTACATATAATTTGATCCACACCTTTTTGTATTTTTGACAGGGAGACCTGCTGGACTGTTCCATTCCTCTGAATCCTGCCTGGTTCAGCCCATCTTTGCTGGAGTATGTGGAGAAGATTGTTCCTGGACACGACTGTGGTGTTGTGGAGTCCACAGGTACTCGAAGGGCAAGAAGGTAACTTGATGATCCTGTTAATTTTGTGTGTGACCCACTGTGCTATTGTTTATTTTTCCTTTTAGGTGGAGGGAACACTGACTGAGATGACCAAGCCAGCATCTCACACACCAGTAAGAGTGGTCCACAGGAAGGAGGTTGCCTCTCTTTCGTCTGCCAATCCTCTGGAGGACAGTGCGCTGGACCACAGCAGCCAGGTATTTGGCATTCACACTTTACATTAATGTCATATTTTTATAGTGAATTAAATACAAAAATGAAAACAGTTTTGATAAATTGTTCAAGTAGTTTAAAATGATATGAATAATCTGTAACTTTATGCATTGAGCTTAAGATTGTAATACTTTCTCATGTTATGACAGGATTCGGCCTTGGAGAGGAACATCAGCACCTGCTTCCATGGCGACCAATGATAGACATATGATCAAGCTGTCAGTTTACCAGCAAACAGCGTTCTAAATCCGATACATAAATTAACAAATCGAAATCAACCAAATGAAGACATGTGGAAATGATTTGATTCTTTTGATAAGGACGGTGTCCCTTTCTGGTCTTGCTGTCTTCCATTTTGCTGCTGGAAGAATACTTCCTTTTGCTTTGCGAAAGAAAAAGATACATTCCAGGGGGCTCCCACTTTCTTCAGAACAAATGATTAAAGTATGAAGAAAACTTTATCATAACATGTGGGCTCATTTGACGAAGAGAGCGAGCTTTGCACTTTGCAAGGCGCTGGTCATTATTTTGTAACACATCATGAAATTTGGGGGCGTCTAACGCCAAGTAGTTAAGACTTTATTTTTAACAAATGGGCAGCAAGCGTCAGGCTACTTGTTTAGCAGTCTACATATGACACCTCCATTAGAAAAGGACCCTGACCGCTCCGCAATAAATTCTCATGTCTCCTAATTATAAAGGTTTGATTCTGGCCTTAGTTAGGACTACAATAGCCTTCCCTCTCTGAATAACATTTGAGCCACACCATCAAATATCTTCATCTCATTTGTAAAAGAGCTCCTTCTCCTTCCTTTTGTGCGATTTGCTGGCTTTATGCAGCTCACACGTTACCGTCACTCCAGCAGCACAGTTAGGTATACCAATTATATCAGCTAATCAAAACAATTAGGCGAGAGAGGGGGTCTGAGAGTTCTGTGTCAAGTAGGGAGTCGGGTTATTAAAATAGAAGCCTAATGAATGTCAGTTTAACTAACATCCAGTTTGTTGTTTTTCTGTTTGTGTGTCGGTGTGTGCGAGAACAACTTTGACTTAACTCTACTACAGTTGCAATAAAAAGATTGCACAAACTTCCCCATTTTGTTTTGCTCACATTGATGCTTATCAGCTAACTTGAAAAAGTCTTTACTGCTCCACATATTGTGTGTGTGTGTGTTTTTCTATAAAGCATATCTCTACATTCATACGTCTTTACACTGAAAGAAACTTTTAGATTATGCTTTGCACCTGAAATATCTATACACATATTCCCTTACACACACACACACACACACACACAGGGTCTCATCCAGCTCCCCGTGTTACCTGTGATGATAAACGGCTCCAGATTTTAAGATTCCCATTTCTAATTTTCTGAGTGGAGAGGCAGGACTATGGCGATTGATCAAATAGGGCAGCGAGTTAAGCTCGACCCCCACTCTCCACCGCCTCCTCCTCTACCTTCTTTTCTCTCCTTTTTCTCACCATCGTCTTTGCTTTCATTTTTTTACAGCCCAAAGACCCTCTTAAAATATTAAACTAGATTTATGAATGGTCACCACACCCTATCTATTCATATCTCCAGAATTGACAGGAAATGATGCATTTCCGTTGGGTAGGAGAGAAGAATTAAAAATTTGGTTTGTCCAAGGAGCAAGGTTTGATGGATGCAATTTAAAGGATTCTCCTGTAGTGCATCGTTCCGTGACCGGACGACACTGACGGACTCAAACTAGTGCATTTCATTTTAAAAGGTGTTTAATTATCACCAAACCTATTTTCAACACAAAGAGGCATTTTAATATGTATTGGGTATTAAGTATACACTTAACAAGCATGTTTGTAACATCTTCATTCATAATGTACCAAGAATCCATAAATACAACTAATGGAGTTGATTTAATTTGTTCTTTACTTTTTTTAAAGCATCACTAAGCACAGAAAAGTTTTGTATTTAGTTTTGTTTAAGTTGTAATTCAGTCCTAAACACTCTGTCTCTTGCCTACTAGTAGGCTCTTGGTGTTTTAGTGGGAGCCCCCTGTATGTACAGCACAAAATGCAAACTGTGGAATGTATTATGTAAAACAGCAATTCAAATAACCTGCACAAAATATTTCCAAGGCACAACATTCATTTTCTTCTGCACTACCAGCGTTCTAAATACACAAAGGAGAACATGAAAAACAAGCTCGATATTTAGTTTTTGCATCTTCCTCCTCCTTTAAATACGGAAAGACGTATCGATTTTTACTTGCTCACTTTGCTTAAATTATATATTCACAGCCAGGATCTCAGCACGCAGTCATTTGTTGAGCGTGCATCTCACTCAGAGGAAGCTGTGAGGACAGCAAAACACTTTGGTTTTCCCTGAGGGCTTAAGGGGGGCTGTGGGAAGGGAACAAGAGGGGTAGGCAAATGTGGGATTCAGGGATGGAAAGGGAGGTGGCGGCGGTGAGGGTGGGGCACGCTCTAGCAACTGAAGTGACTTCGTCTCTGGAGACAAGCTCCTTCGATCTGATTATTTGGGAAGGACAAAGTGATTTTGTTGATGAAGAGTCACTGTGATATCTGGGAGTTGGGAAATCGATGGGACGCACGGAGCTCTGGCGCATTGATCCAGGCCCCGGCATTGACACTCTGTGGCCTGGTTAGCTATGCCTGGAATAAGGCAAGATGAGCTACTTGTGAAAGTGTTTCCCTCTCTTTGTGGCGCGCTGTAGATGCAGCACTGTTACTTGTATCGTTTGTATTGACAAGCTTGATTCTGGGATGATTAATATCACCCGTTCAAATGCTGTGTGTGTGTGTGTGTGTGTTACAGGTAGGAAGTTTTATGCTAATATGTATGTTTGCCTTTCTTTCAATTACCTCACTTACTGTCTTAGAAAGTACAAGCAAAAGTTTGAAAAACGAAAGGGGAGGGTGAGGAAAGGCAACACTGTATATTTTGCAGCACATTTCAACACAAGATAGTGAAAGAGAGAGCGAGAGACTCAAATCACTCAAATGAGGGCCTCTCATTATTGGGCCCGGGCGTTGTTTGTCCAGGCAGCCTTTTCCTGGCACCTTGTTAGAGATGTCCACGGCTGGTAATTGGATCCGTCTTGCCGTTAGAGTGGAGCCTCAGCTGACAGACGTTCCGACCGGGAAAGACGCTTAAATGACAAATGTTCCCTCTCCTTCTAAAACCTGAGTGTAAAGCTGTGACGTCTCGTTATCGTCTCTCAGACGAGGTTTGAGGGCTCTGGCAATCAAGTGGGCTGCTTAAATCTCCCAGCCTACAGTGCTGAAAAGGGTGGGAAGGGGTGACAGATGACTTGAGAAAGCTTTAAGTAAGAGTGTGTGTGTGTGTGTTTGTGCCCGTGTGTTAAAGTGGATTTCCTTTTCTTTCTTTTTTTTATCTAGGGGCATCTTCAGCATTGTGTAAAAAGAGCAAACATGAATTGCAGCTGAACATTTAAAGCTATAACTTCAACTGTACACCCTAACATGGCCGCAGTCTATAGTGTAGACTTTAAAACCAATTACATGGATGAACAATTAGGAAGAAAAATCTAATATAAAAAATGTGTATATTACAAATAATTGATAATATTTTTGAGAACTATTTAGCATTTATGAATTGGTTTAGATCACTGTGGGAAAATATACGTCTTTTAAAGACAAAGTCCCAGAGTTTACAAGTTCAAGGTGATGTTGGCAATAGTAGCTATATCATGTCCTAGTGTTGTCCTAGTTTTGTGGTAACTTTGTGTCCTGTGTTTTTTTCTTTGCTCATTTCACCTATTTGGCAAAGTTCCCGATAGGTGCGAGGGGGGTGGGGGGTGGGGGGTGGCAGCTTGCCGTGAGGCTGCAGGTTTATCCTGTTTCTGTTGTTTATTTTTTCTGCTTAAGTTGGTCTTTTGTTAATAAAAGTCACCTACTCCTGCCAACTAGACTGGTTGTTCTGCAATCTCCCTTTTTAAGTTTAAGGCTAAGTCATATGTTTTCAGTGTGGGAACCACATCATTTGCCCTTTTCTACAATAATGTAAGTGAAGCTCTTCCTGATACCAGTGTTGCGTTGATGACTTATGCGTCCGGAGCATTTGCTTTTCTTTTCTTAGGCCATGTATAAACTTTTTTTGTGCTTAAGGCAACAACACAGTTTTCCAGGCAGCATGTAGTAACCAGTTTTCTTATTCCAGTATGTACTGTATTTATCAGTGTGTATGAATGTGTGTTTTTTGTTTCCTCCATTGATTGCATCTGTGCCATCAGTACTGTCAAATCCTCCTCTCATTTTTTTACAAATGGCGCTGCCAGCTCTCTGATATGAAAATAAAGACATGCTTCCATTTCATGGTTCAGGAAATGTTCTATTCATTAGAAAAAACAGTCTGCTTTTGTTTTTGAATGCAAATGAACATACAGAATGAAAGGGCTTTCCAATTAAGTGTGTTTGACATTCATCAAACATGACCTGGCAAAGGATTAGATTCCCAGGTTGAAACTGCACAATCGTTTCCACGTGCTTCATGAATGGATTCCTGGAATAATAAAAAAAGCTCATTTAACACATTTAAGTGGCTGTGTGTGGAGCTTTCCGTTAATGAGGAGAAAGTGGTCATTTTTGTGTGACAAAAAAGGCACAAAGTTCTGGTAAAAAGTGATTTTCTATCAACATAATCATTCAACATTTTTACCACTTTAATGTTTACCACCCTGAACACGCCAACCTTCAGCAGGATAAATCAGGTAAGACTGTTTCGCTGCTTTATCTGAACGTAAAGAAGTAAAAAAATGTAATTCAGTGTCACAAGGAAATATACAAGCGTTGACTCGTGTTTAGTTTAAATACAGCTCCAGCATGTTTTGTCATTGCTGAACATGGAGGTTGGATGAGCTCCCACTGAGATAGGAAACAGTGGATGTAAAAAAATCATTCCATATGGGCTTACATGATCATTCGTGTGAAGGTCTAAGAGACAGGTCTGTCCAAGAAGCAGGTGTCCAACTGGCCCTCTTCCTGTTGTTCGTCTGCTGTTATTGTGTCCCCCAACCAGCTATGGTTCAGATTAGTGTAACTGACAGGCTTGTTTACTTCCTGCCGTAATTAAACCAGGTGATGTAATCCATGAGTCATGAGACATGGAGACTGTGAGATTTCACTTGAAGCTCATTGTTCTGACCATGATGTCCGTATCTTCCCCTCAAAGGAAGCAACACTCCTCTTGTACCTAATTTTACATTCCACATTTTGAAGCTCATTTTTTCTCCTGTACATTTGAATTAGAGGAACAAAAATAAAAAAGAAATGTACCAGGATCCCACTCGAGTAAATTTATTCCACCAGTATTGTAACGTGGAACATTTTTTCTAACAACATAAAGAGCAATATCTCTTGGTAAAAACGTCATCAGGGAACATTTCTACTGTAGAAAGTAATTCCAATGAAAACTGTCTACGATGATGTATTTGATCCAGAGTAACAGAGACGCTGATTCCAGAAATACACCTTGCTATTAAATTCATTGAATGTAATTTTTAATATTGTGAGCACAACAAATTAGATTCCACTCACCTCCATTGTATTGGGGTGACACTTCAGTGACCGGTATCTCAAAGCTCAGACAAATTACAGCAAAATCTATCTTCACGACCGAGAAAATGTGTTTTCACGTGATTTGACCTTCTGAGCCTAATATCGACTTTGTCTTGATATTAAAATGACATTGCTATTGTGTCACACACTGTGCTGTTTTACTGTAGGTCGTGGACGTCCCCCTACCCGTGCACCACTACCTCCTACAAATAAATATATGTAGAACTAAGGTGCAGTTTCATTGTCGCTGCAGCTGGATTATGGTTTCTGTTAATGATGATATGTCTTTTAGTTACATAAATGGCAAATTGTAAATCAGTCGATGCTGAATATATGAATAAATGTGAACAGAAAACCAATTTCTTTCATTCAAGATTAGGAAAGGACTGTGGTCTGGTCTGCAGCACCAGAACGCCCAATCATCGATTCCAACCTCTTCGAGACAAGGATTTTGTTGCTCTAAATATTGGTCATACCTGTTGACACAAACAATGCGTACTGTACTGCAGATTCCCTCTATCCTGCTCTCTCCCTGAAAGGCCTGCAACATATCCACATGCTGTATACACACTAGCTATGTCAAAACACCCACTCGTACGGTAAGAAAGGGATATACTGGCTTTCACAGAGGGGGTGGAAACAAGCGCTGAAGAATAGATTGCACATAAAACTGGCATCATTTAGGATGTCCTAAAGCCTGTGTTCTCACACACACACACACACACACACACACACTGCACTTTTTCCTTCCTGTTGGTGGAAGCGAAAATCAGCCTGGTAGGCGGAGAGCCCACATTTTTGCCTCGTGCACAGCTGTCTTACCGAGAAGTTACAGATGCCCAATCAATTGCTGGCACTTATTTTCCAGCACTCAGTCAACAGTGAGCTCTGGCTTTGAGTTTGTACAAGACGCAATACATTTCTCTTACTACGTCCATTCTTTACCTGCTATTTTTTATGGTGTGGGGGGTTTCTCCTTAGTTCCTAAACACTTTCTTTTCCATTCCCTCTTCCATTTTTCTTTCCTAAAGACTCATGTTAATCCTTGCATTGCTCGCCTTGTTTTTGCTATTATCTGCTTTATTGAGCACAGTGTCCACTGTGCACAATTCACAGCCATTTCCATAAAGCAGAGCAAAGGGGGGAGATATTAGTGGAGCAGCAAATCACTCACGACTTAGGAAGGAAGAGGGGAGGGGAGAGGGAATGCTGGGCCTTGAGGTACCAGGCCTCTGCTTTCCGCTCGTCCCATCTGCTCCTCGTGTTCTGCGTTGCCTGTGTCAGCCTGTATGGTAGCTGCATGTCGACGCTCTCTCTCTGCTGCTTCTGCTCCTCCCTGAGACGCTTCCTCCCCTCTGCCCTCCGTTTCTTCTTCACCTCCTCCTCCTCCTAGCTATGTCTGCATTGCAAACTCCAACATTAAATTGTGATAGATGAAGAGCGGAGGGCATTCATACAATCAATGACTTTAGTGTATGTGTCATTAGCCTGCACCACGCAGCCAGCGGTCAGCGTCATAAATCACGCCATGATCGGCTGTCTGCCGTCCTGCACCGCAGCTGTGCAAACTGCATGCATTAGCCCACACCAGTGTAGCAAGGCAAGCTGCTTACTTTAAAAGAAGTAATAAGGCAACGGGGAAAGAGAGTGCCGCTGAGGAGCATGCAAGATTACACGAAGTTTGCAGTGACTCAGTGGACTTTTAGCTGATGACTCAGCTGCACAGCATCACGTGCTGCAACAGACATGTAATGATGTAACTATGTTGAGTTAAATCACGTTGCAGTAATAGTCCTTGAGGTAAAGCCACGGTAATGTCTCAGTTAAGTTACATGGAGATACTACAGAGCTTTAGAAACCTAGATATCATTGTTTACCTATATTACATTGGCAAACTAAATGCAGACATCCCGCCTGTCCTTGGCATTCTGCGAGTCTCTTGCAAATTCTAAGTAAGTAAAATACCTTATTGCGTTATATTCAAGGACACAAGACATTCCTGCCAGAACTGACAGCAAAAACTGTATTTCCCTTTATAGAGTTATTGGAAAGAAATGTTGGAGAATCTGGGAGACCAGGTGTAAGTATTGCATATTTGACCCATAATCAGACGAAAATGAGAAAAAGAAACAACAGGAGATGTTTCTAATATATTTTTAGTATGACTTCGAGAACCTTGTTTAATACTGTTTTATTTCCAGGAGGCCTTCCTGTGTAGCAAAGCTACATAAAAGTTTGAGTTCACAGCAAGAAGACTGTGGCTAAAAGCATCATTAATCAAGGCTTGTGCTCAATTAATCAAAAGAAGAGCGTCCTACTCCCATGACCCTGCTATCCAAACCAGAACCTGGGTGTCAATACTAGCCTCAGGGAATCAGCCAGCCAGAACCACTGCACCAGTCCGAGTCAATAGCGAAGCTCGAAGCTCATGCTGTCCTCCCACACTTGTCCAGAGGTAGCAGTCACTGGCGTCGCCCACAGAAAGACACCCTGGCCAAGACGTAGACACACAGAAAACCAGAGGGGGAGTGGCTTTAGATTGATAATAGGAGCCATATTATTTGTGGTGTTGCTTACAAGAAAAAAGGTTCTTGCATGTGAGTGTCGTCTTTTCTTCCTTAATGCAGTACTGGGTGCAGACGTTAACTGATGTCTGTATGATAGTACAGGAAACATAAAAGTCGCGCTTTAAACTATTTAGTGTGTTTGTGATATAAATGAATCACAGCACCATGTATACTTCCAGCCTGTGACAACACAAACATGAAACGTATGTGTAGCATGTACGGATGTAAATGGTTTGATAAAATGAATACACTCAAAAATAAAACGTACAGTATATATTTATCTACAGTACGTACCATCTGTCTACGCTGTATTTTTTCATTTTTACACTTCAAACGACGCCTTTCCGTGTCTTTCAAGTCCGTTTATCAGGGAGAAGTAAAGTTTGTTTACTGAAGCCCAATTGTAATAATAAAATACACAAGCTCTGCGGAATAACTAGCCAAGTGCATCTCGCGGGACGCACGCCGCACTTCATCTAAAGAAATTAAAAATAATCATCTATTTATGAACAAAGGAAAGACTTCTTGCTTTTTGAGTTAGTTTCCCAATTCTTTGTCTAGTAAGAATGTCTCAGCCTCATTTCTTTGTGGAAATTAAGTGTAAGTCACTCATTTACTTGATATCCAGACATAATTTGATCTCTAAAGACTTGGGGAAGGCTGCTGATGAGAATATCTTGTTTTAGCTCTCAACATCAAGGCGTTCCCAACAAAAGCTCAACTCCATCAAGACCTCATTAACATCTGCCTTCATTTAGAGGGAGCGGGTGACCGCGGCTGCCTGACGACTAACCTTGTTAAGGATTTGAACAGATGATTTGAGGGACAGTGTTCATGCCTCTTAATTTAACTGTGTTTTTTCTTCCTCTCTGCTTTCCATTGTAAGAACTGATAATCTGCAGGATTGTGTCTAATTCTATAATTTATTATATTGACTTTTTTTGTGATGTGTTTAACGTAATTATTTCACATCATTTTACACTGTTATTTTAAATTGTTTGGGAGTAAAATAATTTCTATTCCACCAGCGATCATGCTATATTTCTTAGATATTGTCTTTGGCATTATATTACTTTAATCAGCCATGTCAGACAGCAGGCCTTTTGAATCTTACTACGCCACTATCTCTTTCTCTCACTGCCTCCATTCCTCTTTCCAGTCCTGGGGTGATATATGGCCATTGACACCATTAGACAAAGGTATTATTAGCAGATTAGGCTGAGCGAGGGAGCAGGGATAGGGACACAGACCGGGGGCCATGTTTCTAGAGATGCCAGGCCTGTCGTTGAAATAACCCAGCGGCCCCCTTAACCATCGTCCCAATTACAGTCTGCATCGCACTCCACACACACAGTGGGTCATGGAGGACAGTGAATAAATATTCCCACATTATCTCCACTGGTGGAAGGGAGCAGAGAACAAGCGGACCCACAGGGGACATGGCTGCCCCCATTGGCCCTCAGACTGGGAGCATTATGGGAAACACAGGAGCAGTATAATGTGGGTTATCAATGAGACTTTCAAAAGCAGAATGGAACTACTTTATGAATATGTTTGCCAGCTGGGTTGAAGTGGTAGGTTGTACAGTAAATAGTGTATGTATGCTTCTGTTCTTGTCTTCTAGACATGAGGACTCTCATATTTACTGCCAACACTGTCTCTAGCACGTTGTGTTTCTATGCAACTCATCTTTGTCTACAAATGTGTTTTGTAGGATTGTACAAATGTAATTTGGACAAGATGATTTTTTTATTAGGATAAAGTACAGATGGTTGGTCATTAACATGTTTGTACCGAGTGCATCAGTAAAATGTCTGTGTCTGTGTATGGCTGGACAGAGCTCTGCCACAGGCGCAGCTTTCCCATCATCGTGTTTGTCTCCCTCTTTCTTTGTCTGCAGAACAAAAGACAGAAAACTGGACCAGGACCATGTTGTCCCAAGTCTCATGTTACTGGAGCTTTCTTTTTACTCCAAGCTGTGATGCAGCTTGATGGAAAGAGGTCAGTCAATCCCATTGCATTTCAAAACATGACAACAGCTTTAGAAACCCTAAATCCGTCATGCAGGCCAAACCAGGAAACATAAGACTGCACCAACTGAGTGTGTCTGTTTTATGATTAGGAAGAGATGACTAATATGATTTGTCCCATTCATTTTCCACAATTTGCATAATAATTCTGCTCTTACAACCAGTGACTAGAGATCTGCCTGACGCATCTCATACAGCTTAATCTGAGACCCATACACCCATACCCAGTGTGTATCTCCTTGCACTATACAGGACACGCTTAAACACAGATGCTATATGAAGCTGGCAGAAACATTGAGCACATGAACATCATGACGCCATCATCGTGAAGGCCTGTTGAAATTATTGTTGATGGATCCTTGTTTCAGCAGTAACAATGTTAAGAAATAAAGTTCTCCCCTGAAGACCAATATTTTCCATCCTTTCCATCACATACTCACTATCAGCGCACACAGACCTCTGTTCACACTACAGCTGGGTGATACAGACATGTTTGGCAGTTGCACCACAATGCGTGATGGCAACTCTAGACAGCAGCAACAGCCGGAAGAAGAGCTACTGTGTGTGACGTCTGTGCGACGGCACTGCAGACAGCCTGTGTGGACAGAAACCTTTGGGCTGCTTACACACCTCCACAGAGTCTGTCTTCAACCAAAACGGGCTTGGGTGGAGCGGTTTGCATCAGTACACACATTTCTAGAATTCCTCTATTTGTCGGCGGATTTTCATCGAGTTACCTAATGTTACCTTTAATGAGCTGCTTAAGTGATTATTAGGAACCATTTTGTCTGTGTTGAATATCTATGTGAATAAGGGAAGCATTACAAACAACTAGAAATTTGAAGCAGTCATTGCTCTCATGGTAACACCGGGAAAAATACAACCATGTTGTTCAAACTCTATGATAGGAGGTGAGAACAGAACACAGAACTGTGCTAAGTAAATTTCTTTTCTTTCCACAAAACATAATTTCACTAATCTGCGATCCTTACAATACACACTAGGCTGTAGAAGTTTTAATTATTTCTAAAATGACATTTTGTACATACAAGTCTTTCAGGTGACAGCGAGAGTGTGAAAATCTCTATTTCTTTCCTTCTCTCTCACTCTCTCCCTCTCCCGCTCTCTCTCTCTGTCTCTGTTCTTGTTTTGCTTTTATCCTTTTAGTCTTGAAGGCGCCTAATGAGCGTATGCACAGGGCCTCTCTCTCCTTGCCCTTAAATCAGTAATTGGTTTCAGCGCCGAGACTGTCAGGAAATTAACACATCACACGGTGACAGCTGTTCATTTTTTCAGCGGCATCCGTCGTCATGTGAATGGCCGCTGATTTGCCAGTGAACATCACAAATGAGTGGTTGCTAATCAAGGGGCCACACTCAAGGGCAGAGCACTGCCCTCTGCTTCCATTCTTTCTCTGCTTTAAGTAAGTAAAGAATAACTGGCGTGTAGTGTGTGTGTGTGTGTGTGTGTGTGCCATTAACTCTCAGGTACAGCAGGTGATACTTGGGAAGACACAATGTTCTATGAGTAAACAGAATTTAAATGAGTGATTTCATATAGAAACAAGATGTTTTTCTGCTGCTGCACAGATGTTGTAGCTTTCGTTTGCAGGTGCTCAACACCCGTTCTTTTTTGGGGGGTTTCAGTATTTAGGATGCAAAATCGTTATGCTGGCTCTTAAACGTGAAACAACCTGCAGCTTCACCATTTCGCTTCAGTGTCCAACAACTGCAGTCATACCTGCATATCACGCTGCATCGTTATTCATTTGTTCATTCAGGCTCATTCATTCTCACAACATTCTCCTGACGGCTGAAGCTCCTCATTGATTGGGTTTATTTGCGTCTTCACTTAGCCACTGATAAAATGGGCACTGCATCATTGTGATAGCATCGGTTAAACACACTGAGTTCATACCAAGGTTACATGAAGAGCTCTCTTTGAAAGGTGACTTAACGTTTATAGTGGAGATGCTCAGTGTGACACTGTTGGTGTATTACTGCTGTTTTTATTGAAGGACATTAAACTGAAAGACATAAAACTGAAGCAAAGTGATACAGATCATTTGCAGACAGTCCTCTCTGTTGTTTGCTCAATAACGTCTTTTACAAATGCGTTTATCCGCTTTTTCAAATTTACAGTACATATATTAAAAACTATTATTATGTAAATTAGAAATACATGAATACATAAATAATTATGAAATGTCTGCTGACATTAGATCACAGGACTGAATATGATCAGCTAAGTTATTATTACTTACTGACTCACAAGCCAGTAGATGGCTATAATCAATACGTGTGGTAATTAGTAGCAGCTAGTGGCTACGGTGGATTCAGTAAGAGCAAGAGTCGTAGTTAGTCGTGTAAATTACAGCTGACGAAGTCTGCATAGGGAGGACGTTTGGTTGGATGAGTGAAAGAAACAGTATGGGACTAAACGAGGGAGTTTTTTTATATATGACGTATACATATTTGAGACCGCTGTGCGTCTTCTAGGCTCAATTAAGACATATCTTTCATTTTATATTTGTAGCTCTAATCTTTAATTGTCTTTTATTGCTTAAATAAAAATGTGTGTGTGTGTGTGTGTGTGTGTGTGTGTGTGTGTGTGTGTGGATAGGTACGAGGTAGTGCACACAGCGTGCATGAGCACATGTCTCAAACAGAGTGAGAGAAAATCAGAGTGAATTCAGAACATCCTATAAATCCTTCAAAAACTACAGCTGGATAATAGCCCAATTAACCTTTTCATTCTTCCCCACTCGTCAGCAAAATCCTCGCCATTGTTCTATGTCTCTTTTTTTGGTAATAAAATGAACCTTCCTTTCTCTCCTATCACGCTTCTCTACCTCTTCAGAGCAGAACAGAGGGTGCTTGACCCTTCACAAAATAAGGATTCCTACAAATGTACAAACTAACCAGGTTTCATCCCTCCAATGTGACTTTGTACCCTAACATCTCCTCTCTTTGTCATTTATGACCTTATTTATGAGGGCGACTTGGTGAAGGACCAGTGCCTGGATTAGAGTACGAAGTCTAGAGGACTGGTGCAAGGTTAGAAGGGCCAGGTAGAAAAGACCAAACATAAGGACACTTAAAGGAGGATATAGAGGTTACAGGTGAAGGTGGCAGTGTCCAGGGTTCAACACTCATTGCTACAATGTGGACTTTGTACAATAAACCTGGATTTGTGTACGTGCAGCTGTCTGCGCACATTTAGTTGAATGTGATTGTTACATTTTCCATCTACATCATTTATTGACATAGAATGGACTCAGGCTTTCAGTGTGTTTCTGTCTGACTATACGCTTTGTTGTCCTTTCCTGGATGTCCTTTCATTCCCCCCCCCCCAAAAAATGCCACAGTCAGTACTGTGGACCACATCCCCGACGTCATCAGGGTTATTGTCTGAAGTTTCTCCAGACCCAGAAGGGATTGCACTGAATGAACAATACTAATTATATGAAGATCAATACTTAGATTTTTTAATAAACCTGCATTAGCTATTGAAACACAGGAATATTGTTTACTGGTGTTAACATCTGTAGATATCCCACTGAAAAAACTGAAATGTCGTAGCTAAGTAATGTAAGTGACCCAAAACTTTTCAAGGGTCGTGCATCCAAACAAATACACTCTGAACAAATAGAATTGTATTTTTTAACTTTCTTTAACACGTGCCTGTTTTCTCACACATATAGACACTCAGTTCACACGCTGAAACGTGAGGCACATGAGTGGAAAACACTGCAAGGTCAGCTGGTGACATTTAGCATGCGCTTCTCTGTGTTTTCCTTCATTGTCACCTTGCTCATTGTTACGTCCAGCTCCCATTTTCTGGTGTCACCTCACTGTGTCGCCAGCCAAAATAAATATCCTCATTAATGCACTTCCACACCAGAAAAATCAAAGCATAATTAAGAGTTTTTACTGGAGAGAATTACTGGGGATTTGTTATTTTGATATTAGCACTTCACACCCTCCTGCAATATTGGAACAAGTATGTGAGATTTTTTTTCCATCTTCTCAGAATTCCCAGCTGGCATTTGCTTTACTTTTGTTTTAGTATCCTTATGAGATCACCTAAGTTTACTTTGTCAGCGATGCAGATAAAACCATGGAGACAAACGCTCAAGTTGCGAGGCATAGTACATTAAAACAATACGGCGTGTGCCGTTTGTTAAGATTAACAGACGAAAAAAGAGAGAAATATAAAAAATAAAACATAAATGCGAGCTCTGGGAAAATAAATCAGGCTTTTCACATTATTCCCTCAGGACCTTATAGTGTGTGTGCTTCATCTGAAAATAGTCAGCAGACATAAAGAAGTCTATTTGGGCCCTCGCTATGTGTCTCCGTTAGTATGAAAATGTGTTTGCATGTGTGAGTGGCACCCACGGGGTAGAAAATACAGTTATAGCGGGAAAAAAAGGAGCAAAACAGGAAGGGACAAAGAAACAAACTGTGATATTTCTTGATTTTGACAAGAGCCCTGCCAAGGTGAAATTGCGTCTGATGACTGTGCCTCTTCCCACGTTGCCCTGTACATGAAGTTAGTGTTGTTTTCAATCTCATCTCTTTTCAAATGTGGCGCAGGGGTCGCGCCGAGAGGTGGCTGCTGTGCCTGGCGTGTTGGGTGAAATTGGCCTGCCTCTCCCCATTATTGTAAACATCATCCCACCAGACAGGCAAGCGGGTCGCAGGGACGCAGGATGACGGGGCCTTGCCTGGAAGAGATCTGCTAAAACACATCCATTAAAGCCCAAACTATTTTTGATTTACATGTTGAGACTCTTTAAAACTGTCACATTCACTGCCTAACACCCCTCCTCCTCCTCCCACACACACACACACACTCACATCACCTCCTTTGCTCTCTGTCCCAATGCACACACCAACACGACTGCCTCCATGTGTTGCAGAAGGAGAAAAAGAGATTGTTTTTTTTCCTTTTCTCTCTCCCTCCGCTCTCTTGTTTCCAAGCGAGGGAAAATCTCCTCTTTCAGGATCAAGGGCAAAATAGCAGAAGCCAACCTCAATAGTCTGGTAAATAATAGGTAGCCAATCGCATGTGTTGGTGTCTACCTCATTACAGTGTATGCAGAACTTAATGACCTTAACGTCAGCACAGTCTGCAATCATCCGTCATGGCAGCAATTAATTTCATACAAGGCCCATAATAATGGCAGACCATTTAAAGTTTCTCAAATCACACTCTAATTTATATAACAGCAGGGAGAAAAAATGCATATATGACAAATACCGTATAATGCTAAACAGACAACAACAAAAAAACATTCATTAAGAGAGTCGAGGACAAAAAAAAAAGCAGAGAGCAAATCCAAGGTTGAATCATAATTAGGAGGCATAAAAGGCTTAAAAGCTAGAATATATTAACCTTAACTCTCAGTGACAAAACAATATGAGAACAATAAAGACACAAGCATATGGACAATAATCATGACTATATTTCAGTTACAACTGTGAAAATGATTATAAAGGAAAAGCATTGTAGATTTAGAATTATTTTTTAAAAATGGCCAAAAATATATAAAATAATCCCAGCTATTCAAACAATTCACATTTTACAGAGCTGATTACAAACATCCGATTTTCTAATGCGTGTAACAAAGATTTGACCTCATTAAGTGATTTAAAATCATAACTGTGGTTAAATATTTTCTTCTAACTTGTTGCTGTGGACCTGATAAACACGTTTCTTTGTTGATCTCTTTTTTGAATCACTGCATTTGTATGAAATTCCCATTTTCTGTGGATTTACTGACATTATGGCTTCTCCTACAAATATCTCAGCAAGATGTGGCTGTCACCACTGGGCAGAATCATAAAGTACGGCGCAGTAACAGGCTTTGTATGGACACAGCATACTGTAAGTCATGTAATGTATGAGCTGAATGATAACACTGTGCTGCTTCTCTTTGCAGATACAATTTACTGCACCAACAATTAAACAATTATATTTCTGCACATAAAAGAAAAATCTTATTCCTGTGATATATTTTTCACTTTTTTTTCTAAATCAAGTCTCAAAATCAGTGATCAGTGTCAAGTGCTCCACTGAACGCCACAGGAAATCATTTCTTCCTGTGGCCATCAAACTCTTTAATTCCTCC
>JAUMHF010000017.1:22259930-22275659 GCA_032359275.1 Microctenopoma steveboyesi | reverse complement strand
TTCTATATTGAGAGCGGCTGTATTTATGGCAAACAATTTCCCTCTGGGATTAATAAAGTGTTTTGAATCTTGAATTTTGAAAACAGATGACATACGATAATATTTTAAAGGCTATATAAACAAATGACAGAATGCCTTCCTAACTATTATTTGTTCTCTAGTTTAGAGCAAAAAAAGGGCAAGGTATAGACAAGGAAATAGAAATTCCATAAAAGCTCTTTATGTACATATGATGTGGAATATTACCACAATCCAAAGATCTATGATTAGGTTCTTTTTTTGCTAAATAAGAGTATATTACACCATTTATCAAGCAGAGAGGAAATGGTGACGTGTCTTCTGCCTTCCATTCATCACGATTACTGTGGCATCAGTCCTAGTTTGTGTCTTAGGTCATGATGTAGCTGCCTTGTCTGGATATGTTGGATTCTAAAGGCAAAAGGTGGGAAAGGTCTCTGTGGCATGCTGTATATGGCTGGCACATCATAAGGTCATGTGTGGAATTCAGCTCACGGAGATGTGAACACTGTGTGTGTGTGTGTGTGTGTGTGTGTGTGTGTGTGTGTGCATATTTGAATTTTAAAATATTAAAACTGTTTGTTATATGTAATTTCTGTTCAGTACAAGTATAGTACAAAATAGTTTATTACACAAATCGCAGTGCCCAGGTATATGTGACACTATTATTATTTTCATGTACCTTATATTGCAAGCAGCTTTGTTTTATAAAATGGTAAGTAAATAAATATGAACTAATTATTAATATAAATAGATACAGGACACTTTTTATTGTCCACTTTTTACAGTGGCATTTGTTTTTGCAGCTGAATGTCTTGGCGACTGTAATGAGGTGATGAGCAAAGCTGTCAGACAACGCTTGACATATAGACAGGTCAAGTTGTTTCCATGCTAACTTCCAAGCAATGACACAAAAGAAGTCATGAAAAGAAAGCAATCTGTCCAACTCTACAATCAGAAAATCTGACCTTTTTTATACAATTTTATTGCATAATCAAGACTTGGTATTGAATGCAGCCACACCATGTTCAAAACCTCCATTGTGGAATCTGTTGCTTGGAGTTGTGTTCAGAAAGCTATTAGCTCTTCTCACAGCAGCAACCTCAGAACCTGCTAGCATACATCAGTGCTGCAGAACGCCTTCTAGGATTGGTTGGCTAAAGGTCTGAAAAGCTGTGGCTGTAGACTTTAAAGTCGGATTTCATGGAGGCTTCCCTCTGGGATACTCTGGCAAATTGTAAGATGACTCAGGAAGTGGACTGGAGGGATGAACTCAGGGTGCGTTCAATGGAAGAGTGATCTAACAGCTGCCTCCAACTGTTGTGACATATTCAAAAAGAAAGAACTCCTGAATCTGACCAACACATGCTTGGCAAAACACGCAGTCAAGAGGCTCCCCAGCAGCAAGTAACATGAGATTCACCCTAAGATGCTCAAGGTTCTGGACACTTTTAGACTGGCAGATAAAAATGGTGGTTGTTCTTTTTCAGGAAATGAAAACCAGAGGGTGCTCTCTGTTTGTTTGAAGATTTAGTTGTACAAGGTCAGATACCGTATGCCACTGTATTGGAAAGCAGACGCTAAAGTTATGATCAAACCTCATGAGACCATCAGAGACCCACTCATCTCCATTGCATGTTAAAAGGTTAGAAGCTTCGTGGGAATTTGCTCATTCAAGCTACCGACTTCAACAGACTTTGTTCCAACCTTTGGACTTTGTTCCAACCTTTAGAACAAAGTCTTCGAATCTTCGAAGGGTTATGCCAAGTATGAAACTATGAAGACAAGAAGGAAAATGGGAGCATGTATGTCTTGGAAGCTATACCAAAGGTGCTTGTACCCAATGAAAAGTAACGACTACTTTGCGTGTAGGCAAAGCAGAATAGTTTTTATGATGCATCCTTGCTAAAATCGAAACTTCTTCGGTATTGGGTCTAGCCTACTGATGGAGAAACATATCAACAAACTGGACTAGTGAGATACTCATCACGCCATAGCTCCTACTCTTCAGTCCAATGGATTATTATGACACAACATTTAGTCATTCTACATCAGTGTTTGGGGAATGTGTCCACACAGCTGCAGGGGCTCTGGACTGTTGATTTTCCCCACCTTTGACCATGATCTTACCGACCGGCAGCCTCCATTCACAACCATGCATGTTCATTTGTCAACAACAACAAAAAACATGCTCTTTCTCATTTTCTGTACCATCTTTTCCCTTTTGTATGTATACAGGTTGTTCACAGAGAGTTTTCTGTGCAGTGACAGATGCAAAACAGAAAAATCCAAATCAGGTCTTTCAAATCGCCTGAACAGAACTTGCCAGTATCAATCAGTTTACCCGCTGCTCATCCCCTATGGACTATGACAAAAACATCTTATTCATTGGTGCAGCTCACTGCGATGACTGTCCCAGCATCTTCAATCTGCAATGCAAAATTAACCTCGGTTTAATATAGATGCGACGCAGGAAAGAAGAGAAGAAGGAAATTTGTATGTGTGTGTGTGTGTGGAAATTCAATGAAAGACCCTGTTTCATTTCATTACTTCCGCCGTCCTTGAACGAGGCCTGAGCTCACACTCATTATAGTAGCAAGTTATGAATGACAAGTGAAGAGTCAAACTGCACAGATGTAAGGGAAACTTATTTGCGAGTGTGCATGTATCTGCTTTACCAATGTATCTGTCGACACAGTTGCGAAGGAGAAAGATGTTTAGCCATCATACCAGGCAAAAATGACTTCCCCTTTGATGAAAAGGGCTGCCGAGGGTTTGCCGTTGTGTGGAGAAGGGAGGATTTGAAATTGTCTCCCAGTGATTGTGATTGCCAAGCGCCGGGCCAGGCCATTATATCAGTGAATCTTTGTTAAGCAGCCCCTGAGAGTGGCTGACAGCATAATTAATCTTACCATATGAACAAAGGGACCCACTCAATAGTACTGAGGACGCTTATTAAAAAAAACTGAACACACGCACACACACTCAACCCTGCCACAACCCCACCACAACGTTTCACCCAGGCTTTCTTTAAAAAAAGGGAGAAATGCAGAGATTATGGTGGTAGGAAAGGTGGCGTCATTATCTTAGAGGATATGATATGAGGTAGGGAGCAGGCTGGTTGGGTGGAGGAGGGGGTAGAACCTGACAGAATGATGGATCATTCTGCTCGACAGCGAAC
Source organism: Microctenopoma steveboyesi (assembly GCA_032359275.1). Taxonomy (NCBI): domain Eukaryota; kingdom Metazoa; phylum Chordata; class Actinopteri; order Anabantiformes; family Anabantidae; genus Microctenopoma; species Microctenopoma steveboyesi. The sequence continues at coordinate 22,272,460 of JAUMHF010000017.1, read as the reverse complement.
TATATTAAACAATAATAGTATTTATGTGATATCGCCAACCAAATAGTTTTAATTAGAAATTTTAGATTAGCACAGTCGTTCTCTTAATGTAAATTTTTTGCAATAGGATGAGGTGATAATATGGTCGTGCCACATCCTATACACACACACACACACACACACACAGAGAAATACCCTACAGTTGTAGGGCTGACATTTAAAATAATAAAGAATTAAGAAGGCAGTGTAGAGACTGTTCAGCTTTTCTACATCAGTCTTATATTTGATTTAGTGTAACTCCTCCTAACTGTCCTAACAGTTAAAACCTTAGGAACTATGCTGTGTCATTTTGTATTTTTTCTCTTGCTGAGAATCACACAGCAACACAAATACACATTAAATAGGATTTTACAGATTAAATACAACCTTTTGACTCCTTGAGTTTTATAGTTCGAGCTGAATGACATGTTCTACTTTTACAGACACTTAATATTTATTGCAAATATTGGTATATTACTGACTTTTTTTTAGTAGTACACAGTGAAAAAGTGAAGGCTCACACAACCTGAAGCCAACACCGCTAAATAAAAAAATATATACATGATTCTAATTGTATAATGTCAAATATTCACTGCAAACAAAAGTCACTCTAAAGCAGCTCTTTAGATAATTCCACAAGAGACCCCAAGGTAGGTAAACTCTGGCCAAAAATGAAAAATGTATTTAGAAGCAAAGTCTAAAGAAAAACAACCCAATAAATTATTTAATAAAATACTACAGATATGTAGAACCTTTGAATTTTTGAAATCTAATTTTTCATTTGCTCACTTCCATAACTTTGGACCACTCTTTCATACACAATTCAGGTTTCTCCCAGGAAGATCAAACCTTTCCAGCCGAGCATGTCAATAATGATTTCAGGTTCTCAGCTGTGTTTCTTTTATTGACCTTTCTTCTTCTTCTTTCTTTGTTTTTTAAATGTCAAGTTTGGTAATATGCCACAAAGAACAAAATTCCCAATCTAATTAATGGCTGAGTTCGCTGTGGAAGAGTCAACTACTGTACTGGAGATGTAGAAAACGTCCATGAATAAAATATAAAGAATATCAAAGAAAATCCATGCACCTTCAAAACCAAACTAAAAAAAATACATTTAAATGTTGTGGTTTCTGTTAGCACACATTTTAAGACTTTATTTTCTACTTGCTTGAAATAGCTGGTTTTGTATTGGGGCAAATATTTTTAATAAATGTTGTAGCAGTGGCATCAATGATGAAACCTGCATCAAATCAATGTCAAATTTAGTTTTCTCACGCTTTAGTTTGTTTATCTGATCCCAATCGCTTGATGATCGTTAATCGCTTTTCTTCTTGGTTTGGTTGCGTTTCTTTTGACATAGAGAAGTATCCAAATCTTCCAAGATGGGTTAACTTCAAACTCTGAAAGAACATCTACACTACCTCTGTGTAAATACAGAAAGAAGCTCATGTGTTGTGGACTACTGCATGTTTCTGTGACATGGAGGAGAATTACATGACGTATGTTAACGTGTTGTGGTTGTCCCACAGGTGATGCAAGTGATTTAACATAATAGTCATTCAACCAGATGTCTGTGAGGCACCGCCTCCTGTCTGTGATTCTTCCTGCAGCATTTGGACATGCAAGCAAATGAACATCTACATAAAATCCAGTTCCCCTTAAATAATGGGATTTAAACCCTTTGGTCCTGTTTGATTCAGGATGTTTTCTGGCCAGGAAGTGACCACCACTTTTTGGACATTTTAGTGTGCTCACACCAGACAAAACAAACTCATTCAAACGGAGCAAAGTCTATTGATGTGAAATATTCTTAATTCTGATTGAATTGTGAACTGCCTTTGGTGAAATTAACCACAGTCCTCTAAAACCAACCCTTTTATCCACTCTCTGTGCCTCTCTCTGGGGCTAAACTGATCTTGGCCCGGCTAAAAGTGGGGTGGAGTAGTGTAATCCTTCAGAAACAGGTCACACACACACACACACTAGCTTGGCTATTAGATCATTTTTGCAACCACAAAATCACTTTAATATATTCCCAGTGCTACTCTTGAATATTAATAAAATATCAATTATTAATTTTGCCTTTGGCATGGCACAATATACTAGTTTTAATTAGTGTACTGTACTCTTTCACAATTAAAAAGTAATTGATGTCCATACATGTGGGCATTTTGCTGTGATGATCTTTCTTGTTGTTGTCAACAGGCCGGGCGGTAAAATGATGTGAGTATTCTTACTTCTCCGTCTTCTTCTCCTTGTTCAGATGCACTTCAGGGCCCGAAGCCTTCAAGTCTCGTTTTGATAAAGCACAACATCAAAACAAGATAGTGAGACAGATTTAGGGCTTTAAACATTGGGTAGGAGAGGGGGGTGGAGTCTATAGAAGGAAGAAGGGACGCTGATGAGAAGGAAAAGATTCTGTTTATGTGCAAAGTTGCTGATGATGCTGACCTCACCGAGCACCACCAAGATGATTACCCACATAGCTTGTTTGGCTTCCAAATTAAGTATAAAAACAACGTGCATCAGCTGCAACTGCATTTATTTGCTGACCATGAGGAACTTTTAATATGTGTACACATGCAGTGTGCGGAGGCCACATGCCTTTATTTGACCTTTGAGCATCTTTGTTTGTCATTCTGCCTCTTCATTTTGTCTTTCAGTTTTGCCTTTTAGTATGCATCTGGCTTGTGTGTCTCAGAGAGAAGAGTGTGTGTGTATGTATCCTCTGCATGGTGAAGTGGCAGATGGAAGTGTGAGAAGCAGGAAATCTGCTCCTGTCCATGTCAGTTCTGCTCCACAAAACTCTGATAACTGAATAATAATTCCTCCCAGTCTGCCTGCTGCTTTCTGCTCTCTCCTTTCCTTCTGTCTGCATCTTCTGATTGTGTCTTTAAGGTTTCTTCTGTCTGGGTCCATATATATATATATATATAAACATATACATGCACCTAGAACCTCTGTCGCCATAGTTACCAAGACTAGCTGAAGCACCCTCTGAAAGTCGGAAGTATTCTCCATAGAGAAGAAAGCTAGCCCACTATCAAACCTGCAGAGAGGCGTGGTGAAGAAAACTCCTCTGCTGATGGTCTTTGTCCTTCGACCTCGGGTCCTCAAGCTGTGACCTGCAAGTTTGAGTGTCCCGCCGCATCTCAGTTGTTCCTAGGACTGCACTGTTCTTTAGGGAGATCTCAGATGTCATTCCTGGAATCTGCTGGAGCCACTTCCCCAGTATGGGATCAGTGCCATATGTTTTCCCATTATCATAGTGACCTGGTCCATGTCCATGTGAACATGTCCATGAATGACTAGTTCCGATTCCAGTAACCCACTTGTTGCCATGTTGTATTGGTTCCCCAATAGCTGGTGCAGACTTTGTTATTCCAGGTGATGTTTGATTCGATGTGACTCTCTTTGTACTTGTCGCTCTCAAATCAAAGCTAGGCAGAATCTAGCGTAAGGAGGTCTTGCCTAAGGACCCCTACAGGAGGTGGTCCAGTACTGTGCAAAATTATTAGTTTTTTAGCAATTCTAACGTGCCCATACCTTTCTATTTCCTTTCACATAGACCGTTCCTGATCAGTGAATCTACAAAATGAACAACAAAAATAAAATCAGTCTCTTGTTTGACACAGTCCATAGGGAAGTGACTCTTCAGTCCTGTAGATCATAGAAGACTCCACTGCTGAATCTCAACCACCCAAAATTTAAAGAACACAGTTTGCCAGCTGGACAAAACTGGGAACATTTGCTAATATATGGTATGATGACAAAGTTTATTGATCCCCAGGGGGAAACATTTAGTAAAGGAAGGGGTAGTTTTAGTCACATTAGAACCTGATTTTATTTGAGGCAGATCCCCCGATTGGGTGAAGCCTCAACCTCACTCATAAAATGCTCACCGGAAGAGTGGAGAAAAAAGTATGAAACAGAACCAGAGAATTTATGAGAGAGGCAAATCCAGGAGAGGGTAGACAGAAAGAGAAAGAAAGTTTCAAAGACTTCCTTAATGGTGTTGGCATGAGATTTGAAGGTTTAATATTGCATGTGGTTGGATTTTTTGTGCAATTGACCAACATGACATGGCTAACTGTATAAATGGGCTGTTTTATGATGATAAGATCACTGGCTAATAAGATATTTATGTGACGCGCTGACGGATCCATCTCCTCCCTTCGCCGTCCTGCCATCTTCACGCTTCGCCAAGTCGGTGAGGATCAAACGCAAATTCTCCAAATGGGGTCGTTAAATGGAGAAGAAATTTAATAAATTTATACTTTAATACTTTTTTAAAAGGAGGATCTAAAAAAGAAAGATGTGTGTGTGTGTGTGTGTGAGAGAGAAGGGAAGGCTTTTGGCCCTGACAAAAAGCCCAAGTAATAGCGTTTGGATCCTTTTTTTCCCTTCAAAATCTTTTCATCCTCTAAAACTCTCCAACTGTTCATCTGTATTTACTTGTTATAACTTCCAAAAGGTGACACTTTGAGGCCTAAATGAGAATAATGTCATTTTGTATTAGAATTTCTAGGAGTTGATAATGAAAATGCTGGTAATGAGGTAAGCAGTTAAGTGTTATTGTGTGGATTCGCACCATGAGGAGGCAACAAGCAGAGGTGTAGTGCACATAATAGTCTGTATGCTGCCACGGCCACATTTAACTGTATATGCTGGTATGCAAACATCCTCTGGAGTTGAGATATCCAGAGGGCCCAATTAGCTGGAGATACGACTTAGAAAGAGAGTAAACGTGTTTCACAGTGACAGACTGTGCTCTTTGTCAACTGCCAGCCTCCACGTTTGACTACAGGCTGCCTGTCAGCTCCTGCATAGCATCCATAGCAACTCCTGTGACATACAGTACACATAAGCACGCAAGCACACTCTGAGAGAACACGACCATGCTAATTAGCCTAATGCTGGTATGGAAAAGGCCTGACATGCTAGCATCTTTGGAGTGATGCTTTTCGCAAACAGTGTAAACACAAGAATGGTGCCCTTTCACCCCATCTCCCTTGCACAGACTCATTTACACATATGCAAGACACCTAACGCAAACTTCAAGCTGCCATTTAGACAAGCCCAGTCAAACACAAAAAAATACCTCCCACACAGCAACCAGCCACTTTCTGCTCACTGCTCTCCTCACAGGGGAAAAGTTTGTAATTTTTCAAGCTGCCCTTAATACAAATTTGAAGAGCATAAATATAGGATTAAATACTTAATGGTCAAGTTCGGTTTTCCATAGAATCAGATGTTTTCAGCCTAGATGCCCCCGACAGTGAAAAATGACGGCCATCATGTTGTTCCATGCAAACTGCAAAACAAAGTCGTTTAACTAAGTTAAGTCAAGTTGGTAACTTTGAAAGTTCCGTCTTATTTAAGAGACATTTTTCTCTTTTTGTTCCTCTGAGCTACAGCGGAGTCATATCTTGTGGCTGTGATATTTAAACACTGGCTGGCCAGGAACTGTGAAGGCAAAGAGAGAGTGAAAAGTGTAGCTTTCAAACTGATATATTTCTGTACAAGCTGTCACAGGCTCTACCGCAGACACAGTAGGAAAATGCTTGTTTCCAAAGGTGCATTCATGCTAAAAGTGAGAATCCTAATGCAGTTCAACATAAATTTAATCATGTAATGCATTTTTTTTTACTGTAAACCGAAAATAAACCTGTACCTAGTTCTGCAACAAAGTTAAAGATTCCAGTCCACAATCACGAGTGCCATATGACACTTCATATTATTGGTGCTACATGTATTTTTAATCACAATTAAACGAGGATCTTTGTCGGAACAGAGAACATTAAAAGGCTCATTAGAAGCATAATTGAATCCCCATTTGGTGCCCAACATGAAATACAGGTAGTTGGTTGACATGATTATATCAGCTGCAGCTAATTGCATGAATTATGCAACAGTTAAAATGAAACACTTGTTGTCCAGTCAATATGATTTCTGCAAGCCAGTGTCCACAAACCAAATACTGTTATTGCAAAAACAATACAAAAAAAAATGCTCAACACATTGGGTCATATCATTGTCAGGAGACTGGTTAAATTGATCTTTTAATTAGAGAATATCACATTTCACCGAATGAACACAGCGCATCCTTGGTTGTTTCTAAAAACTATTATCTAAATGTGGCCTTGCAGCTCAGACTGATGGCAGCCCAGACTTCTACCCCATCCCCAACCCAGGTGTGTCTCTGAGCAAGACACTCAGCACTAACTTCTTGTGAATTGCTTTAGATAAAAGCATCTGCCAAGTCAAGTAAAGGTTTATTATGTTGTAATAGTTGAAAGTGTAAATGTGGATGTCAAAGGATCTGAACAAGGATAAAAGTCATAATGTCATCCTTTGTATCACCTGACCCTCACCCTGCCCTACACACATACAGCACATCAAGTCTACTCACCAGGCTCAGGGTGGCCAGTCATCTGCCATAACCTTAATTTACTTGCTTAATTTTATCTTGTGCTGTTACATCTACGTCTAAAAAAACTTTGGTACAAATAAATGGTTTAGCTGAACAAGCGGCAGAAATGTCTGGTTGAATAAAACAATAAAACCAAAAACCAATAAAACCAGCTTCCTATACTGTGCACCACCTGTCATGGGGAAGTATCATGCCAACATGTAATGGATTTCTCATGGTCAGCCCTGTTGACTGTTTACATTGGGCTTAACAAGTTGTAGAAGGCTTTGGACTTAAAGTGATCGTGATATTTCCAACCTTTGATGTGCAGTGAATATAGAAACAACTGACATTTTGAGATTTTTGATAAGGAAAACGAGGCTGTGACTATCATGGTACGTTTCTAGGCGAGCATGTCAAGGTTTCATAAGATGAGAACATGGACTCATTCAAGAACACAGAGAAAGGTAGTTCGTCAGGACAAAGGCACCTGTTCTAGTTTTTCCTCTTAACACACATGCACGTGCGCACACAAGCAAACACACACATACTCCTTCACACACCCTCTCTTTAAATCTCAGAGGAGCTGCCTGTGTACTCTATATTTATTATCCAGGGTGGCACTGTTGATAGATGAGATACCTACTCAATTACAAGGGCACAACATTGCCTTTCGAAGCTGATAGGGTGAAAAACTGGCTCCTTTCTTCTTCCCTCCGTTTTTTTTACCCCGCCATCCAGAAGTGTGATATACAACAATGTTGGGGGATACATCTCTCCGACACACTGAAATACCCTGCAAACTGAAAGCCCATCACAATACAAAGGACAGACGTGAACGGGTCAAATAGGCAAAAGGCCGTAACTTTTTTTCAGGGTGGTATCCATTGAGGAGGGATTTCTCAGTGTTGTGTATGTGGCCACAGAGCGGTGTAGGAACACACACGGCATACACACTGACACAAGCGTGGACAGAGTGCAGCTGCAGCCACGGGGGCCCACAGAGGCATTAATCTCCATCCAGCTGAGATTTGTGAAGCGGGGAGATTGAGAGGAGGCCGTTGATGCTGGTTGTTTTGAGGCAGACATCTTGGAAGCATGAAGTTGAGCTATGTTCTTGAAACTGGCCGTGTGGCGGAAGGGCATCGACATATAAAATGGTTGTAAATTTGCATTAGGCTCAATCCATCACCATAGGAGGGGTGAGGGGGTAAGAAGGGATAAAATAGGAGAGGTTCTTGGTTCATGGCAGTTGAGACAGTGAGCAGGGTGCTCTGCTGTTAGGCAACGGTGAGGCTGGCCCTGCTGCTCCTCTCTGACAGATTCCTATTTAAGTGACTGTGAATGCAACAATTCTACAACTAATTTGTCAAGCCATGCACAGCTGAACTGGCTCTGAACCCCGCTCTTTCCCTGCTCTCTCGCTCTCTCTACCACTCTCTTGTTCACTTGCACCCTGGCCAGCTGCAAACACATACACACAAAAGAAACTGTATGTTGTGTGTGTGCACACACACGTTATACAAAGTGTCCCCTCATTGTCACTTTGCCTTGATCAAGTTAACAGGAATTTTAAACTCTGCCGTGGAACATATGTGTAATGAAATTCATAGAGGATGCTTGACTTCATGAGGTAGAATGCTCACTGGCTGATTCTGTGCCAAAGAGCGATGAAACTGCTCTGAGATTTAGTTTGGCCTGACACTTAACTACAATGCCTTTTTGTTGGTTTTTACAGTACATTTCTATCTCATCCTTTATTATTGTAACGTCAGTTTGACAGATGGGTTTTACAGACTTGTGAAGAGGCCTTGAATTTAACTATGTAACAACTGGGGAGCCCTTGACAGAACTAAAAGTGCAGTAAAAGTAAAGAAATGTACTGCAGAGTCTCTGTTTTAGGACAAAGGACTTCTGTTCATATTGGACCAAAAAAATAATACAGTTACACTTTAAATGGGACACATTCGTGCTGTGAACAGAGGCTTTTATTAAAGCGCATACAACTGTCCTCGGTATCTGTTGAACAATATCTTTCCAGCTTGAGAACATGATTAGCCTCGTAAAATGACTGATTACCTGTGTTTGCAGTGTTTGGCATAGAAACACATACAAGCACAGGTTAATGATAATAACATTGCTTTAATTTTGACATCCTGAGTGTTGCTCGTTCATCAAAACTGTGACCGCTCGAGAACAGGCAGGTGAAACGTGTCCTTTATCTGTATCACCCCCCCATCAGAGGGGGTTATTACTCACCCAGGAAGTTTGGCGAGCAGGGTGGGGGCAGCCAGTAGTGTCAGGTCAAATTGGTGATCAATCACCACATCAACCAATCTCCCACCCCCCCAACGTGTCATGCTGATTACATATGTAACAGTAGAACAGGAGAAAGGGAGGTAGAGGTGAAATGTGTTGGATATACTACGACAGACACAATGGAGGGAATAAAAAACAGTAGGCGATGATCTGAGACTATACTGATATTTATTCAATTGATATTTTCCACCATACGTTGTAGGGCAAGGTGAGAGCGAGAAAGCTGAGGGGAAATGTAGGAAAAGGCCTTAAGCAATGACTTCAGAGGGCATAGCAGAAAAGGGAAAAAAGTGTTCATTCATCATTATTGTCATGGGCTTTGGCAAATGATAACAATTTGTCTTCATCCCTATTTTTAGACAATGAGCCACAATAGCCATTTTGGCCAGATGGGGAAGAGAGCTGGTGTGAGCAATATGCTACATTTTGTTTGATGTCCTTTATATGGAATTCCATAATTAGGGGTTTCTGCCACCATTTCTTTCCTTTAGTAGGATTATTCACATGCATGCAGTCTGATGGCATATTTAGATGTATGCATCTGCATTATACAGGGTATGTAGACCAGTCCTTCTGTTCCCACTTCTTTCTAAGGCATATTTCATTGTGCCAGAGTTTGTGATTGATAGTTATCAGTAATGTTAGTGCATGAATGGGAAAATCAGTGAATGAACAGAGGCTAAATTAAAGCATAGGAACAACTGCACCAATGTTCAAAACAGAAATGCATAAACCCATGAATACCTATACTAATTGAGTCCCTGGTGCAAACTGATTTCCCAAAAGCATATAGTATACCTAGAAACAAACAACGATGATAGACAGAACAGAAATGTTGACATGGGATAAGGTAGAATTATTAAAAGTCAAGATGTGTGTGTGTGTTTGGTGCATGGTTGTCCCTGCTGGGCTCACAGGGAGGTCACAGTGTGAACTAGGAGGGATGAAGATAAATAGGAGTAGAGCAGGGCATACGGAGGAAGTATAATTGACACCTAACATGCATGGTGACCCCGTGACATACAGGTTACTGCCACACGCTGCATTATTTGTCCCATCTATAGATGCTTTGCGAACACTGCAATTAAATCACTTTCTCATTACTGCTGCTACAACATGAGTCATGTTCCACTAACACAGAAATATAAAAAACTAGAACATAAATGAGGAAATAGCTGCTTACATATCTGTTGAAAAGAGTGAAAAGTGTAGCAGGGGGAGTAGTATTTTACTCTTTACATATTATTCCTTAAAGTAGCAGTCCTTAAAATAAGTATATTATATTATATTACTGCACCTGGAGGAAATTACTTGCCATGCATTTATATCTATAACAACAATACATGCATCTTTTCTATGTCAACCACTCACGTCTGCTTCTCACCCTCTGACTCAGTCAGTGTCAGTCTCCTAACTGTAACTGCTGATCCCAAAAAGCGTTTAGTGTTAGCTGCATGTCACCTGTCAGCTACCAAACCCCAATTACATTTCTATACAACTGAACTGCAACTTCAATCTTTGGTAGCTGGATTATGGTTTTAATAGTATAACGATGGTATTTCTGAAGTCCCAGAAATGTTAGTGATGAACACGTTAAAAAGTGATTTGAATTTGAGATAAAGTATAAACTAAACTAATCACATTTTAAAAAATGGAATGTGTTCTTTATTTGCATTCACCTTAATATTAGAAGCACAAAACATGGTCAAAGCAATGAAACAAGTAATCATTAGAGTGGTTCTAATAGGTCCGACTGTTCTTTTAATCCAGATCCAGTGAGGCAGTGTTTTTCCTAGGAAAGTTTTTAGATGTGTCTCTCTATGTAAAAAGTTTCCTTTCTCAGCCGTATGCCCACAAAGGAATACAAACAATGATAGCAGACAATAATAATTCTCTTTAACTGTTTTTGAGAAGTATAATTCCTCATGCTGGAATTGAAACAGCAAGGCCAATTGTTCCACTGAACACAAATCCATCCTGCATCCACTTGGAGAGTGACATATCCTCTATGTCCCACCCCTCTCTCTACCCCTCCCTCGATGTCCATTTCGCCCTACTCCTCCAACATTATACTATCGGCTAAATCGCCCCGACCAGTAATTTATAACACCTCCACTGTAGTCCCCTATTCCAGGGATGTACCAAGGGCTCTTAAAACACTATTGATTTTTATTTGATTAAATGTCTCGCTGGTTTGCAGCAAATTAGCAAGAGTTTAATCAAATCACAATCGATATCTACTTAATAATCCCCCAAGACACATCTCACCCAAACTAAGGTAAAATTCACAAGTGAGTAATAGGGAGCAGAGTTAGGATAAAATGAGCATGTTTCCGTGGCTATAGGGGACTTGTGTATTAGGTGGTGGATTAGTTAGTTACATGTTACGAGTTTTTTTCTGTCCTGTTTGTTTAAGTGACATGTGAATAAGTATATTCACAAAGTATATAACATTTTTTTTCCTTCTTTTACAGCTTTAGCATGTGAACAGTGGGCGTGGGAGCAGATAGGGGTCTAACCCTATCTGTTTTGTGTTTTATACAATACATGTATAAAATATATGTATATAGATATCGATATAAATAAAGATACAAGTGGGAGTTTTAATTCAATTCAACAACCTTTCACATTTAACCCAGATGACATTTTAGATAAAATGATACCCTATACCTGATTATTATTTAGCCTTAAATCCTTTACACAAGCTTGCACTGGCAATGTAACCAGCACCATGCTGTTTAATATTTGAGGTAAATGTTGCCACACTGCTACTGTAAGTCATTATTCAAGTGCTCTGGATAATTGTGGCCCTGCCACTGAGATGATTAGGGTCATTTGCATTTCCTTTAATCTTTTTTTACCTATTTTGATTTATCCCAGTCACACACTATCCACAAAACATTTACTAATCTGGGCAATCTAACAGTATGCTTGACTTAATCAGTGGTTGATAAAAGCCTATGGTATCTCAGTTTCCCAGAGCCCGATGAGTCATGTTCAAACGTCATGTGTCGTCCAAGCAGAGAGCAAAGAAAACTCACCAACAGTCTAACAACAAATACCCCACATTGGAGAAAAAAGAAAATACATTTTTTTTGTAAAGCGCTCATGATCATCAATCAGTTCTCTGATCAATCAAAGACTCCCAATAATCATCTCATTATCTGAACTCTACATACAGATCTGCATATTATATGTCATACACTATGCAAAAGAAGAAGTGCATGAAGTACAGGCTAAATTTCATTCAGACATCTCACATGGAAATCACACGGACACATAGAAATCCTGGGGAAACATTGACACACACTCACACACACACTATGTAACCCTCTCTAGACATCAATCATTTTTATTGACCATCTGTGAGAGGGCCTTTTCAAAACAGTGAAGTATCACTTTCTAAATCACTACCAAAATAGTACACTGTGAGGGGCAGTAACTGTTGTTTTGCTGTCAGCTGATATATGCCAATGCTCACAACAGAAATTTGTTGTATGATTTAATGATAAGAATCCCAAATATTAATATCATATTTCAATTCGACATGTTGGGGTGTCGGAGCTGCCCTGTGGATAAAATGTAAGAGTAGAAATGTAAAATAAATTCAAGTGTAGTGGGCGAACCGAATGTTTAAGTATACTGAACACATAACTTCCACATCATCATCATCATATAATGATTATATACAGGTCCTTCTCTTATTATTATTTTCTGTAATGTACTGATAAACATTAGACTGTCATATATTTTAGATTCATTACACACAACTGAAGTAGTT
>JAUMHF010000017.1:22246450-22259830 GCA_032359275.1 Microctenopoma steveboyesi | reverse complement strand
AATGTTTATCAGTACATTACAGAAAATAATGAACTTTATCACAATATGCTAATTTTTTGAGAAGGACCTGTATAATTCTCATGTGTTTTTTTTCTGAAAAATATCATAAGCTCTTCTCCCCCCAACTTTTTCCTCTGCGCTCTGCTCTGCCACAGCTTTCCCGTGTCACACCACTTTTTAAACCTATCTATGTTGCTTATAGCTGGTAAACACAATTTATCATAATCCCTAAGAATTCAACAAAAGCTGTCTTCAAAGTAATGGAGGTCCAGTGTAATTAATTAAACACGCTTCGCCCATTACAAGCACTCTTAATGGAAATGGAAAATATTGATATTGCAATCGACAGATATTATAATGTGTTTGAAATTTGATTTCAGTCCTTGTTTTTTTGTAATTAAGGTGCAATCATGTGATATAATGTGCATTTGTCACTTGGCTAGCATTTGCCAGATCTGTAAACCTGATGATAATCAGTTTATCCCTCAACCCCTACAACTCCCTGTTCCCAAATCAAAATCCAAATGAGGATCAGAATGTTTGTCAAGTGCAACAAATGTGCAGAAATTTAATGGAGCAGAGACTAAATGTTTGCCTTCTTGAAGCATCTCTGCACAGATCTGAAATAAAGAGTCAGACATGTACTTCAAGACACTGTACAGAACATTGCTTTTGGTCTTCTATGGCTCTTCTAGGACAGTACAGACATGTCAAAAACCATAAATTACACACAAATTACAGGCAATACATTAAAACCAGCGTGGCACATACACAGAAAGACTAGTGAGTGTGTTTGTGTGGAGCAGATACAGAATCAGTGCAGTTGTGTCCACACAGCAGCAACAATCGGTTGTTCATGAGTTTTATGGCCTGAGGGAGGGAACTGTTCTTGTCTCTGGTAGTTTTAGCAGAGTTAAGAGTGGAGTTTAGAGGGAAGAAGCTGGGGGAGGTTGTGTCTGTGCTGCTTTTCACTGCCTGACTTCTGACCCTTGAGGTGTACAGGTCCTGAAGAGAGGGCAGAGGTGCACCTGTATCAGCAGCTCCTGAGGAAGGTGGAACTTCTTCAGCTGCTGCAGGAAGTACGTCCTCTGCTGAACCTTTTTGAGGAGGGAGCTGATGTTGGTCTCCCACCTTAAGTCTTGGGAGATGCTGCAACCCAAGAACTTAAAGGTTTCAGCCACTGACGCGGGAGAGCAGAGTATGGTGACGGTGGGGGTGTCGTCTGAAGTCGACTATCATCTCCACAGTTTTCAGCGTGTTCAGCTCCAGGTTGTTGTGACTGCACCAGAGCGTCAGTCGTTCGATACGCAGATTCATCACCGTCTCGGGTGAGATCGGCGATGGCGGTGTTGTCTGCGTACTTCAGGAGCTTCACACCTGGGTCGCTGGAGATGAAGTCATTAGTGTACAAGGAGAAGAGTAGAGAGGACACAGCCCTGTGGGGCACCAGTGCTGATGTGACGTGTCTGAGATGTAACTGTCCCCATCTTCACCTGTTGCTCATGAAGTTGTAAGCTGCAGCAGCAGGAGTTGAGTCAGAAGCTGCAGCCACGGCGGGAACAGAACCAGGTGCACACTGACTGAAGTGTGTGCAGATGTGGGATAACGCAGCACATGGGAGGATTGACTTTTTTGACAGAACAGATGTGGACATCTCGTCCTCAAAGCTAGATGGGTGCCCAGGAAGGGTGAAAATGGTACCGTAGAGGTTAAAGAATCTGCAGAAACAAGTACTGGGACAGCAGCCGTAAAATGAGCTGAAGGTGCTGTGGAGGTCCGAACTGAAGCATTGGCCAGAGATTAATGTGAGCTCCACTTCCTGTGGCGAGCCCTCTCCCTAAAACTGTCAGCCTCAGGATTGCTCTATAGTCCAAGGGGGTAGAGAAAGGAGGCAATTGGCTATGGACCCAAAAATACTCAGACATGACAGGTAAAGAGGAAACCTAGGAAACCTATAAACAACTGTACACAGTAACACAAAATCACTCATTATGGAACGCTGAAAAAACTCCAATATAATAACCACAAATACTAAGGGAAGATTTAGGATAACAATTACAGACTGGAGAGAAAACAGCAAACACACAGAGCAAGGGACTGAAGCAGAAGACAAAGGACAGTGCAACAGGAAGAACAAAGAATACAAGACTCACAGAAACTAATCAGCTGTGGGCAATGGGAGCGCAGTGTAGACGACAGTGAAAGGTAGGATAAGTGTGACTGATAAGCAGCTCCACAGAAGCAAACTTGGGGCAGAATGAGAGAGGGAGGAGGGGGAGCACAGCTGACCATGGTGACGAGACGACAGAAGTGTACAGCCGCTAACGGCAACAGACAGGCAGGACCAGGATGCAGGCAAAACGTAACAGTGCACAGACAGTCGGCAGCAGCAGTAGAGATGCAGGATATCGATTCAGTTAGCAGTGACTTTTTTTTAAAGAAGTGGATCAGATCATGTAAGTTGTGAGAGGTTTGGGAGCCGGGCGTGGTCAGCTGAGTACAAACAGTGAAAAAACGAGGTGAGTGCAAAACTGACTGCGTGGCAGGTACGTTAACAAAATAATAAAATGATGGGAGAACAAACCAACGAAGGCTGAACCATGACACAAAATGTTTTAATTTAGCGCTTTGGCATTTTATTCATTGTCAAAATGGAAAAAATCCTGCTGGCTTTGTGTTCTACTAAGTATAGCTTTTGCACTGACAAAAGTTGGTGCAGCACTACTAGTGGGTCTCTTTGTCAGTGGCAGCTCCACAAAAAGAAACGCCTCCATCGCCAACTGCAGAGATAAACCTGTGCCTGAACTTGATGATGATGCAACGACGTGATGCAGCATTGCCTTACCGTGCAACGTCACACTCACATGTGTGCAAAGTTGCGGAGCACACCTGAAACCTGCACAGACGAAGGCATAAATTGCCATTAGAATATCATAATCATCTGTCCATTTCAAATACTTAGGTTATGGAGCATCTGGTCAGGTGTCAAATAGCATGTTTACTGGCAAAGATCCAACAAAAATGTCATTATTGGAAAATATAATATTGTCAAGTGTCTTCATATCTCATTTTTTACTCTGCATCTCTCAGATCAACCTAAGCTGCTAACAAAGTGCAGCTTTTCTGACAACCTTCTAGTTTTTTTTCGCTTGCAAATAGAAAAGGCCAACTTAAATTTGTGTCAAGTGCTGTTTTAAAACCATGGGATTAAAGCTATAAAGTGGCGTCTGTCAGGATTTTTGACGCCCCGGGGCCCCCCGCTAACATCTGAGAGCCAACGCGCTGTTGTTCGGCATCATCTCCCATCATGTTATGTCAGCGGTGAGGAGACAGCCCAATGAGACAGGCAGCCATCACAGGAGCTGACAGGGCTGATTCACGTCAAGAGCGCATCATGCACAGTGGAGGTCGATCGAAGCTGACTCTGTGCCTCTCTCAGCCAAAAGTGGATATCCATCCAAATGTGCATCGCACAAGTAGTGTGTGTGCGGGGTCGGTGGGAGTGGGTGGAGAGTGACGCTTGGCAGTTTATGATAAAGACAGTGATGGAGATGAGAGCAGAGAGGAAAAAGGAAAAGAACAATTCTAGAGAAAATAGGGCCTAATGTCTGCTCCAATGATTGAGCGAAGTAGATAAGTTCACTACCAATCTGATCCTGTAACATCAGGCTAGACTGAAATACCGCAGAAATGATAACACACTTGGGAGATAACATGTCAGACCCGTTTTGGTAGTGTGTTATATGACGGGTGATCTACGCTGTGAAGTGACAGGAAGTTATTTAAGGGCTGATTTTGGCACAAAAGAGAAGCTAAAGACGTCCACAGTTATCTACCTAGTTTACTGCCCTGCGCGTTCATACATTGCTGCATTGAAAAAATATTGATGTTTTCCGTGTCTCTATTTTTGAAGATTCCAAAGACCCTTGTTAGTCAGAGAGGAAAAGAATTTGATCCAGACTAATGCTCCTGTTGGACCACTGCTAAAAATGAGTTCTACTTTTGCCTCTTTTCTCATGTCTATGCTGAATAGTTTGATAAAAAAAAGGTTTTAGTATTCAGTGGTTACAAATCCAGTGGTGCTTAAACTCTGTAAGTATGAGTAAATGAATGAATATGATAATTGATGGTGGTGCTTACCAAGCAAATGCTGTGTTTGTCGTTTTTTCTCTTTCGTTTCTCTCTGCCTCACTATTGTGGTGATCAAATATGTAAGCAGGAGCCTCACCAGCACTATTTGAACCCGGCATGGTGCTGCCACACAATGAACTGTGAGCAAGGCCTCAAAAAAGCATTTTATACCAAAACTATGATTTTTCTGAAACAAGTGTCTGTGAGAAGTGTCAGCACGGGCGTTGCTCCATGAGTCTCCCTCACAGGCTCCCTTAGCAGTTACCAGCAATCCCAGTGTGTGTACACTTGTGTGTGTGTGTGTGTCAACCTGTAAACAGACATACCTGAGATCCTTTTTTTACACAAATTATTGTCTCCCTCGTTCATTTCTAAAGGCTGCTCATTTTTGACCAGGAACAACAAGTTCATACAGGAGTTAAATAAAACACACGATTGTATGCAAATTCATACATAGAGTTTATTTTGTGTGCTGAGATCCTGTGTGTGGACAAAGTCGATGAATAAATTAACTAAAGAGACCAAACACTTTTATAACAGTAAGATTTGACTGGAACACAACCTGAGGGTTAACTAGAGAAACACAGCTGGGAACATATGCAGAGTCTGGGAAGTTTGGGATGAACTATTGTTGCTGGTCCACACCAGAAGTGAAAAAGAGAAGACTTTTATTTTCTGTTTATGTTGGTTTGAAATAATCCAATCTGTTTATGTAGGATAACTGAACTGCAGAGGAGGAGCAGAGAGCAGCTACTATAGCAGCAGCTGCCACCACACCACTTCCTTTTCCAGTTTTCCCTCCAACTCCTATCTCTTTTCTTTTCTCTCAGTGTGTCAGCCGCCCGGCCTCTCCTTATCACTCAATGGTCTGCTAATTCACCAGCAAGGTTGCACTGATAAGCCTCTCTTCCCCTTTTCACTCCAAGTCTCTCTATCTCTGCCTCTGTAGATGGACAGGTCCCAGTGTCCTCTAACACGTGTCTGTCTCGACACGAATGTGACACGGGTCCTGAGGGTGACAGCCTGATTTGGCCTTGAATTACGGAGTATTACAGATACGCTGATAAAGTGACTCTGTTGGTAGTGAAGGAGGGTGAATTAAAAAGGAGGAGGAGGGGAGAGATGAGCCAGAGCCGTCTGTTAGAGGAAGGAGGAGAAAAGAAGAGAAAGAGGCAGCACATGGAGTGTGTTAAATCATATTTCTTTCTATAAAGTGTTCTTCTTTGTTTTACTCTCTGCGTGTGTGCGTGTGTGTTTTACAGTGTGAGCCTGCCTGAGAGAAGGTCTGACTATGTTTGTAAGAGCCTGGGAGCATGTCTGTGTCTGTGACAACAGCCTGAGGCGTTTTGTGTATATTGTCTAAGAAAGGTTAGTGTGTGTGTGTGTGTGAAAAGCACACGCTCCTTTCTGCTCTGTTTCCTTTCTGTTCTGTTTTCATCGTTTAGCTGGAGTAAGAAGATCTGTCTCAAGGTCGCTGCCCTCTGGTGCCCGGCAGCTCCTGAATACAATAACAGAAGATTCATCTCATGCTGAGGTTCAATAAGGGGAAAAAATGACGAGGGCTAATGATTCTGGAATTTGTGTGAAGAGAAAGATGAAGAGGGAAGAAGTAAAAATAGTGGACGGAGACATGGGACTGTAGATTGTATATAAGGAGCTGGAGGTCAGTGAGCTTCTCCCCGGTGAGGTGCAAGTGTCAACTACAAAATGAACTTCCCTGTTTGTCATGTTTCTATGATTTACAGGCTTTCTTTGTAAGAATGTTGGAAATCCAAACACACAAAATATACTTTGATCACCTTCATTCCATTTTGGGCATTTTGTTTACCTGGGGCACACATCTGTAGCCCCCAGAGACAAAAGAGGTGAAATCAGAGAGTCAAGAAACAGAACAGAGAAAAGGTGAAAACCATAGACAGATTTACTGCCTGTGTCTTTCCTATACTAACAACATTCTACCTGATCAGTTTCAAGAGGAAATAAGAAATATGTTAATATGTGCCGCTGTTAAAAAATAAAATAAATGGCATGAAACACATGTCTCTATAGCACAATGTCTTTAATCAGAGTATTTGTTATATTGGAAATAATCCATATATCATGCCTTAAACAAGTTTTAAAAAAGACAAAGCATGGACATAGACTGTGTCCTCACACCTGTCGTAAACACGTACTTAACCCATGCAGTCCACCACACCATTATACCTAGTTAGTGTAGCATAATTTATTAATTTAATAATTTATTATTTAGATTTCAACTGCTGTTTAACAGACAAAAGTAGTATTTTGCTTTCAATGTACTGTAAGTTGCCGTCTCCAGGAAAGGTCTCCAGGACACAATGAAGTTCAGTGTCCTCATGGTGAGACTGAAACCGTTGTTGAACATGCTTGTCCCCAAATATGAGCGCATGCGACTGCAAGGTCTTGAATATCAATTCCCAGACCGGTTATGAAAACAGCTGGCAGGAAGTGAAACACTGCTCATGTTGCTACATCAGTTGAGCTCCGGAGTCTGTATGTGCTCTGACAGCTTCCATAGGCGTAAACATGTGCAACTGCAGCGTGGCTATGAGGCAGGGCGCTGGGGGAAAAGAGCACGGGAACATAACCTGAATAAATAAAGGTTACAAAAAGATTCTATTGAGCGCACAAATGTGCTGCTTATACCCAAACACACAGCCTTTTCTGACAGAGACGAGATGTTACGCAGACTGAAACGATGTACAGATTGCTCTGTACATGCACATGAGAGCAGCAGGCTCCAGTACAGCCATAATTCACATTTCTGGCTGGAGCAATCAGATCTCCATTCTCATGCAAAGGTAACATTTGCCTTTATAATGGATTTCTGCCTTTTCCATTATTTTATTGGAAAGCTCAGGCTCCTCTCATCATTGCGTAGATATATAGGTTAACGTCATCGTGGCATTTTAGCGAAAGGCCACCCTGAGTACCCCTTTGCCCTGGTATGAATAACTGATATCAAACTTCAAGACGCTGCACTGCAGGATATATGACTATCATATGTGCATGATACATTGTTCTTCAGTTCGGCAACACAGGGCTACATTTATCATGCTCACAAATCATAATGCTGGGTTTTCCACCAACAAAATAAATACACAATACACACGTATGGGTGTGCATCCCTTTGGTTAACATAACTAACCATTCTATAATGTAAGATTTTCAAGTCTTCAGACTCCATAACCATGAACCTGGAAAAATGAGAATGTTCTCAGATTAAAATGTGTGTCCAGTGTGTTGTTAATTGTCCTGTGGGATACCTAGAGACATTTACTAGAGAATTTACTTTTCCTCGAGGCACCACCATATATCATGTATACTGTTGTAAATTAGCACGTGTCCAATCAGTACATAAAACATTTCCCATTAACAGAACATCAAGGTGAAACATCAGGCCTACTGTGTTTTTTCTGCCTTTCTGTCTCAGGACCTGGACAGTTTGCCACTGAGGAGGGGAAATGATTTTTCAAGACCCTACAGGATAATGTCATGGTGGGTATCTATAACTTGAAACTCGGTAGAAGACAGATGATGCAGCAGGACAGTGACGAAATATCTGAATAAATCTACTACTGAATGACTCTGAGGCCTTGTAGAAGTGCTATGGAATGATATGAAGAGTCGTTGACACCGGACATCCTGAGAATCTCCATGAGCTGAATCAGGTCGGTGAGCGAGAGTAGTCTTACATTTCTCTTGGTCGTTGAGGAGGTCTAATCCACAGCTATAGGAAGTATTTGCTCGAGGTTTTTGCTGCTAACGGTGATGGTTCAAACATTTATTAAAACACCGCTTATATTACTTTCCTACCATGTTTAGATGTTTAGTGGTTGTGTTCAAAAGAGACATGAAGGATACAGACTCCTTTGTGAGTTGAGGGGAAAATAAAATTGTTGTGAGTAAACTTTATTAATCATCTGATTGTTGTTGGCCTGTAATCCCCTCAGCCTCTGTCACGTACGTGTTAGATGTTTCCACCGCTGTGGTCAGTCAGTCTGATCCTGCTCTATCTCCTGAGTGTTTCCATTTCTCCATCTTCCCCCAACTCTAATGAAGCTTGCTGGCCCCTTTGAGTTGCTCTGCCTTTGACAGTAATGTGACATAGTAACATCCAATGATGGGCCCTCCTCCATCCACATCAGCCATTAATAATATATTTGTGCCGTCTTATAAACATAATACATTAGTTAGAAGAACTGGATGTGTGTGTTTATGTGGCGGTTTGCATGCAGAGATTAATTAAACATGAATATATGCACATTTCTACCATTCTGTCTGACACTAAAAGTAAAAATAAATAGGTTATCAATGAATAATTGACCAGAGGACGGGAATGCTCATGTCTCAGTCAGTCCTCTCCCTCACTGCAAGTGAAGTGTCCACTAGGTCGTCTCGCTTTGTCTCAGGCAGCTGTGTTGTGCAGATTAAGGGAGGCGTGGGGGGGCATTACAGGGAGAGCTAATAGGCTAAGCAGTGTTTTCTCAGCCAGAAAACTGAATGGAAGAATCCTCCAATGCACACACACACTCACACACTGCTAAATGCACTCGAGCTTCATGTTGCATTTGTTGGGTTGACTTCAGTCCCAACAAGTCACTGTATGCACAGATGCCTCTGTCCGCACGAAAACAACCAGAGAATCCACACAAACAGCTTACTAATACTCTCACACACTTTGGCAAGTGAGTTTCTCCTTCAGTGTTTGACCGTAGTAAAGACGCTGTCAGTCATTTGCAGAGAAGCTTGTAAATTCCACAGAGAGAAGGAAGTAAAAGGAACCAATCACCTTTAGATCTCTGTCCGTCTAAACAGCCTAGTGGGTCACGTAAACTTTCACCTTCCGGGACAGTTTTACTGGGACACCCTCTGTGTGTGGTAGTGTTTGAGAATGCGTGTCAGTAGCCCGGCTGCTCATTTCTGTACTGTCTGCTTATTCTTGCTTATTCCCAACAAGTGTTTTTTACTCACTCATCTGTTGATTATCTGTTTGCATCAGTGTACTGTACATATGGGTACAGTGGGTTTCTGTTTCATTGTTCCTTCTTAGTGTGTGTGTGTGTGTTGACCTACAGAGTAAAAGAGAACGAGGCAGAGAGCAATGTATTTTACTACAGAGTCAATCGGCGAACGAAGAAGCTGGGAGAAATTGTCCTGTCAGTCAGAATCAGAGATTGTGTGTATGTGTGTGTGTGTGTGTCTGTGTGAGCAGACAGTAAGCCCATGACCCCACTACTAAAGCTTGATCATGACCTTGATGTCCACTTAGCTTACTAACTTCCCGACCTACACTGACCTGCCTTGTACAGCACATCTAGTTTTCCTGATGGGTGCTGCAACACACACTGCGTGAGGTTGTTGCACGGTGTGAGAAGAAGCTTAATGTGGATTTGTGTTGTGCTTGGGGGTGTGTGACACCGCAGCCAGGCCAAAACCCGCTCCCCATTTATGACTATGTGAAATAGACTCTCCTCCTTCCTTTCACTTACGGTCGGGGCCCGGCTTTTGGCTTCGCTACAAAGTCGAACGTGACAGAACAATGTTTGAGGAAAGAAGTGGTGCTGGCCTCTCATGGAGGAAGTCATGTTTATTTATATTGCTATTTCAGAATTACAAAGCAAAATAGAAATAGCCAATACTCCAGTGACATTTTCACTATTTCATTATTGTAGCTGGAGGCAGTGTGCATTGTTTTCTTCCGGCTCCCTCTGCAGCAGACACTGAACAGCAGGTCTTGCAGACATTATAATGCACTGTGTTCATAGGTCCTGTACATCAGCAAATGGAGTTGTCTTATCCAGAAAATACTATAAATGTTAGGTCTTTGTCTTAAGCATTATGGAGCGTGTATTATTACCATAATTGATTCAATTAAAATCTTGTTGTCAACTGAAGCCGACATTCATTCATCCAATATTAACTCCCTGGCAAAGTTGTGTGACTAAATATATAACACTGAAAACAGAATAACATCAACAACAACCTTGACAGTGACACATCGCACAGCGAAATGAGGCAACAAGCTCTTGGCTACAGACATCTTTTCCTCACCCCAACCCCCGGCCCAGCAGCCCTTTGAGTTCAGAAAGAGAGCAGAAGGAATGAAATCTGAGTGCTTTTGACACATAGCCCATCTATATCCATGCTCTGTCACTGCCTTTCCACTCCTATTCTCATTAGGGTAATGTGATTTTACAAAGTGGCAGTAAGAAGGGGAGATGAGGCGACAAACTGGAGTGGCTGCTTGACGTCTCACCACATGGCGACAACTAATCCCGACGCTGGATCACTGATTGGCGGCCCCACTGAACGCTACTGAGTCGTGAGGAAACGTGTCATTTCCAAACATCATCTCTTGCAATGATGGTGACTCTGTCACCCAAACACACACACACACACACACACACAGTCGTCTCTTAACATTTGCGAGGCCACTTATTGACATAATGTGTTCCCTACCTCTTCACCATAACCTGACCTGTCATTTAAAGCTTAAGCCTAAAACTAAGTATTGACCCTCAAAAACACCTGGAAGTCACAAGGACGGGCCACAAAAGCCTACAGTGGTTTTGAAGTAAAACCTCTCCACTCAACAATACGGAAATATGCGTACACATACACACATCTTTAGATGAGCAGAAAACAGGAGAAAATAGAATGAGACGCATCTGAATTCAACGAATGATCCTCAGTAAGAAAGACAGAGAAAGAGAAAGTAAGCGTTGGTACAGTTAGCAAGGCTAGCTTGACTTTTGACTTTTGCTGACCTTAAATAATATAGAACTTGTAGCAGACTCAAACATCTGCTGACCTACTTGGTGCTGTGTTTTAATAATAGTAATAATAATAATAATTCACACTTTATGGATCCTCTTGGGGAAACTGTTGTTTGGACAGCTGCTAGACCCGTGTCTGTGCTACTACGGAGTATCGGTGTCTTGTCCAAGGACACCTCGACATGTAACCTGGTGGGACTGGGAATTATACTTGCTTACCCTTGGGTTGGAAGACGACTGCTCTACCCACTGAACTAGCTTTTACTAGATTTCTCCAAAGAAACTTTTACATACATTTTACATAAAGAGGAGAAGTGGTTTTGATAGATGTTGCTGTATGTGTTGTGCTGTAGAGTTGCCAGCCGATCTCTCTCTCTATAATAACAGACACCTGTTTGCAATAGCCCCGTGATGAAGTCTGTCAGGTTGCTCGTGAGACATGGTGAAATAATGCCCCTGTAGCTTCAGATATGTCTCTTCAATAAGCACCGTGAAGGTTGCTGGTCTGTTGTTTCTTTCTTTTTAAGTGTTGGAGTAGTAATGAACAACTGCAAACAACTTGCAAGTCAGAAACAATGTGAACATGGTAAATACTCCTGCAGCATGTTAGCGTTGCCATTGCAGGTTTGTTACCATGCTCAAAGTGTCTTTACTCACAGATCATCTGCGCAAGCAGCTTATTGGCCATGTTTTTTTAAAGTTTGGTTATTTCAACAAAAGCAAACCTATGTTTAAATCAACTGACAAAACTCTCAAATCATCATAGTAAATTTGACGAAAACTAATTTGCTTTGTAGGTGCCTTGGCATCTCATATTACCTAACTAACCAGAGGATGGTGTCACCGTTTGAGGTCCTGGGAATGATGTTATCTGCATGACAACAATCAAAACTGCTAGGTTCCAACAGTGGAAACATGATGGTTTGGTTGTGTTTAGGCACAAATGCAACTGGGTTAGAGTTAATCGGCCAAATCTGCAAAGCAGTCAGCTTTATTTTTACAATTATAATAGATGTTTTAAAGCTGTAGTCTTTTTACACTTTTCTCAGACAGTCATTAACATTTTCACACTTTTCTCTCTTGTTTAAACACTCTCAAAGTTCAAAGCGTCGTAGAAAAATACACTAATCAAGACACAAAACACAATGCTCTGTTTAAAAAAAGGAAGCAACATTACAATAAAAAAAATCAGCGAAACTGCGAGGCCACGAACGGTGAACCTTTACTTTACTTTACTTTGCTTGGCAGGGCTAGCACTCGGTGTCTGGCTCAAGGACACTGCTGGTAGGGATGAAAAAGGAGTTAGACGGGGTTTAGAACTTGCGATCTTCTGCATCCCAGTCTGACGCCACCAGGCTGCAAAACCACATTATAGCGTGGGACCACTGTCCCCTAGGTACTGCAACAGTCTTTGTTTCAACATGCCATTTCTTACGCTGTAGCCCAAACGTCTGTTTAAAGTGGGGAAAGTCCTGTGGGTTGTCCTCCTACCTGTGGATTGTAGAAAAGCAGCACGTCTCATAGCAGGAAAAAGGACACCGTTGGCTCGACAAAGCATAATTATCTGTCATCTTAGGAATGATAACAGGTCTGTCATTTCCCATTTCAAACTGGACCTTAACAACGTTTATTTTAACGTTATTTCTATGAGATGAGATAACACTTTATAGATCCTACAAAGTAAAATTGACAAGCCATACTTTCTGAATTACTTAATTAAAGCACAGTATTACAATCCATGTTACATCCCATCACACATATTGTGTGAAAAGCTAATGTTTGTGTATTTTTTTAGGTATTCACCCAAAATGATGAATTATTATGAATCATGCTGCATCCATGCAAGTGACACATATGAGCAAACCACAAACTGAAATACATTGTTGTTATTACTATTTTGTAGTTAAGCATTATCCATGAAAGAAAAAAGAAATCAAAACAATAAAAGGGAACACTACAATCACATTCTTTGTATTTCTGGTTCAGTAAATACTTTGATATGACTCTAAAACCATGAGGAATCAGACGAACTGTAGAAACTCAACTGCAACTATATAAAGTATTTTCCTTCCCCTTAACCCAGAGCTTTTTCACACACTTTTAATTATGACAGACAGGACTGGCTGCACGCGCCTTTCACAGCAGCGTCCACTAATTGACAAAGACATTAAAGAAAGGATGTACTAATACAGTTTGTATATGTCCACCATTCTCTGGGGTGCTGTTTATGTGCTGCACATTGACATATAGACGCATCCTCTCATCGCTGCAGTCATGCAACAAACACACACACACACAGATAAACTCATGGACATGCATCAAAATGTGTTGTCTCCCACCAGGGCTGACAGGCGATGTTCAAATGGCTGCAAGCGTTTCCACATCGCTTTAAGTGAGTCGCAGCTCAAAGAAGAGCACATTGTTGATTTAACTTCTCATGGGGCGGCGG
>JAUMHF010000017.1:22186386-22246350 GCA_032359275.1 Microctenopoma steveboyesi | reverse complement strand
ACACACACACACACACACACACACACACACACACACACACACACACACACACACACACACACACACATACACACACATCCTGCAAGTACCCATCTCTGCCTCCCCACCGCCTCTTTCAAATTAATTAGGGGAGACGTTTCACAAATTAAGTTTATTCATATTGTCTGTTCACTTGCTGAGACAGAATAAAATAATAATAAAATAATACTTTTATAGCTCTACTGTTAGTGCTAACAATGGCTGTCACAAAGCTGTTTTTTATTTTTTTCACACATAGATCCACACACACACGTACCGCAGCTCCACCCCTCCATTTTCCAAGCGGGAAAGTTAGTGGTGGTGCTGTAGCTGGAGCGTGACTTTGTTAATCGTCAGACGACAGCTTAACAGCTTGTGCAACCGTAATTAACGCCACTTGAAATAAACGTGACGGTTTGCAGAGTGTGTGTGACAGAGAGAGAGAGAGAGAGGGATATGGGGTTGGGGGGGGAATGCAGAAATGAAAGAGGTGGGTGGGAAGAAACAAGAAGAAGAATAAAAAACAACATGGCAGTTGTAAAAAAGTTGAAGAGAATCAAATAAATAATTCAGACAAAATTCCTCATCTGTCGCCTGCCATCTCAGGTGCGTGTGCATGGCCCACCTGACTAGAGCAGTGCCCCCCGCCCCCCTCTCTTTGGCTGAATAATTCACATAACCAAAGAGGCGAACTGTGACTTTTAAAAGCCATTATTATGTTTAATAATGACTAATACATGTCTAAAGCAGGGGATTGAGAGCGGAGGGAAGCCTTTCAGTCGAATGGACTGATGAATGTGGTTCATCGTGCGGAGTGAGGCCAGTTTGAGACATTCATCCCCCACAAGCTGATTCACAACAAAGAACTGGTATGAGGAAGTGAACATTATTAGTAATTACGATTCATTTAATGACATTACAATTACCAACATTAAACATGCAACTAGTTTTGTTGTTGAATAGGGTGCGCATCGGGCCATAGATATTAATACATAGCAGCTTTAAATGACTTGATTAACATACGGTGCCTCACATACTATGATTATAGTTCTGATTGAAAAATGCTGCACAGTTTTTTGAACTTTAGTAAAAGTGGCAGCTGAGAAAACACCTGAAGATAAAATTGATGTGTTTCAATCAAACACATTCCACAATTAAATACTGTATGTTTTACGTATATTTACATTTGTCCTATGAGTTCACTTCCAGACACTTTGCAAACGACATTTTTTAAATCTATCTCTAAATCTGTTCTTTTTAAATACAAAGTAGAGTAAAGGTTGCTGTTGCTGAACACGGAGCTTATGAAAACTCCACAACAAATATTTGGTGATCTCACAGAATATGATGATATCTTTATTTTGTTGTATTATCTACTGAGCTAACGTTGCATCAAGTTTACAATGAACGACAAAGAAGACGAAGAGAATAGCACAGGGTGGACAAAGGGACATTTTTTGAGAGCTCTACATGTGCGTGTCCACCTGTGATCTGAGGTTAACATGAAAATGTTCATGGTAGGAAATATCAGACATTTCTGTGTTGCTGTAACTGCACTTGTTTGAAATGAGAAGTGACTGATGCATCAGTCCCACCGTTCCATGTGTCTCTGCTGAGGAAATAACACAATGCTTTAGCAGTGGCTGGTTTAGAAAAAATCACCATGGAAGCAGCAGACTTCTCAGGCCTTCCCCACCTCTTTACCAGGGTTAATGGGATACAGGCGCTCTCCTCGTCTTCGTGAAGCACTAACAACCACCGCGACACACGCGGGGCTGTTTACACTACGTGCGTGCTGCAACTCTTCCAACTTCAAATTATCTCCTTTAGTTTTTGGGCTAAAGAAACACGGCAAAAAAGAAGGTTAAGATTAACGAGAGCTGCGAGTACCGCGCGAAAGAAAGAAGAGAAAGAGAGAGAGGGGACAGTGTAAAATACTTTAGCATATAAATAAACCAATTCATCAAAACCTTTTTCTACAAGAATAAACCCTAATTTTCCTGACAGTGACCCTGACAAATGGCAGCACAAGTTGAAGTTACTACACCACCGCACACACACACCACGCTCTGGTCATTCCAGCACCGCCACACCGCTCAGCCGAGCAGCACATTGGTGAGAAACCCCCCCAACAACGTGCACATCTCTCCCTCTCTCTCTCTCTTTTGTATGCCCTCTCCCCTCTCTCTCTCTTTTCTATGCCCTAAACATCACTCTGTGGGGCTAATAAACGGCCGGTGTCAAAAGCGTTGTCAGTCCATTCTTTGCTTGTTTGGGTTCATCTGGACTTGTGCTGCTCGTAGGGTGGGGTGGTGGATGATGGGCGAAAAGGCTACATGGGGAGGGAGGTAGTGACAGAGAGGGAGAGACGAGAGAAAGAAAGTGATGGAGGTAGAAGAGGAGGAGGATTATGGGTGCAGCTCAGCCTCTCAGGGAGGACTAGCGGGACCCATCGGCCTATCACTGGCGCTTTATTGATTTTTACCCAGTGTGCTCTTTGTCAAAAATCAGATACAGTGCGAGCCCTCTGGACCTCCTCACCTTTTAAAAGCACACAGAGAGCCTTTTATGTGCTGAACCCAGGCGTTTGTGCGCATGTAATGGTTTGCGATTGTGTGTTGTGCTCTTTGTCTGGGGGTCAGAGGGCTCGAACCATCCTTCTGGTCTCCTCGTACAGAGAGAGAGAGAGAGAGAGGGATGAGAGGAGCCTCGCCCACTGCGCCTGTTATTGTGCTGTGAGCTGATTTGTTATCGAGACAAATATGTTTTGATGCGCTTTCATAGCTAGCCGTGCAGGACGCACGCCGCCATGTGATTAGAGATACGTGATGCTTCAGAGCAAAGAGACTCAAAATGTGATGGTAGTGAATGTAGAAAAAGAATTTAGAGAAACCACGTAGATATTTCTAGAAAAGAGTAAAATATGTACCTGGCTGCATCAGTGGCATGATACCAAGACCTCTCTGTGTCTCTGGGTGGATGGAGAACATTAATAGAAAGCAGGTAACATCAGATAAAAGAGGAGGAGGTAAAGTCAGCACCTTCACCAGCACATGCTGGACAGTTAATTTCAAGGACACCCTCACGGACGCGCTCGCACAGTCCACAGCTGCTGAAATCTGTTCGTTCATCGTCTTTCGGTATGTTTCTTACCTTTGTAGCAGTGATGTCTACATCTGTGTTTGTACCTGTGTAAAATGTGTAAATCATAAGGCCAATAAAGATTTGTTAAATACCAAAAGGAATGGGGGGGTTATGTGTCCGACACAAAGTCCGCCCCCCCACTCCCGAACCCCCCACTGCCCCCTCTCCACCTTCGACACTGAAAAAAACATTATGCAGCAGCTGGTCTCCCATTGAATCCCAGTGATTCATTGCCCAATTTTAAACTGCCAAGCTGTTAAATTGCATCAGGTCTGCCAAAATTCATTCCAGGACTACGTAGGAGATATGAAAAATTAAATGTCATCTCAGCTACAGTGGAAAACTTTTACTTCTCCTAGTGGGGGCAAGAATATGCGCGATTCCGTTATGATCGATGGCCACGCGGGACTACGCTTAACCTACTTAGTGATGTCATGTTAGGCTGCAGCGCCTGTTTGCTTTCAGTGAAATGACAGCGAGACAGAAGGTTTATCAGGCACTTTCTCTCTCCAGCTTTTCTCTGTCCGTCTGTCTCTCCTCTCCTCTTCGTCTCCATCTTCACGCTGACTCCTAGGGAGCCGGCTCTGTTTTCTTCCCTCATCGACTCCCCCGGCATTCATCAATGTGAAACACAGTCTGAAAGTGGGGAATGACTATTTTAGAGGCAGATAGAAAGAGGGAGGGGAGGGTGGATGTCCGTGGATGTGAGTTAACCACGACTTAACGTCTGCATTAGAGGAAAGGTAGTGAAGCAGTTCTTTGCAGTCGGGTTAAAGGTTTCCCCAAATGTGCTTTTGACTAGTTTTCACAAAAGCCAGTAAGTGTCAGTCTGGTTTGAGCAAACTACTGCTACTAGTTACACACTTCTTCATCACTTGCATCTGCAGGTTTAGCAACAGGCCCGCGCAAGTTGTTTCCCAACTATTTCCCCTTCACACGCCTTTTAGGCTGTTTTCTGCTTCAGCTGCCGTCACTTATCATCAGTTTATAGCTTTTATGTACCATCATTAATAATGCACAAGAGGCACATATTTTGGCTAATGTGCACATATATCATTGTGTACAGTGTAAAACGCATGCAGTGTAAAATAAACAGTGAAATATGTCAGGCTGCGAACAATCTAATCTAAACTGGAGTTTAATGTACAACTTTTTGTACCTATGGTGAGCAGGTACAGTCAGTGCGTCCCAGAGAAGCTGTAAACAACTTCCAAATGACCTGATCAACATTATTAGTCCTCCTAAGAAATATCAAAAAAGCAGATTGTAGTCAAATTTCAAGCATGGTTTCCTTTTTTAGGGAAAATTTATTCTGAAAAAGAAACAACTCGTGCTGGGGAGTCACTTTTCTGACGATGTGGGAATGATGGCTATGTAGTGTGTGTCTGAGTCATATCAGCTCTGATTTTCCCAAAAAGAGGTAAAAAAAAAAGCTTTCAAAGAGAGAAACGACTTTTAGGTTTTGGGGGCTGCTTTGTTGCACCTGGCAACAGAATGATAATTTAAACAAACAGTTAAAGCGCTGAAGAAAACCTTGGCTGACGGGGAATGTTATAAGTCCTCATCTTGCCCGTTACCCACATAGTTTCTTATGTTGTTTCGGATGTAGCTAAGCTTTTCATATTTTATGAATAGAAGTGTGAAAATCAGGATCATTGCGGGGTCCAGACCCGTGAGTGCAGGGTGACAATGGTTACGTGTTTAATGAGTTCACGTGGAACACTTGAGCTCCTGGCTTGTCCTGCTGATTGGTCTGTGCTGCATGGTCTTTTATTCATGCTGAAGGGTGCCAAGACTCTAGCTTACATGCATGGACAACGAGATGCAGATATATTTAAGACGTTCCCTGTTGTTTTTGGCGTGACTTAAATATTAAAAGCTGTGCTCCATATATTTAGACGCAGTCATAAAATGTACAATGTAAGGATGAAATGTGTCCTGCTCGCACTGCAGCTGTAAAAAAATCTATTGTAAATAAAAAATACATTTCAAATGCTTTAGAATGTTTTTGATGAATACATATGATGAAGACAGGTGATTTCCTATGTGGGAACATAGCAGTGATTTGGTTTCTGGAAGCTGTGTGTTTGAATGTAGTGTAAAGAATTGCTTGTCAGCTTTACATGACAATGTCGCCCAATGACATGAAGTGGAAATTGTTCTACAGAACCGAGTTGTGTTTTTCCCTTTTATCTGAAACGCTGCTTGACGAGAGATCCCCTCCATGATCAGCACACAATGAACACTGGAGACACCACCACCCAAACAACCCCCGCTCTGCTCCCGCTGCTTTACGCGCTGCGAGGCGGTGATATTTATTATTACGAATATCATTTGTATTAATCATCAGGATAAATGACTGGTTTGGCTATCTGAATGCCTCATTTAGAGAAACTTGGCTCCCATGTCATGGTTATAAATTACAGGCAGGCCTGTGTTTCACCTGAGGCTCTCTCTCCTCCCTCTCTTCTCCACTCTTCTCCTGCATGTACACACAAACACACACACACAAACACTAAATGTTAGTGTGTGTTGGATGCCGGGGCGTCGATGGCGTCATGCTAATGTAAGTGACATCACTTCAAGAGACAGTTCAGTACAGTATACACGCAGGCACAGCATGTTCTCACACGAGTCTGTTTTCATGCACACACTGCTGCCACAAAATCTTTACAGTGGGAAATGACTTAGTGGCTTTTCTCTCTTAATCATGATGATTTCCTTTTGTAATTGATAGACTGATCTGTTTCTCTTACGTCACTCACAGGTAGTTTTAACCTTAACCTGTCTTCTTCCATCCATCCAACCCAAGGTTTAGTGGTCAGACTCTCAGTCAGTCTCACCAAGAGCTGCAGCCCACTGCGTGCAACAGTATGATCAGGTGGGCGATGGAAGTGGCAGGTTCAACGGAGTTGCCAGGAAAAGGGAAATGAGTGTGTGAGGGGACAAGGAAGTCAGGTGACAGGAAAGGTTAGTTACTTAAATACAAAGTTACCAAACACTTCAACAGAAATGATTTACTGGTTAGAATCAGATATAAAAATGAATATCCCTGCATGCGATGAGTGAGGGTCACAGAGGCTAATTTTTAATGAAAATGTTTTAAAAACCTGCAAACATATATACACATTCTAAAGTTTAATGTAACTAAGCGTAGTCAGTGTTTGTACTTACATTTGTATCATAGACACAAATGAAACAAGAACATTTTACACAGAGGTTTCATGCGTTTGTGGGATGCTGGCAGAGGGAAGGGGAGTTTCTTCTCTTTTTTATATATTTTTTCTCCCCCTCCATGTTCCATATATCCATGTGATTAAATTATTCAGTGGTACAAACTACAATTATGCTTTATTAAAAATTATTAAAAATTCTCGCCAGGCTCTGCAGATGTGAAAGAATTTATTGCCTGCTTGTTTTTCTAATTTGCATCATTGATTCTGGTGGTGTTTGAAAAGCAATGATGCTCCACATAACTACACTCTCTCTCTCTCTCTTTCTTTGATATGATGGGGAAGGAATGTATTAGCACGAGTGGAGGGGGGCCAGAGCGAATGGCATTTTCCTCTACGTGTTCAAGCATCAGATTTTATTTATGTTTATCAGTTTCATCCTGGTCCCGGAGATGTGTTTTTATTCAATGATTGTATCTAGTATCGGTTATATATTGACACTTTGAGAAAGTCCAGAAAGTAGGATGGGATAAATATGTGCCTCATTGCACCACCGGAAAAAGATAAAAATCCCAAAGTTCCGAACATGTTTTGAACACTAAAGTAAGGGATCAAACTCTAATCTGGCATTTTGCTTAAAGATGGCATTTCCATGCATTAAATATACATGCAGAATTTACACTTCAAAGTTAGGCCCATTACGTGAGCC
The DNA here is from genome assembly GCA_032359275.1 of Microctenopoma steveboyesi. Lineage (NCBI taxonomy): Eukaryota > Metazoa > Chordata > Actinopteri > Anabantiformes > Anabantidae > Microctenopoma > Microctenopoma steveboyesi. The sequence continues at coordinate 22,239,306 of JAUMHF010000017.1, read as the reverse complement.
ATTAGTTATACTTGTAACAGCAGATCCCTATGGCCAGGTTATAAATAATTAAACAGCAAGTTAGTGTAAACTTGATTAAATTTTCTTTCACAGCAGCTATCTCCTCACCGTTTTGGAAAGAGAAGGGGGGGAGGTTCAAGTGAGAGACAGACTTATAAAATCATAAAAAAAGAGACACGACTGAGAGAGGGGACAAACGGAGAGCGGTGTATGTCCCTTCTCCCTCTCATTGCGCCTTGAATCCTGAGCAATTACTGGCTACTTTAGCAATTAAAATCCAGGGCAAAGACACAGCAGCTTGCTTTGGTCCAGAGACTAGCCCATTCATCATCCCAACTGCCATAAAATAGCAGTAGATGGATTCTTTGATTTTAGCTTTGGAAGAACATAAATCAAAATCTAAACCACAGCCTGTCACAAGCATCACCAGAATTATCCATTTGAGAGAAAGAGAGCGAGAGAAGAGGAGGGTGGGAAGAGAGGCAGAGCAGGATCTAGTCTCATTGTTTCTCCTCCTCTTCGTAGACAAACCCTCACACCCACCACCTATCCCCCAGTGTGACACCCTGGGTAATCTATAAGTGTCTCGTAATGAGGCTTTTTCTACAGTTCAACACCAGCATTCATCAAATATTACAGAGATAAAGCCAAATCCACGCTGCTCTGTCATTTTTTTTGGGAGGGGGGTAGAATATATGATACCTGGATAAGACAAAGACCGCTGCATTTTTACCTAATACTACAATTTTAAGCTATCTGAAATAATTTCATGCCTTTTTTCAGGTTTAGTGTTTTAAAATATTACAAAAAATTACCCGACCAAGAAACCCCTATAATACCCTAATGATGCCAACAACAAATCTTCAAAGGAAATAAAAAACAGAGAGGTGGTTACATATAGTACACGTGAGGTCATGAAAGGATCTCGGGAGGTTGAGCAGTTGTAATGTATTTAATTTTTTTTTTTATTTAAAAATCTGAGAATGATGTGGATCATATGGCCTCAACAAGGTCCTAAAATAGAACTGACTGGATATTGGGGAGCAACATGTAAATTCTGTTGTAATGCATTGTATTCTTGATAGTAGGTTTTATAATTACACTCCTTAATTATAACACTTATGATATAAACCTTCTGCTGGAAAAATGCATTTTGCCCCCTTTGTAGCGTAATTATGGGTGAGATGATAACTGATAATGAGGTGATAACATTCATCTGGCTACAAAACGTATTTAGGCAAACCTGTCTCATAAAAATTACATTTCTATGCAACTAAACAATAGCTGATTACTTTTTTTTAGCAAATGTAATTATCACGTTGTGGTGAAACGTGTTTGTTGAATGAACAAAGTGCAACATTTATTCACATGAATACAAAGTGAGTTGCCTGGGTGAATGGTGTGCATGCAGGGCTAACAACACCACGTTCGTACTTAGGTTGGAGAAAAATCATGCTTAGATGTGTGTGTGTGAGAGGTCATCTTTGTAATTTTGCATTCACAGTATGAGCTTCATGATGTGTAACCTGACGTTTTACTGTACTTTTACTATTTGGCTCTGTTTCCATCTTGGCTCATGTGGAGATTGCCTCCTAACTCCTGTATCAGTCACTCATGTCCTCCTTTCTCGGCCTGCTGACACTTTAACCCCTTCCCTTTTGTGACCTGTGGTGCTGCGTGTTCCATTGGTCATTCATCTGAATTTCATAAAGGTTTTTTCTCAATGTTTTCCACAACTGCAGCAAGTGTCAGTTCAGTGTCAAATTACAGGTACCATCAGTTTCAAACAACCACTGTCACTGTCCAAGCGTTTGCTGCTAAACTGTATAATACACTTCATCATCACTCCTGAAAAGCACGAGGTTCGTAGGCATCAGGGATCTGAAGCTTTCAGAAATGTGACCAAAATAGATCAAACCATGGGGCTTTTTGAAATGTGTGATGTGATTCTCTTAGGAATGTAGGTCAGTCTATCAAGTGATATTGGAAGCGAAATCAAACAGTGAGACATTCTCACAGGGGTCTCAACCGATCTCTTCCAGTCAATGAAGGATGACGGGAACTGCTGTTGTTTACTGTAAAAATACTGTAAAAATAGAAAGGAGGAAATGTGGCTGCTCTTCATTCTCTTCCGACCTGATGTATTAAGTCTTCGGTCTGTTTCCCATCAGGCCTCCTTTGTGTCCACTGGCTATTTTACATTCCTACATTTCTCCTTTCTTATCAGGCAGACGGGCCTCATAGGATGCTATAAAAAGACGACAAGGTTTAGAGCAGAGGAAGAGTACCAGAGTTACAGGAGGGTTTGACATCCTCTCATCTCCTCTACTAGGTGCTTTTCAATAAATGTCAAGCCACAAGTTCTTGGTGTTCCAGCCTAATTTTTGTACCAAAGACGTATCAGGGTTTATTTGAAGGAAGTCTGATTTGATCACGGAAACCTACTGAGTTCCCAGTTGGAAATTTCAACTGGAATGTCCCCTGAAGTTGGATTTGTGACTCAGAAAGTTAAACCTTAGCAAAGCATCGAAGCTAAAGCCAAGAAGGCTGCTCTGCACATCAACAGTGTGAATGCTGTAGTGGTTTGCTGTGCTGTCTTTGCACTTCTGATTTGTTGGTCGCCCAGTCCAACTTCCATTGACATGTTTCTATTTTCATGCACACATTACAGTGAGTGTTTTGATTCCTCTTCCTGTATCCTTCCGGCTTCGTGTTGAGGTTTCTTTCGAAAAGGCACCGAAAACCCAGAATATCACTGACATGTACTGTCTGGCAGCTGTCAAACAAAGATTCCTCCAAGAGGAAATGTCATTGCCATTATTGTGCATTGCTATGAGCTGGCTGGAACTGGCCTTGTTATGGGACCCTGGCTGGTGTACCAGAACATGGACAGCTCAGGGGTGACATCACATCATCATGACTTATGGGTTGAATGCATGGAATAAATATTATGGCTCTGGTTGGACGCCAGCCCTGTCTCACACAAAGTATAGTATATGTGCAGCAAATGTGTTTAGAAGAAAGCAAAATGCCAACTAGAAAGTCATAGAAATGCTGATGAAGTGTCTGTAAAGTGTTCGCAAACAATGTTTCGCGATTTGTTTCCAATGCAATATCTGTTTGTAGTTTCTTTAAGGACAGGCACTAAAGGAACTCTGTCTCTTCTCTTATTACAAATATCCTACAGAACCTGAAGTGGTTATTCATTCACGATTCAAATGAAGCTAAACCTAAATCTATAAGAAATGGATAAACATGTTGAAAATGGCATGAGCCACTTGGTAAATCCTTGTACTGCTTTGTTGAGCTTTCCTCTGCTGAATCTCCATCTACAGTATATACTTCAGTGACCTCAGTTGAACACAGCTCCTACTGTCCAAGTCAAACGTTAGGCTGTACATGTGAGAGGCGTCCTGACATGAACGGGTGGATCACTATTTCCTCTAGTTCTTATTATCAATGCATTTGCCTGTTTGTATCAGCCAATGCATGAGCTGCACCGATTCCTTTAATATCAGGTTCTAAAGTGTTTGGTATTGATACAGTTTATCAAAGTCGAAACATCCATCTGCTTCCATCAGTCCACAGTCCTGCCAATTCCTGCCTGCGTGCCTGCCGGGGCCCGGGATTAATCTTAGAGGGATTCGTTTGATTTGTGGTCCTCATTTGTATGTGTGTCTGTGAGAAAATGGAGGACAGCTGTCAATGCAAAGGCATTTGTCTCTGTCATCTAATCCCCTCCTCCATCCCTATCTCTCTCTCTCTTACCTTCGTTTTCGCTCTCCCGCTCCCTCTCTCCCTCGCTTTTCCCTCTCCCACTCTCTGTCGCTTTGCAATTCTCAGTCACTGAGCACACAAGGCATGTAAAAAATAGATAATTCCACTGTCTCAACCACTTAGGCGCAGATTCAATCAAAAATAAAGCAACACATAAAATGACCTATTTTAATTCCCCCAACGCGATGGGGACATTCAATTATGTCCTCGGAATGGCACGTTTTTCATGGTGCTGACAATTAAAGTCTTATTTAATGTTTAAAGCATATTACTTTCCTTTATTACAGATCTCATAACAAAGTCAGCAGCCATCAAGGTGCAAACCCCCCACACCCCATCTTTTTGTTTTGCATTTTATTGCAAAAGCTCATCAAAGTGTTAGACAGTGGGAGGAAGGAAGTGTATGTGTGTGTGGGTGTGTGTGTGTGTGTGTGTGTGTGTGTGTGTGTGTGCGGAGGTGGCAGAGAAGGGGCAGGGGCAAGAAGCACTATTTATTGTTTTTAGTAGAGAAGGCTGTATTCCTGTCTTCATCTCTCATTCCATGCAGCTGACGGTGTAACGTGGTAGTCACACAGAGGTTTTTTCATCAGAAACATATTTTTTACATGTTATATGCAGCTATATGTGCCTGATTTCCTCTGCGAAAAAATTAATAAGGTGCTATTGTATTTAAAGTGATGAAGTTAAAACATACATCAAATTTTACAACTGATGATTAATAGTAAAACATTATCTACATTTTCCAAACATTTCTGGAGATCAAAGTCTAATGAAGCTATTATGTATTTAAAGAATAACATGATATAGTTGGTACAGTATTTTAAAGGTAATCAATAACAACCAACACAAAACCTCAAATGGAAATAGAAACTCCTGTGTTACACCATTCAGCAGACAAAATCATTAAAACACCACCTGCTGAGATGTAATCAGTCAAATCAATCCTTACACTATTAATAAAGAAGTACTACTAATAAGAAAAACAATAAGAAAAAACATATTTTTAAAGAAGGAATAAAATAAAATAAATTCTTCTGCAGGACTGACATGCAACAGAACATTAAAAAATATATATAGATACAATCAAGCCCATAATTAATCATAAAGCTGGCAAATATTAACCTAAAGTCACTTTTAATCAAGCAGCAAGTTTTTTTGACAGAAAATGACATAGGTGTCTCCCAAAAGATAATACGACGATGTAATGAGGCATTATTGAAGAAAAAAACATTCCTCAGCTTTTATTTCCATTTTTTTGCCCATTCATCTTTACCAAAGAGCTCCAAATCTTTTAGGTTGGAGGGTCTTCATGCCATCACCCTGATCTTTAGCTCCCTCCACAGATTCTCAATTGGATTCAAGTCAGAACTCTGGCTCTGCCACTCCAAAACTTTAATTACTAGCTAATCATTCATTTTCATGCTGAAATGTCTGGTGCCGAAGGCCAAGTTTCTCTGCAGACAGCCTGGTGTTGTTGTTGAGAATCCTCATGTGTTGCCCGTTTTTCATGGTGCCGTTTACTGTGATTAGGTTCCTGGTCTATTGGCTGAAAAACACCCCCAAAGCATTACGTTCCCACCACCATGTCTGACAGTGGGCATGGTGTTCTTTGGGTTGAAGGCTTCTCCTTTTTTACGCGAATAAAGAAAAGAATATTGTGACTAAACAATTCGATTTTTGTTTCATCGGACCATAACACAGAAGACCAGAAGTCTTCTTCTTTGTCCAGATGAGCATTTACAAAGGCCAAGCGAGCTTATGTGTGCCTTAACTGGAGAAGTGGCGTCCTCCTTGTTCTGCATCAATGGAACCCAGCGGTGTGCAGCGTCCGTTGGATTGTCTGCCTTGAGACAGAGCCCAGATTCACCAGGACGGTCTTGGTGGTGATCCTTGGATTCTTTGTCTAAGCCGTGAGTGTCCACAAACAGTTTTTTCACCTGTTGAGTTGATTAAAACAGCTGTTTTCCCAGAGACTGTGGCAGTTTGTGAAGGGTAGGAATAATTTTGGACTTGACACTTTTTGCTCAAATGTAATAAAGCTGTTTTATTCCTCAATAATGTCTTTTGTACACCGTCATATTATCTTTTAAGACACACTTATGTCATTTCCTTTTATTCAACCAGCAAATAACTTGCTGGTTGAATAAAAGTAACTTTAAATCAACATTTGCCAGGGGTATGATTAATTACAGGCTTGACTATATATATCAAAAAAAATATATATATTAAAAAAAAAATATATATATATATATATTTTTTTTTTTGATATATATATATTTTTTTACAGGTTTTAGTTCAACAAACAGATGTCCAACTGTCCTGGAACTGGGAATATTTTCACTGGAGATTAATGAGAAACATTGACTGCAAATGTATGATGTTTTTTATTTTATATTAGTTTAATATTAGTCCATATTTAATATGTTACTGAAAGAGAAGATCCATATCCACCCAGTGTGAAGCTCATGATGGCAGGTTACACCTTCATGGTAAATTGTTGTCCACACTGTAGTGTGCACAACAGAAAGTGTCCAAAGAAAAACGAAAACTGTTCTAAAACTGACATTCACTTTAATTTGCTTTTGTATAAACTGAAAAAATGGAAATGTGAACTACTTGTCTCTTTCCTCCCTATTTGCACCTACACTGCTTTCACGCTGCAGCGTCAAAATCTGCTTTTATTTTGAGGAGAAATCATTTCTTTCCTCAGCCCAGTGGCCGTGCCACTGTGGCTGGCTAGCACCACTCACTTCATTGGCCCAATGAAATACAGTGTTCATTAGGCCATTGATCAACTAGTCTCATCCTGTCACAAGATTACAGCTGGCCAGTTCACACACACACACACACACACACACACACACACCTCTGCGGTGAGACACAAGGCTGGTAAGTGGGGTCAGAGGTGGCTTGTAGTAATCCATCTAACCAGCGTGACAGCGGCAGCTAATAAATCACTTATTCATCGTTTAATCCATCGTCTGTTGCCACCAAACTCCCAGAAAACAATGCCTTTACAAAACGCACTCGGTGGATCAGAGCGACGTTGCATCCATACAAACAGGTGTGGGCCTGCATAAAGCATCAGACATATAGAGTTGTTCCCCAACAGCCTATTTACACACAGGCTCACATGACATAAATGCAGCATGCTAATTAGTCAAGGAGTGTTTTCACATAGAGTTATATTATCTTAGAAATATTTCTTAATTGTATTAATCAGGATTCCTTTAAGTAACCGGGAGCTTTCAGTGTTGCTGTACAGTATAAGTGAATATTCACACTATCATGCTAAATAAAAACTACGCAGTGCGTGTTTGTGTTGATGTTGAGGATTTGCCATCTGTTAAGTCTTCTCTGGGATGTTACACAGATAATTGCAAGCAGATGCTTTTGTCCTTTTTTTTCCCAGGAAATGACTATACCATACGTGTAAAACAAGGCGATGTAAGCTGAAGTTTACAAATACATAATCTGTTACAAACACAGTTTGGGGGTTTAAACAACCTTGCGACATGATGATTAAAGTGATGATGTAACACAAATAAACCACAAAATAGGAGAGAAGAGTTTCTTAAGTGGAGCTGGTGGTGCTTTGCTACCTTTTCAAAATAAGACAAAAGGAAAGTAGCAAAGTAAAGTGATGTTCGTGCCATAATAGAGGGGTTATTAGTGTCTACAAAATCTTAAAAGATCAGAAAGTTAACTAGTACCCTAAGTATAGAGATGACATATATTCAGTAATTAATGTGAAATAATGTGAATGATGCTAAAATTACAGAGTGAATCTCCAGCCTGGTAAATATCTTTTTAGAGCAGAGTGTCTTACTATATTTGCCCCAGACTATGGCTTCATTGGTGAATGAATGGCTTTGAAGAATTATGTTTAACCAGCATGGGACTTCAGTTGAAGTAACTTCTCTACACAGTTCACTCATGTACAATATAAAAAGAAAAAAAAGTCTTCTGAATTAAGGTCCGTCGCTCTGTTCCAGCTCTGAAAACCATCCTCATTCCAGCAGCATTAATTTGGTCTTCCTTTCTTCAGCTTTCCCCATCGCTCCTCTTAATTTACACTTTTCCAAAGCATGTTGTCTCATATGACAAGAGGAGAGAAAAGAGAGAATGACTGAAACGGGAACAGAGAAGCGATGCAGGGGGGAGAGAAGAAGGAAAAGGAAGGGCCTGATCATACAGTTTAATTACCAGCCCTGACTTGTAAGTGCTCTGGTGGGGAACTACGTGTCCCAGCTACAAGAGACAGGTCCGCTCCATCCCATTAGAGTGGGAACACAAGGATACGCTGCTGCCTGCTTCCACTCTCTGTCCTACAATCCTTCACTCCTCCCTGGCTTCCATTCGTCACCGCTTTTCATAACACTCGCTTTATTTCCTCATCATATCTGTTCACTTTGCTTGAACAGGTGTGAGGAACGCAGAGTGTTTGCGCGGTCACCGTTTCTCTGTGGCATCCTCTTGTCTCCGTGATTGAAAGTGGCCAGGTTAAGAAGATGAGTAAGAGGTTAACGGTAATAAAAATAGCTATTAAGCATATATTCTCTTCCGACGTGTCACTCCGAGAGCGGCAGAGAGAGAGAGAGGAGGGAGGGATACTGGCACCTAATTACAAGGAGCGCACTTGGCTGCTTTTATCAGTAATTGGACTATATAGCCCTTCATTATAATTTACTTTCTCCCCCAAACTGTGATAATGCAGACAAGCAGAACTGAGTGGGCCTGTTAGTGGCCCAGAAACTGACACCAGTTAATGGTTAATTATAATGACTAAATTAAAGGAGTGACGGTGAGAGGGCACTGGATAAAGCCCAGGCACTTAATTTAACAGGATCACTATCAGACAAAACTCACGGGTTTAGGATTGGAAATGGAGGAGGTAAAGACAAGTTAAAAGAAATAAACACATGAGGAGAAACGGGTCAAAGGAAAATAGAACACGCTTTTCTATGTTTATGTATTGGCGCCATTGTCAGAGCTTGGAGCTGAATGTCCAGGGCTTAAGAGACCATTAATTTTCTGTTGCACACTGTGATTGAAAACATATTTTCCTTCAGGCGTCCATTCCACAGCATGTGTCTTGCTTTAAGCAATTACTGCTTGCGACAATGCAACACAAAGCCAGGCGCAGAGATGCTCCTCTTCTCCGGGCAACAAAATACACTCGCAATCAAAATCTACTTTGACTATTTGAAGTTTTTTGGTGCCTGGTTTTCACTTCTTCTAAATACAGGTCGTGGTGTGTGACCTTCACCCCATTGCTGTAAAGTACACCTGTGGTGATGCTAATGGTATGTGTACTTATGCTAGTTGGAGTTTCTTGGTGTCTACCACAACAATAGAGCAGCTGTTAAAGGTCAGTAAATATGAACAGTAGTGCACAGCTCGATCAATTTCCGCCTCCTTCCAAAATGCACCGATGATAAGACTCATAAAGACCAACATGCAGAATTTAGCACACATGCTTTACATTGACATATTACATCACGTTCTTTTACTACAGCAGACTGCACACGTGCCCAGGTGAGTGTGAATGCACCAATTATTGCACGTGCTCACTCTCAGTGCATGTAAAACCATTCTGCCCTGTCTCCTAGACATGATATTTCCCTACAAATACATCAGACTCTGCTACATTTTCCCAAAAACGAGCAGATGTTGACAGCTGATGGAAATGGCACGTCTCAAATGATGCTGAACATCAACCTGTGCAATCAAAGCTTTATTTTCCCCCACAATCTCTAGTCTGACCTTGCAGTACAACATCCAGTTTGACTCACAGCAGTGTGATCAAGCAGTTTTATAGTTTCCACGTGGGACTGAGGCCGTTCTGCTGCTACGTGGTGACCTAGTGTCTGTAGAGATCGTTGATGATATAAGGATGTTTAGGATTAGAAAACTCAACAGAGTGAATGACAATCAATAACTTATCACTGAGTACCAGATATGACACTAACCAAATGATTTAATTGGATTTATACTGATGCAATTTGGACGGAGTCGCCCAGTGATACTGCTCAGTCTGTCTGCACACAACAATGACATAATCCGTCAGCACGCAACCACACGTGCAAGCGTCACTCTGGAAGTTCCTGGAAGTCAATAAGAATCACAACTGTCAAAGGCCTGACAGGATTTTTACCAACATCGCTGCTGATGGTGCCGTACTCCAACACGACTCACTGTCACACACCGTACAGAATATCAACTAAGATGACACTTGATGTGTATTATCATAAGCGTGCGATTACATGTGTATTCCAGATTTTCCCACTTCAAATGTGAAGCGTGTGCGAGAGACACTTTTAAACTCTCCTGTGGTCTCTCTTCTCTCGCTCACACACTCACACACACACACACACACACACACAGTAAATCCATGGCTTTGAGTCGCTGTCTCCTTTGCCTCAGTGGCGTGGCTGCCCCACTCATTCATTTGCCTCACATATTCTTGGCACATTTTGCACACCAAAGTGATCAGCATCCCCACCATCATCATCATCTTCATCTCATCACTAAGCTGGATCATCATCATCATCATCTTACACCGTTATGAAAAAGCAGCCCTCCTGGTGGCATCCACCCACCCACACACACACACACACAAACAGTACTGCTCACACACGCACACAGTGGCGGATCATCGCCGCAGCTCCGTGGCTCTCCTCTAAAATCCCCTGCACCATCAAAGGCAAAGGCCTGTCTGTCAGTCATGTGGGTGATTATGGGGCTGAGTGACAGGGGACGAGTGACACTAAGCGGCCGGGCTGAATGCACCTCCGTCATGCCTGGCAGGTCTGGGTGACACCGGGGGCTGGGCCGTGTCCCGCACGTACGGGGATTAGCCTCGCCAGCTGCCATCTCAGCACCACTTTGCTCTCACTCACACTAAGTGGCAAACACACACGCTAACACATAGGCAACACACGAGGTGACATACAACAGATCAGCACGAGGCAGTAGGCTTGCTTTTTCCATATGGACACACACACACACACAGGTATGAACATGCTACACACAGAGAAGATGTGCTCTATAGTTACACTCTGGCATCACCACCAGAAAGTGTACAAAGTGCACGTGCACGCACAAAATATATTGCAAATACTATTTGTTGGTCCATCTGTCACCTCGAAACCACTTCAGCGTCAAACTGTTCCACGTCACATCCTCTCCACTTAATCCTTCTGCTGTGGCACAAGCAGATTTCTCTCACACTTTGTGCGCATTATTTGCATTTTAAGGCATCACATAACTGTTGAACAGAAACTGTTGTAAAACCAGCTTGCAGGTGTATTTTAAGACTCGAATCATGTTTGCACAATTGCAGGAAAGAAGAAATGCATCTAGCTGTGTGTTATTTAAGAGATGTGCAGCAGGTGTGCACACGACACCGTTACACATTGCACACGTCTCACAAATGGCATTGTGGTTATTAGCAGAAGCACAACGTCACTGCAGCATGACTTGGTTTAAGAGGTGGTAGCAGTAAATATGTAGGATTTACTCTACATCTGTGTGTGTTTGTAAGCAGTTGGTTTTTCTTCTGCCCTGGCCTGTGACAGTGAGCACAGCAAAAACTGTGACTAAATGTAATAGGACATGGTGAAAAGACAGATCCTGTAGTAAAAGTTTTGGAGAAATTTCTACTAGATGAGCTGCCACACGTGTGTCACGTCACATATGAATAACTAGGATGTAACTGTGAAGTCCTGGGTTTATGTCCAAACCGGGGGATTTGTCGCATTCTTACGCATCGCCATAGCAACTGATAAAGAGCATCACATCAAGTGGCTGGAGATGAACACACACAGATGTGATGATGTATCTAAGCATTTTTTCATGCTCTTAAGAACATATGGACGGATGTCTTAGAGCCATCTGGGTTTCTGATGACTGATGAGAAAGTCAACGCAAGGACCTGAAGTTTGATTCATTTCACCAGTAACAACAATGTTTCTGTTAAACGGAAGCTGCTGCAGCGTGTCTCTTTTTTTTATTATTTCTCTCACTGGGTCACGCTCAGTGCCAGCAGGAGGGTTACAAAAGACATTTTCTTTCAATGCTGCATTATCCTTTTGGCTGACATTTGGATGCCACTCAAGGAACACTGAAAAGCGCTTGAGTTTTGTTAATGGAGTTGATGAAGGTTTTTGCCTTTTCTGTCATGATTCACTCCGACAAGGACGATACCTACCACACCGAGCTATCAGCAAGGCTCATTTCACTTCTCAATGAGACAGACTGTAATGAGCAAGGCTGAAACCCACATATCAACTCTCTCTCTCTCTCTCTCTCTCTCTCCTGCTCTCAGTTCTCCTTTACCCGCTGCTTTTTCGCCACACACCTCGCTTCCCTCATTAACACCCACCGTACACAGCCCTCTCCCTTTTTTCCCTCCACCTCTCCTCCCTTTTCCCCTCCCAACTGTAACCTCTCTAACCTGGCAGACTGCACACCTTGGGCTTATTCAGCAGAGTCAAATGCCAGCCTCTTCGGCAGCCACTCTTCTGCTCCCGCGCGCTCACATTCACGCCTCGCCTGCCTCTAGGAAATGGGATTGTCTGGGAATCTGACTCTGCCTTTCCAACAGCGGGATAATTGAAAATGGGACTGCAAGGGCAAATAAAAAAAAGAGAGAAAGAACAAATGCCACATGGTCTTTTACAGGCCCCCTTTACTCACACCCTGCCTGTTGATGTATGAAAAATACCTCAGCAGTGGTATTTCAGAGAGTTAGACTTGTTAAAGTACGATTTAACATTTATCTGGTAGAAAAAAACAACCCAACCCAATAGGAATCATGTGTTTAATTCATTCAACCATTACAAAATCCAGCATTGCTAATAACAAAGAATCCAAACTCGGGATGCAGCTTTTTATTTAACTGTCTTTTATTGAATATTGAATGTATTTAGTTGGGATCTGTCACAGGTGCACAGCAGGGGTAAGTGCATAGATTTCTGAAAACCAGATACACAACTACTCAACACAACATATAAACTTATCATGGCAAAAAATACAACATGTTGAAAGGTCAGATTTAGTCATCTCAGGATCCTCTGATGAACATGCCCGACCCAGGATGTGGCATGATCCAACTACACTGGCCTAACCTCATTTGCATATCAAGGTCTGAGCATAAGTCTTCTTTCAAAAAAGAATCCATTCACAGTAAATATGCTAGTTCACTGTGTACTATATATATTAATGTCTGAATTGAATAAATGAGTCATTGCATTTGATTTATGATCTGAATATGCAGATTGAGCAGAAGAAAAGGGGGAGCACAAAAATTAGCAAATATTTCAATTTGTTCATTGCACACCAGTTTTGATTTATATCAATTTCATGCCTCCCATCAGGTGCCATATCATAGAGGAAGGTAATAACCCAGAAATAACCTCATTACGGAGACAGCACTGCGGTCTGGGCACAATGAACTCAGAGCTGAAGAATTAGTGACCTGGAAAGTGGCAGGGAGAGTTAATGGCATTAGCTACATCAGACCCACTGAGAGAAAGAGTGGGGGGGCAAAAAGAAAAAAGAATGAGCAGGAATCATTGCCACCATCACATAAGAAGGATGCATAAAAATTAAAAGGAAAATAAAAGGAAGGATCCTCTGATGGCTCATTGTTCTTTCTCCCTCATCACGGCGCTTTTTGATATCACGAACACAGAGCTGTTATGTGTATTCCACCATCAGCATTATTATTATTGCTGTTTGAAATAGAAATGCAGCTATTCTTATTGTCTTTGAGTCTAATTAGTGGGAAATGGGAGGAAAAAAATGTAAAGTAGGTCGTTAATGAATTATTTCCTTTCATGTCTTTTATACCGCATCTTTTGTTGTTTGCAGATTTGACGACATACACACGACACACACACACACACACTTTACACGTACACACAGCATCTTTACCTGCTGACAGGCTGTGTGTTAATGTGCGAGTAAGCGTGCGCCCATGTACTGAACAACGCAGTGACAAGATACCAGGGGGAAGCACATGTTTGTTTGCGAGCCGCTTGTACATTAACGAGGGCCTCGGCGTCGCTCGTGCTAATGTGCGAGCCTACGTTTTAACAGGATAAGACAAAACTGGAGTGAAAAACTAAAACAACAATCTCTGAACAGCAGACAAAGTGATTATGGGTTTATCAGTAGGGTTCTTAGGGAAATAAAGAAATAAATATATATTTCAAACCACTTGTCCGCTCCAGAAAAGCTTCTGGACCAGGACGACGACAACTAACAGCAAAAACAATCCTGAATGTTACGAAGTAATCACGCCTTTGATTTCCAACATCAATACAACTTTGGACACTTTGATATATGAGCCTGCATTGATGAGCCTGGTGAATACATTAAAAATATGTTTAATTAGCATTTCAAATCAGCAGCACTCAACTAAAAAAGAATATACAATAAAGGAGAAATATGGCTGAGGAGTGTGTGTGTGTGTTTGTGTGTGAGGTGGGGGGTGGGCGAACAAATTAGTCGTGGGTTTGATGAACAAAGAGACTGGCCTCAGAACAAAGCACATGTTTTAGCCTTGTGCGTTTCACCTTCTCTATTCATTTTGAGGCCAGCCGAATAAAAATGATCCTCTGGGCCCGATTTTTTTATTTCTTCTTCACTCTCATGCAAATAAAAATCTGTTTCTAATTAATATGGCCTGATGAATTTTTAATATAGGCAGATCTCTGCTTTGAAAGTGTAGTGGGAGCCTTGAAGTACATGTGTCAGTATTTGCACTCAGCTGTGACAAAGAAAGTGGAAGAAAATGTGACTTTGGTTGAACTAGTTTGTGATGAATAACTGACGTACATTTTAACCTATTTACTTCATTTTGATTTTCTTCACTCAGCACACTTGTGCGTCCTCAGATCGCTGGGGCAGATTGACAGATCAAGACTGTTGCGCTAAAATGATTGCTATTCCCCTTATTTCTTTATTTATCTTTCAGGAGATGTAATGACGTGCCAGAGAGGAAGTTAAGATTTTAAACTGTTCAAAGTGAATTTCAGATGAGGTGTAATTCAATGGAAAATATAAAATGTCAGTCTCCATTCTGCACGCGCTCACTGTCAAACTAAGGCTGCGCTGAGGCACCTCGCGCTTCTGATGCTGTCCATTTCAACCAGTGCTTTCACTGCCTAAAGCTGAACAACAGACATGCACACACATTTCAAACACTCGAGTACAACCGAATCTGTGTAGGTTCAGTCCACTTTAAAACAACAATTTTAATAAAAAGACCTTTATAAGTCTTGATGGGAAAAAAAGTTGCCATGGCAAAGGTTTATGACACATTCATTACCAGGTTACCAGCAACTAATGTCAATCTAACATCATCACAAACTGCAGACTCCACTAGAACCGCAGCTTCCGTCACCTCATGTCCTAATAACAGCACACGTGTAAAAACTAGCAAGTTACTGAATGTCCACTGCAAACGAACTTGACTTATGTTTATGCTTACACTTAAGTTTCAGCCCGTGATTCTGTCTCCCATGTGAATATTGATTTGTTGAGCCATTTATCCACCCTGAGCCCTCCCCACTTTCTGTACTTCCTCACAATTACTCTACAATGTACAGGAGAGAATAAGAGCGCTAAAGTCCCTTAAGGTAAAAAATCGGTATGAATTATTGTAATTCCTCACTTGCATTTCCCAGCAGAACAGGAAGAAAATGATGGCCACAGCATACATGTGAGATGTTTTCTTTGTTCTCTAATGATGATAAGACAGTCAGCGGGAAACTCACGTGACACGATGACATCCCCATCACTCTCTGCTGTGTCCACTTTGTGTTTAGTCCTAATGAGCAGATCATGCAACAGGCCAAACTTAAAGGTAACACATAATGTTCACATTAATCTCAAAGCGCTTATTACTAGATTTGTTCATTTTACGGCCCCTCACTGGTTTATTATAAACAGCTAGTGCATGCAGAAAACACTGTGCACACATATTATATGCACGCCAGCCTCAACATTACGTGTAATTATTGGGTATATGCATACATTCACACCTTTAATTGGCTTTTTCAGATCAACAGTTTCAGTATATACCTGTCACACTACATGCAGTTCCTTATACTGAGAACACTATACTGAGTGTGGGTGCTTAAAACATTATTGCACTGACCTGCCACATGAAATTGAGAATCTTTACTTCAAACTGTGTATGAAACTTAAAGCAAGCCTTTACAAATGCAGGAGCTCTTTGTGTGTGGGGGTCTCTGGTTTTCAGTATAGTTTGTATCACAGTGTGTACACCACCACAGACATTCATACTGTGAATGGATGGAGCATGTATGAGGATATGAAGGATCCAGTTGTTTCCTAAAACAGAAAATAGGTAAGAATATCTCAGAGCTGAAGGTAAAAAAAATGTATTGCTGTGCTTTAACATTCTTCCTTTTCCTATTTATCTTTTTTTTGCATGCATACATCGACACTAATGGTTTCTTAGAGAAACACGGTGTAGTAGGGGGACTATGACTTTTGAAAGTCTGTTTGAGCAGCTGTCTTTTAAAAGCGAAACAACATTAGTAATAGCTACTAAGACTCTGCTATTAATCTGCAGCAGGCTCCAGTGTGGCTGCCTTGGCTAATGAACATAGCACTTGGTGTACCTGTCAGTCTCTCTACCAACCCTGTCAGAGAGTGGTCAGAGGTCAAATGGCTTAATGCTACATGTGTGGGAGGTGTGTGCTGGGCTGACAGCCAGTGGGCTGGGGTGGGGGGCTGAGCAGAGACAGAAGGGAGAGGTAAGATTTAAGATAGGCTCTTAGCTTAAAACAGCTTGTTGTTCTAAAGCCAAGAAAACTCTGGACCACTCATGCACCCGAATACAATAAGAAATGTATTTATATAGTTATATAGTCGCTGATTGTTAAAACGTAAATCCCATCTGTAGCTGTATTTCTCTCTTAGATCTATTTTGATTTAAAACAATACAATGAATGCTCATGGGCAGGGTGCCTAGTTTCACATTAACATTCAGGGTCTTGGATAGTTTGACATTTTATTGTCTGTTCCTCTGCTTCATTTATTCATTTTTGAACACCCACATCACGCTAGAGCAATATTATATCCTATTTGACCCGGGGAAGTCCCACATTCCTGCAGGAGAAGCTAGATGAAAGACATCTGGGATACCTTAGTTAGTCTGTTGCTGACCTGACAGCAGTAGAAAATGGATTTAAAGATGGTGGTTTAAGTTGTGTCTATAAAAGACAGTAGTAGTAGTGCACAAGCTTACATTTGAGAGTGTTGCAGATTGAGCTGTTGGAGTAGAGGCATGATGTCATAAGCCTCTAGTTGAGTTAGCACTCATTTAAAAAGTATGATGTCACTGATGAGTGTAATAAATACATGAAGAGTGACACAATCATCAACTTTAGATACTTTATGTAAGAACTATTTACCTTAATTGACTGACATCTGTGAGCACATCACTGATTCGTTGTGCAAAGTTGTTCCCTCAGCAAAATGAACTGTCTGCTTGAATCAGTTTTAGTTTCCAAAGGCCTCTGTCCCATTATATATACCAAAAAGTTTTCCCACAACTCTTGAAATACCCCTACTGACTGCTGCCAAGTATTTCTTCAAGTATGATCAAATAGGTGTGAGGCAGATGTACCCTAAAAAAGAGGGGAATAACATGGCTGCAGCAGCAAACATAGCTGACCGTTTTAACATGAGAACAGTGAAAACATGCATGGTTTGGTTATGTTGAGGGCCACAGACAACAGGTTAGGTTTAAATAAAAAGATCATGTTTACGCATAAATAATTCCTTAATGTTACAGGACGTAGCAACATTGTCTAATAATGAAAACATGTATCACACTGTACATGACTGTCAGTCTCCTTCACTTAGGTCCTCAGTGTTGTCACACTAAATATTGTCTCAACAAACTTCTGTTTGTTGTTTGGCCTCTGTTCACCCCCGCTGAGTACCAAATCAACGCTGACACTGCTTTATGGATGAATGATGCTGATGATGTTGGACTTGATCAGGCAAAGTAGCAAAGATGCCAGAGTTTTACAAGCCTGTGGTCTGCTTGTCGGACACCTGAATAATAAACAGCTCTGTTGGTGAGCACTCTGCGGGAAGAGCAAAATTACACTGCAAAAGCAAAGCACAACCAGGCAGCTTTAAGTTGGAGGAAGCTCAGAGGTTACAGGTTGAAACTTTTTATCCCTATGTTGCAGTCACCTCCATCATCCTATCAGCTCCTATCAGTATGGAATATTTGCCTAAATGCTGGCAACATTTCTTCCATTTATCTGGATAACGATAATATGGATAAGGTTAGCTACCTCTCACAGGGAGTCCTAACAACCGTACGTTCTACAGCTTTTTATTGATTCTAAAGTTGTCATGGTCGGTCTAGTTTTAGTTCAGGATTCTTTACGTACATCTGTTAGTGTGATTTCTGTATATTTGGTTCAGTTACATGTTCCCTTTTAGTCTTCTCTCTCTTTCCTGTTAAATTGGACTACATTACCCATTACCCATTATTAAATTCCTTATTTTTTTACCTCCCCATGTTAGTGTACATTTGTGTCCTGACTCCACCCTCACCCTCACAAAAGTAGAGAATTGTGAAACGGATCCCCCGTATGTGCAGCTCCCACATCATACATTTTCATGTAAAAACAGGGATACAAAAGATAAGACAACTTGGCACAGCTGGTAAAGCACACCCACCCGCACAGCCATGATCGCTCGCACCTCTCTGGCACTCTCTCTGAGGGCTTATAATTGATTTAGGGGGCAGGCGATAATGATCGATGTCAGTCCGCCTCAGCTGCGACACCAAGAGAGTCTCGGTGGCATCGTGTGACAGAAGACACCAGCCTATTATGGAGGCACAATCAAATATTTGTAGCATCCGGACACACTCGTTATTTATTCATGCTAATACAAGTATATTAAAGGAGCTAAACAGGGTTAGTGCTCCATCACTCACAAGGGGAATCAGCCAAAGCATTTGTCAGGACCTCGGGTACGACTCCTCTCAGCCAAGTCTCCGATCATATTCAGCATACTAACTGACAGACTAAGGTGGATAATAGGCCCTGATTTGTATGCATGGGGCTGCCACTGTCATTTCTTTATCGTTGCTTTGCAAATAATGCATGATTTGGGACTTGAGCTTCAAGAGGCGACTTTGTCTGTATGTACGGGTAGCCTCAAGCATCCATTCAAACACCCACCTACACACACACACTTACACACACCTCTACCAGAATGCCTCCGTGGTTTTCGCCTGTCATGGACAACTCTCACTGAGAGAGTGTCTTCATTAGGCAAACACTGATGCTGATGTGTGTGTGATGAATATTTGTAACTATGAGTGTATGAACAAGAGCAGCCGCCATTGCTCAACGGTTTTACACCATTAACGGCGCCCCCACCCCACCCCCTTTGTCAGCCCATAAAGCCAAGACTTCAGATATATTATGTTTTAATACCCGCTTATAAAGGAAAACATAAAAATGCAAAATGCAATATCCAGGAGCTGTCACTTTGATAAACAAAGCTGAATATTGATCTGTCTCTAAATTGGAATGCGGGTGGGGGAAACAATAATGTTAGATTCCTGGTAACATGAAATTACATGCTGAAACAGAGTGTGTTCTGCTTTGGCCTGTCACCATCCAGCTGCACAGCAGTTTCTCAAAGGGAGTAAACCAGAGTCCCACACAGCCAAAAGGAAACTGCAGAACGACTTTTCTCGAGGACAAAACATGATGAGTTGAGATGTGTAGAACACAGGTGATAAAATAAGAAAGACTTGATGCGGGAATCAACAGGTTTGTTCAATTATTGTTTCTCATAACATTTTTATTTTCACTAATGAGAAAAGTCTGATGTGGAAGTAGAGTAGGCATCTTCACATATCACCTATTTGCAAGGTACACAAAGAAAACATAAACCAAAACCAAAAGCAAAAACCACCATCCCACATCGGACAGACATCTTCTCTAACAGCCATCACAGGAATTTGCTCAATCATAAACAGACCAACAGCCTGTGGACACTGAAGTCGGCTAATGAGGCCTGGTTTGAGGTTACCACTTCACCTCGTCCCAGGGATTTGCATTGCACCTCCCAAGACTACCTGGAACTTTGATCTAGAAGAGCATTGCATGCATTTATTTAGAGAAAAACATCCAAAAAGTTATCCAGCACATCACTGCATCACGGGTTTGACTTTATTTTAAACTTCTTCTCAGTCCTACTACAGTGAGTTTTGCTGAAGCTTTGATGTTTCAAGATGTTTCATCTTTAGTCAGTAATGCGCCCAAATAAGGAAGCTGCTAGCAAGTTGGCCAGTACCACAAATGAGCGCTGTTCTTTCCTTTTAACTGTGCAGCGCATGGAAATACGGCAAAGATGCAGGGGTTTGAGCAGGTACCGACAGTGGTCTGGCAGCAAGATGCCCTACAACTTTCTAAAACACTTTACGGAGCTTTTTCCTTTCATTTGTCACCTCTCTGTAATTCCCAGTAACATTTCTTTACATTGCATTAATCATGCAATTATGGTATAGTACATGCTCATGACTATGAGGCAGATCACATTGGTAGAGGGCTGATAGCTCAGTTCTGTCTTTCAATGCATCTGCCAGCACCTCTGAGCTATTCTCCGAACTTTAATCTCTGTGTATTTTTTTGTCAGACACCAGTTTTTGAAATGTCTTGTTCTGCTAGACCGTTTGATGGCTGTCTGAGTCGATTTGTCAGGAACATCCGGGGTGAAGCGATAACAAACTGCATGCTAACTCCTACCTCTCTCTTTCTCTAACAAAGCATACAGGCCCATACCTAGAGAGTTAGCGCTTCATGTCTTCGACAAATGGACTTACACCTCACCCTCCATCTCCCACTCTAGCGGAGCTTAGGGAAGGCAGGCGCCCGTCTACTTCCCTCCAACTCTCTCTATATTAAATCGACCAATCAGGGGGTGTCAGTCATGCATCCCAGCTCGTGGCTGACAAGTTGGCAACTGCGATGCAAGAGCGGTTCATTCATTCCGATGACACTCTGCCAATATCTGTATGGTGGAAGCTGCACGTCTCTGCTTTTTTGCTCTTTGTCAGTGGAAGCAGATTCACAGGCAGACAGGGAGAGAAAGAGAGGGGCATCGAACCGAGCAGAATTAAAAGCTTTGACTGTAAGTTTTCAGATCGTGGGTGTCTGACTTGCCAGTTTGAAGTGTGACTGATAACACAGGAGGAAAGTTTACTGAGGAAACAGCTTGTCTTCCTGCCAGCAAAGCTCAATCTTTAATGTCTGTGGATGGAGGCCTTATTGATGGCCTGTGTTTTTAGGCTTGTTGTGTAGAAACTTGAGGGCATATTGATGTAGCCAGGGATGTGCTGAACCAGAGCAAGGGTTGCTCACTGGGCTTGAACTGTTGTCAGTGGGGGTCCTGTGGGGTCTCAGAAAATCACCAATAATCACAAACACAACCACCATGACATCAAGACAGTCTTTCGAATTCAGGGATAAACAGCTCTTAAAAAGTTTGTCTGCCCACATCTGGGAAGCAAAAAGTAAAGTCTAAAAGTTGAAAGCCAGTGTCACCACTGGTGACTCCTTGGAGCATTAGCTGTGAAGTTGTGCAATAAAAAGCCAAACAACACCTTTTCTAAAACGTGAGCGTCTAAATACTGATAATTGTGTTTTTCAGCGAAGTGTGTTCTTAGAATCCACGATGAGTTCAGATGGTTTGCCTCTAATGAGAGACCTGTCCCAAGTGGGTCAAAGCATTCTGGGTAAAACAGCTAATTAAGTGGCAATTAACCAGTGCTGTCTGCCAGAAAACTAAACATAGTCGGGGCAATTTAGTTGGAGCGTGCCCAAATGGCTGCTTGTTAGACCAACCACAACAGCACTGGCTGGGGAAAAAAAGTCACACATGAAGATTCTTCTTATTTTTTACAGAAATTAGATTAGAAAGTTACAAAACAACACTGATCTCTGACTTTACTCTTGTAAAATGATAAATGATTAAGAATATTGTCAAACGAACAAAGGGCACGTGAGAAATAAAGGGATTGGACGCTGAGAAAGTTATGCATGAATTGCGGGTTCTGTCTTAAGTGGGATGCATATGGGCCTTAACACTAGGTGACAGAGTGTGTGATGTTTTCTTATCTTCCATTATCAGGCAGCCAGCCTGGCTACCAGGCATTACCTGTTGATGACTGAGTGGAGTGCTGTCCTGATGGACAGATGGATGGGATCATTCATGAATGTCTGGCAGGTGCTTTGTCAGTCTGGAAGGCAATCTAAAACCCATAGAGAGGGGAGAAACCATTCAGACTCCAGGGACACCTCTAACGTGTTACACAACTCAAAATCGCCCACATCTCCCACACACACACGCTCACAATCAAATTACAGCATTACACTTGGTATTAATCAGGCTGCTTTACAATGCTTTTGTCACCTAGAACAGTAGGCTGTGTCACTCCAATATCAGCTCGGTCTAATTTAGAAAAATGCCCATAGAGGAGGTCAATCTCCTCTTTCATACGCAATGACTGATAGATCCAATACCTCTGGAATCAGATAAAACTTTGACAAATGGCTCCGCGCCAGCCTGAGCGGTGTTGGGGAGGATGGCAGGGAGAGCCGGAGAGCCGCTTTGTCCGCGGCCCAGCCCTGTCCCTCTATCCCATCACACCAGCACTGGCTTTGATCAATGGGGCCACAGTTCAGATACACATACACACACATACATACTAAGGCAGGTCCTAGGTCCGTCATCACATGATTAAACGGACCAGAGGATATTGCTTTCCTACAGTTCACCCGCCCAAAAGAAACAACAGAAAAGAAAAAACTAACTTCATGTTACTGAGACAACAGCATCTTCTGTTCACTACTTTCCCTCGCTTTCTCTTACTTTTCTTTTTCTCTGCTGCCTGCATGCAAATTTAAATTGATTCCAAAGAGAGGGGGGACTAAGTGATATGAGATAGATTTCACCTTCCTCCTTTTCTTACCCTCTCCAACTGAGCAAGGGGGGAAGAAGCCCTCTCTTTTACTTGTTATTGTTGTTTTCCGTCTCCCTACAGCCAGAGGACGCCCGCCGCCCCTAACCTTGCATTAATCACAACCTAGCTGATAAATCAACCAACCGATTAGCATGATAGATAGCGCTAAATGTAAATACTAACACACATTGCTAATTGGCCCCCTCTACCTGGAGACACATCTGTAGTTGCTCTTTCAACGTGGACGGATATCTTCGGCCTGCCAGGCACAGCTCTCGATCATTAAAGAGATGTAGAGTTATCATCTGTTAGCGAATCTCTCTGCTTGTACGATTTTTCTCTTTCGATTTTTTTTCCTCCGTGTATGACGATCTATACATTTTGTTTCTGAGTAAAGAATGTGAAAATCTCTTTACAGAGATGCATTAAAACGCACACACACACACCTCTAACAGTATGGAAGGTAGTTAAGGGGCTAAAATGCTATTGATCAACCAGGGAAATCAATTGACAGTGCATATACACAAACCCAGTACACACAAACCCACATCAGTGTTCACAGCCAACAGCACAGACATTTCTGAGACGTGTGACTTCATGGAGTGAATGTTTAATGCTAGTATAACCATTAGGTTTGCTACACAGGGAGCTGAGAGACTTGTGTGTGTGTGTGTGTGTGTGTGTGTTTGTGTGAGGGCATATGGGAGGATCAAGTATCTCCAGTTTCATTTCCTGTCCCCCTTTCCTCTACCAAAGAAAACAACATTTTACAGAAGTCACTGTGAGTTCAGCAGAGAAAATCTCCCTCTCTCTTCAGACAGAAGTAAAAGAATTCTAGATAAAAGTGCAAGTGCCTCAAGTAAAAGAGTGAATATGACCAAATAACTGAAATGCTATTTACCAAGCACAGCATAAACTTACAGAAACATTTTAAGTGACTGACTGAAGTCCCCTATTTGCCCCTAAACCAGTGTAAGGTGAGTCAAGATGACCTAAGATGTGATGCTTTAGTGACGGCTCGTACTCCTGCATCCTGGGCTGTGTCAAAATGTATGAATTTGACTCCAAATGGAAAGGAGACAACGTGTTGTCGCTGCTTTTCTCATTGTCTTTAATATAAGACAACAACCTGATATTGTTGGTCTTCCAGAATAATTATCTTCAATCTGTAAGGATTTTTTTCCCCATTAAATCAACTGAATTATTGATATTGTTTTATGTATTAATATATGTTTTTCTTATTCTTATGTTCATCTTTATTTCCTTATAACAATTATTTGGGTCTTAGAAATATTTACACTGACACGTAAAAAATGTGTGTGTATATTCATCCAGAAAAATTTTAATTATATACAAAACACTGGATGCAATATCTATGAAAACACAAAAAGAAAAAGTAATAACAGTTACCATTTTTACTGTAGACCTGAGTAGCATTGCATTGCGTATGAACAGTAGTCAAAGTATGGAAGCCAGGATGTCCCAGTCCAGGTAACAAATGGACTAAGATGGTGACTCTTTTAGAGAGCTGACACCGCCAGCGTGTCTGTCTGTTTTCTAGCCAAAGCAGCAGTTAGTCCATGTGTTGCCGCCTGGTGAGGAAACTCTTGTCTTGTGACCACTGTATGCAAAACGTGGCATTAGTCACCAGCTAGCCTCCACTGACATGCCTGCAGTGTGAGGGAGATTAATGCCTACTAGAGACACTTTATTATTCTCTCTCTCCCTTCCACTTTTTCTCAGTCTCTCGCTCACTCTCACTCAGTCTTTCTGCCTCCCCAACCGGCTACACAATTAATTGTCTGCTGCGTGCCTCCCTCCTTCTCCCTTCTGCTCTATCTCTCCCTGCCTCTTTCTTTTGCCAGTGACAGATGTGGAGAAGTACATGAGGTGGAAGGGATAGATCAAGCTAGGTGGGTGTGTTTAAGTGTGAGTCTGTGTAGGTGGGTGTGTGGGTGTGGGTGGGTGGGTGGAGCAGTGCAGGAACCCATGCTTTTGGCCTTGACAAGTACCACCTATTCATCGCTTACCCCATTTGTCCCAGCACACATACACAGGCACACAAAATCCCACTACTTTAAGCTGTCCCTGCCGGCCATTGCTGAAATATATTATTTCTGCAATTTGGCAGAATTGGACAGACTAGTAACTATTATTGATTATAACTTAATAAATACACATAGTTTCCTTTGAACATAAAACCAGTTTTCCTTGAATGCAGTCCCCATGTAGGTGTGGCTAGATCAAACGAGCAGAGAAAGTAGAGAAGGAGACTTATCAAATCAAATACAGAGCCAATCAATATGTGCCAATGTCCAATGTTAATCATTGAAACATTGCATTTTTATGTTCATCAAGTGATGGTCCACTGTTTTCAAGTTTGTCAAACGCTCGACCGAGCCTTGCTCTACAGATGGTTGATCGACGGAAAGTATAATCTACTACAGTGTTTAACTGATTTATCAGTCAGTTGATTAATTGGGTCAAGCTTTCATTTTTAATTATTTGGCATCGACCGGGCTGGGGGCATGCTGGTTGATTAATAAAAAGTGTCTGCAGACGCATCTGGGAGCAAGTGACATGGAACAAGCAGTGCTGAAATTTGCAATTGTTTCTTTATCCTAATGATCAAATTTCATGGACACAAAGCTCTTTGTGAACAGACAGCACTATTGTGTCTGAGATAAAGACTGTACAACATGTGTGCACAGTTCAAAGAGTCTGATAAAAAAAAAAACTGCTCCTGTGGGAGTCTCCCCAGTTTACAGAGTCTGCGGCAGCCATGTTTTTCTCAAGCGGTCTAAAGTGAGAAAGAAATGGAAGAAGAACGTTTGAAAAAGTCTTAATGACAAACTGTGTTGTGTCCTGTCGGAGAGGCCTCAGATGGCTCCACGTTCTCACAGAGAGATGTGGAACAGATGTTAGCGTGAACTGTACATATACACCTACATGCACCCCGCTGATCCGAAAATGTGACACATTTTTCAGATACAGAGAGAGAGAGAGAGAGAGCAAACATCCTTTAAAAGTTGACATTAGGTATTCAGACGCCAGAGAGCAAAGTGCTGGCAATTAAACTAATCAATCTTGTTGTTGCTCTGGAGCCAACATCTGGTCCAGTGGTCCTGGTAGACCACTGTCAAGGGGCAGGGTGTGGGGGTTTGGGGTGGACAGACACTTTGAGCTGTCCTTCAAGGATCTCTGTACGTGTTTGTGTGTCTGTGTGTGAGAGAGAGAAAGAGAGACACAGACACGCAAACACACATCAACATGCTCACAAAGAGGAATAAGTCGAAGAAATGCTCATACACACACCTCCCTTGTCCCAGGTCCACACGGGCCTGATGTCAGCTGGTTCTGCTGTGTTGTTTCCTTTGTTATAAATAACAACAGGCCACCTGGACTCCTCCAGTACGTTACCACAACCCTGTTGTGTGTGTGTGTATATGTGTGTGTGGCAAGGCCTTAATGATCCCCCAGGCTAGCCTGGCTGAGCCAAAGCACAAAGCAGAGCAGAGCACCTCATCCTGGGCTAATGGGACAATGGAGAATTCCCTGTATGTGCGTGTCTGTATGAATGTGTGTTTTTTTGCATGTGTGTGTGAGTATTATTTGTGTGTAGACTGTGTTTGTGTGTACTTATGAACACATACACTGTGCATATAAGCATGTTCTTGTGTACTGTATACACATCTCTGTGTGTGTGTGTGTGTGTGTGCGTTAATGGGACGGTGGAGGATTGGTTGGAGGACTGACTGGTGGCAGAGACGGATGGCCTGGGACAGAGACTGTGCTGACAACCAGTGAATACGGGGCAACGTTGCAGAAAGGTCAACGCTGCACACACACACGCACACACATACAAAATAATGTCAGGAGAGGAAAAATAGGGGAGGTTTGAAAAGTGAGTGCACCTCCTCACTGCTTATGTGACTTTGAAAGTTTTGCCAGTGTGTGTGTGTGTGTGTGTGTGTGTGTGTGTGTGTGTTTGTGTGTTTGAAGGGCGACTTCACTAATTTTGTTCACGTCGTTCCTATGGTTCCAGTTTAGGGAATACATGTATATGAATGCGCATGCCCATAATAAAACATGTATTTTGCCTCTATCTTCAGGTGCTAGCAGACGGTGTCACTGGGGTAATGTAACCAGCTTAAACCTTTAGCTATTACAATAAATCAATCATAGATTAAAGGTATTATACACAGTTAATTAAAATACAGTGCACTGTAGAGATGAAGGGCAAAATCAATTTGACAGTGGGAGGGACCAGCTTCAGTTTCTGGCCAAACAGAATAATTTCCACTATAATTCAATTCATGATTATTCATTTGCATCAGTTAAACACCAACAAGTATTTCTCAGAACTTGTTTTTGTTCAACAAGTGAGCAACACTTTCCTTCAACATAAAATTGTGGCGCACCACGTTGCAGACAGCGTGTGTGCACCGTCACTGTCTTCCACTTTAATGATCACTCTGAGCGCAGCACTGAGAACAACTACAATTCAGAAATGTTCCCCCTAATTAATCCACACTGTTCCTGCTGCCATCAGCCTTTTCTGCAGACAGCTGTTAGCTAGCGTTAGCGCCACAGCGGGGACAAACTGAATCATGTAGAATCTATACACTGTTCTGTCGACTTTTACTGCTTCACATCTTGCAGCCAGATATACCATTTCTTTAACAAACACAAACTGTCTTTATTTCAGTCTGTTCCCGCCATAAATCTGCCCTGACGTGGCCAGAGTGGGGACATAGCTGTAAACCACTAACCCAAGTGGGTGAGGAATGGATGCGAGGAGATGAGGCGTCAATTTGCTAAAATGAATGTGGTTAAGAGAAGGCTGATCCTTGGTCTGATGATCTCTGTGTGTGTGTGTGTGTGTGTGCCAGGCGGGAGGTCCCTATGGTGCGTAGCATATGTCTGGCCGTGCTAGAGTCACGGGGTTAAGTAGTATTCAGATTAGGGAATAAACTGCTGCAGATCTGGCACTAATACAGCAGTGCACCAGCACCAGCACATGGGCGAGTGCACAGTAGCACAGAGGTATTGGAGGCTGGTAAATGGGCACATTATACACACCACAGCTACCTCACATGTAATGTACACCTGAGTACTCAGATTAGTGGTGTGTGTGTGGGGGGGCACATTTTATTTACATCTTTACCTCCTGTAGCTAACAGTTGCGTGGTGGATGTTTTGTCTGTGTGTGTTTGTAAACACGGGAAAATGACCACACACACACACACACACACACACACACACACGCCTATTTATTTCACAACCCGCAGATAAAGAAGGACGAGATAATTATTTTCATACACAAAACTCATCTGTGTGTGTGTGTGTGTGTGTGTGTTTGGAGGTACCCCTGCCTTAACATTGAGGTTGAGCTGGGTCATTGTCCATCCTCGCATTCCCGCCTCCAGGCGCTAACATGCGAACCCTCGATCTCCATTTCTTTCTGCCATTCGAACACATTTTCTGTAACCTGCAATAGATGATGATTGTAATCTAAAATAAATAAAAGGTGGAAAAAAACACAGGAAAAGAGGGGGGAGGAGGAGGGGCATGGAGAGGAGGGGGACCTAGAGGAGAGAGACAGAGAGCATTATCACCTTGGCCGACCATCAGGAGTTAGAGAAAAAAAAAAAAAGAGTGGGAGAGAGAAAAGAAGGTCCACGGGCAAATTCATCTTCCCCTGCTACAATCAATCTCTGGCCAAAAGAAATACACAATAACTAGGCAGGAAGAGGCCAAGATTAATGGGCCACCGACATCTCCACTGACCAGCATCCACCTCTACCCAATACCACCTCTCTCTCTCTCTTTCTTCAGCCTGTCTCCCTCCCTCACCCCATTCCTCTTTCTCCCCTCACACTTTAGCTCTTCCTATGCCAGAAAAAAGCCCCCACTATACTTTCTTCGCATCCTTCCTCCTGCCTTCCTCCTCTTCCCCCGACACACACACACACACACACACACACACACACACACACACACACACACACCTTGTCTCTGCCACATGCAGTGATCTATAGTTTCTGCTGACTGTTTTACAAGTACATTAGCAAGCTTTAATGAGAGCGGCCAGTCGCTGAGTAAATGCATGCAAGGGCAAACAAGGCCGGGCATGCCCAGTAACTCTCCACTCTCCTGTACAGAGCGACGGAAAAGCACAGTCTCTTTACGTTCACTGGGATCACATGCTAGAAGAGGAGTTTGCATGAACAATTTCCAGTGTGTATCTCTGTCGATGCTTAAAAATCTTCTTGTGTAGTTAATAAATGATTTGTTGTTTTCCATTGCTGTATTCTTTTTACACTTGGAGGCAGCAGCTCATAACAGGCACGTTAAAAACAAACCCTGCTAGCTTTCAAGCCAGTGTATTTCCTTTAAATGTAGCGATGGTTGCTCCGTCACACATGTTAACTTTGCACTTGCCACTATCACTGTAGAGTAGCAACAAGCTGTAGGAGCCTAATATTTACATGCATATTTCCAAAAAGTATGATCCTGTGTATATTATGTGTAGAGGCCTCACTGCTTGGTGGATCTCCTGCAGACACACTTGACATACCTTATGTCCACTATGTTTATGTGCATGTCTTCTAAAGAGACAGAAAAGCTTGACCCATGGGTCATCATGGGTACCTCTCTAAAAATAAGCCGGAAGAAAAGTCTGAGCCTGGCTGGAAATAATCATTCAACCCTCTGTATAATACAAAATGTGAGTACAACACATAAAACTACAATGTGTGACCAATCAAAGCAATAAACACCAGCAACAGGTTCAAAGCTTTTCTTTCCCACTGTGATTATCTGACCTGGAAACAGACCCGTATGCTGTTAGTCACTATGTGTACGTGTATGTTTTGTGTGTGTGTGTGTGTGTTTATTGCTATGCTGCCTGATGACTGGCCACCAACATCTCTTACACTGACACCTGACTGTCAACCCATTGAACTGATCGCTTTATCTACTGTTAGGACTCATTTGAAAATCTAGACTATATATTTTAGGTCATATTCATGCAACCACAAAAAATAACAAATACACATTGTTACGTTCAGCCTCTGGTTATTACAGTGCGAGCTCAGTTTAATAAGGCTATGTATTACAACACAGGGGGGTTTTAAAACCCCACAACCCATATACTGCACAGAGAATAGAATAATTACTAACAAAAACTGCTGATTCTAATGTGCAAACTTACGAACTAGGTTTCAGTGACTGTGTCCAATGAGCTTTCTTTTTCTTTTTGGAATAAGTTACCAAAAAAAGAAGAAGATAAACATTAAATTATACTTAGTTTCTCCTAAAAAAAGCTTATCTTTGTAAAACTATTACTTTCTGTGATATATACACCATACATCCAGGTCATGATGATTTATGCCAGCCTAAAAACTCCTGTAAACTCCACTCCTGCATATAAAAAGGTGGGAAAACGGAGTTGCACTGTGTTGGAGCCTCCACACCTCCCTCTCCAGCACAGCAGGAATAAAAGTATGCACGATAACGGGGATAATAAATGAATCTGTTGGAAATCTATCTGTTCCTTATCAACATCATGCAGTGCATTCATAGGACTCTGGTTGTAGTGTGTGTCATTATACGTACTGTATATCAGAGTAATCATATCTGCTTCATTGTTTCACAGTACATGTAGCCCACTCTCTAAGTAACTGGTCATACTCAGGTGATATCAGTGAACACGGCTCCAGCTGCCCTATAGGAGGAAGTGAGCGTGTACACGGCGAGTGTGTTCATGGCCACATTTGTTATATCTGTTTTCGGATTTTATGTGTCTGTGCATTCACACCCTATGAGTGTGTGTGTGTGTGTGTGTGTTTTCCCAAGCCCAAGAGATCACAGAGGATGCTAGGACTGAGAGAGAGCAGGTCCCCAGCCCACAGAGGTAAAAATTCATTTCTTGAGAGCCATATATCAACGGGCATTTGTTTAATGAGCGCCAGAGTGGAAAGATGTATAGAACATGTCAGGAGTCCACTTGCAATGCGTTGTGGGTAGCAGATAGCATCACGGAGTGTGACCGCTCACTCTGTCTCCCTGCTCGCCTCTTTTATCTCCAGCCTGGCCCCCCTACCCTGCTCTATTATAAATGAGAGACAGAGGGAAACAAGAGGTAAAAATAATGTAGAAGAAAACACACAGTCTGTCTGCAGCACTACTCAAATGTCTACACACATTTTCAAAAGCACACGCCATATGCAAAAAAACGAGGCTAAACAACATATAACAGCAGGAGAGAAGGAAAACCAAAAAGTCAGATGAACATCTGATATGTGCAGTAATGGGGACATGGAAGTGGATAGAAATGTGAAGTTTTAGAGGGAACATGTTTGTTTTTTATAGCAATCTGTCTTAGCTGGATATCAGCAGCTGATCTGCATTGATTTGTTTTTATTATCAGTTGCATCTCAGCATGAGTCTCACACACACACACAGACTCGCAGACGTCTGCTTGCTCTCTGGCATGCCTAACTAACCTGTGTTTCCCCTCCCGGCAGATCCCCCTGTCTTTGTTAAGATATGTAAATGGGATGCATGGGGAGGACGTGTGGGTAATTAATTGTAACTGGGGGGATAATGTTGCGCTGTCAGAGATGTCTCTGGTTTGTGTAACATTTTTTAAGAGTAATGTGGTTAAACTAGGAGTGTCTGTTAGCGCTCAGTCTTAATTGTGCCATGCTGGGAATGCTAAGGCTTAGCTAACATGCTCCCCTCCCACCATAGTTCTTTCTGTGTGTGTGTGTGTGTGTGTGTGTGTGTGTGTGTGTCAACAGCCTCAGAACCGAGAGGGAGAAATATGTCATCCCAACTTGTGTGTGCAAACAACTGGAGTTCTTTGCCAGCTGGAAAAACGATACTTCCAATGAAACAGGTCACGTTTGACGGGGTTGTGCTTTGTACAACATAAAAGTATGTTCAGATTACATACTGAAGTGACTCAGTCTGACCACAACAAGACACATGTGGTGCTAAATCTGATTCGTATCCAGTGTCTGACATAATGCTCAGAACATCCCTCCTTTTTAAATCTGGCATGTTGTCTGTCGTCATGTCTTCACCCCACAGTCTGGTAGAAATACAGAACAGAACATGACAGGGGAGCAATAATGGGACCATAGCATGAGTATGATGTGGGAAATCCACAGTTGGCCACAATGTTTTAGAGGGGAAAGGGAGCAGCACCTGATGAAACTCTCTTACAGAGAGGATTTTATTAAACAGCAGCAAATTTGAGGTGCAAATATTGTGTACACACACAAGCCAGAAGTACACATACCGGAAGCAATTAGAGGTTGAGGGTGTGCTAACCCCAAAACAAGAAACAAGGACAAGGAGCTGATCAAACTGAAAATCAATCTGTCTGACTGCGTCTTCTGTTTTCAGCAGCCTTCAACAAACACCATTTTCCAGACATGATGTCATGGCTTCAGCCTAAAAGCAGGTGGACTCGTCATCAAACAGTGCACCGAGGTTTGGCCTGAACATGAGACACAGAGGATTTGTGAACAGTGATTGGGCGAGACAACCTTTCCCATCCAATGCCGCTTTTACACAAGCAATAGCACTTTCTACATACGGTGAGTGCCATCCTACCATGTCAACCACAGCATGATTTCTCTCTCACACACACACTGTCAGCTAAAGCATGTTAACACCAGCGACTCTACCAGGGCGTGAAGACCCATCAGAGAATGTATATGAAGGAGGAAATGACAGTGAATGCTACACTCACACACAATGTGCACACTCACAAACAGTGTTTAGACTGTGTTACACTGGAGCTAAAAGCTTATTCAGGTTCCTGAAGTTTGAACATGTGAGTCCAAGCTGTCCTCAGCAGCCCTGTAACTAACACCAGGTCCTGTCTGGTACACGTCAGAGACTGAATTACACGGAAATCAGAGCAGCGGTAACATTAAGGCAGGACTCTTCACTGTTCCCACGCTCCCCTTTAGATTACTTTTACTTTCTTTAACTTATTCACCGGAAATCCTGCAGTACTATGGCATCGTAGGAGAGTCAACGTGAACCGACAGGACTGAAGGGCAATGTTTTAGTATAAGACATCAATACTATTTTAGGTCCAGTGTCACAAAATTCCAGCAAATTCCCCGGTGAACATTTGGGTTGTTAATCTGCACATTCACAGCTCAATCATGTATGTGTTTGGCTGACTGGGCACTGAAAATGTGTCCCGTGGAGGACCATGAGCTCCTCAGTCATCTACAACAGTCAGTGTGTTTGAACTTGTCTGAGCTCTCATCTGTGCCGTGGTAAAACGTAGCACACATACCAAAACAGTTTGAGCAGGTTCTGTTCATGTTCATGATATTTTTGTTCTGGATACACCTCCTCAGACATCAGAGTAATCCTTACATGCCCTGTTATTGCCTCCCTGAATCAAATCACTCAGCTGAGCTGTCCTCTAATCACTGGGACAGCTTCGTTCAGCTCATCTGTCTATCATACACTACCATGTGGAAGGACTCCCCGATTCCTGTCGTCTCTATTGCGCCTCTTTGCCTTCTCCGTTTCCTCTGTTTTGAAGTGTCCAGTCTAGACCTTTTAATACACGTCAAAGTGCCAGGGCCTGTCGAGTCGAGCTCACGTCTACTTCTTGTGACCACGTTGTCCCTCGGTTTCAGTCGGTGCCTTCGACTTCCTTGATGTTCTTCTCTGTCACCCCCGTCCCCTTCTGCTGCCAGTCTGACTCAGTTAACATCCCCTGGAGATGGTGGCAATGAGAGGTGATAGAACATAAGGTGACAGGACGTGAAAGTGTGTGTGTGGGTGTGTGTGAGTGTGAATGTGCAGTGCTCACTAAGTAGTGGCCAGTCAGGCAGCGTACGGTGCGGTGGCCACACACTGCCAGCGCAGCAGGAGCTGTCCTCAGGAGACAGTCAGGAGAAAGATGGAAGAAACCTGAATGGAGGGACAGGGCAGAGGGAGGAATTAACACAGTTAAGTGAGTGCTTTAATATTAGATCTGTATCACACACTGCTGCTGGAAAACTGATTGCATAGTGCTCCCCAAAGTCTAAGTAACAGCTTTGGAAATAAACCTAGAAATTCAATTTGTGAAAAATCCCACACATATGGCCACAACTTCAAAGCACATGGAACCACACTGGTGGAGGCAGATGGCCGCCCACCCTGAGCCTGGTTCTGCTGCATGTTTCTTCCCTTAAAAAGAGTTTTAAACCTTACACTGTAAAGTGCTTTGACGACTCGACTTCTGTTGTGGTTTGGCGATTCATGATTAAAATTGAACTAAACTTCATCACGGAACCGGCAACTCTCACACTCGTGGAGTAATGCTGGACAGACTCATGTAAAACGTAGCTGTAATTCTTTCATTTTGTCCAGTAGTCATGGTCATCACACAGCAGCATTGTCAATACGTGTCTCCACATTGAGAGGGGGTCTGACTCCACGACAGCGGTAACTTCATTAAGTTTTTAAACCTGCTGCCTACAGAAGAATTATGAAGTGAAAAGCTTTTTCTGCACAGGAAAGCAGGTAGAGTAACTGTTGTCCACGTTAAGCAGTAAAATCATGCTGCGTTCGGGATGAATTATCACCTTCAGAGATTATTTTTTATTTCAACTCAAGTCTATATATGGTTTTCTGGAATAGTAAGTGTTGTAGGGTTTGCTTTACCAAAGTGACCAATAATGTTTGTTTTTTTCTCTAGTGCCCATTCAGAAATATTGTGTCAAAGAAATCACATTCAGAGAATTTAACCATCCTTATTATCTGAACTCAAAGGTCTCACCTGTAGTCTGTATAACCACGTATATGTTCCATTATGAAATAATTTACTGACGGAAACACGGTATTTTGAAACCGCTGAGTGCAGTATCTGAGCACAGATATAAGTGCTATGATGCTTAGATGTGGCTGTTTTAATCTGTTGTTCATGCCAGCTGTTTCCCTGTGCTTCTCGTTTTAATGCAAAGCTAATCATGTAGCTCCCAGCATCTTTCCCTGTCCTGCTCCTCTAATGTGGAATTATAGAGAAGCATTACAAGCATCATTCTGTGCTGCTTTCATTTCAGCTGGGGTGCTAGATTAAGATTCATTCGGTTGCTCTTTCTATAGTTTTATATGGTTACTGAAATAATGTTTGTTCATGGCAAGTTCCACTTTTATTTAACAAGAATTGCTCCTCCATAGCTCATAAAGACCCTTCAGTGTGGCTGTTTCCCTGGATTCATTCCCCCAGCCGTGCAGCCCCCCGCCTGGGTCGGCCAGGCCCATATATCTCCCTGTGTATTTACAATGCGTTCTGCATCACTCTTTTTGTCCCTGCCCAGGTAGCTGTTTTCCACCAAATGAACAATCTTTATAGACATGCCGCTGCTATAACAGGCCTGATTTCCAGCACCGACGTGGGTTGTGTAAGTCTCTGGGAATTGTCAGGCTTCCCGCTCAACAAATCAGCCCTAACGTATGATGTTTGGGGTGCAATTTTTATTCCGGTTTGACTGGCCAACTACCCAGAGGTAATGGGATGTTGGAGGCGGGAAGGGAAAACGGCTGGTGGGAAATGTATTCACGCGCTGCTTGTGTGAAGTCT
The DNA here is from genome assembly GCA_032359275.1 of Microctenopoma steveboyesi. NCBI lineage: Eukaryota > Metazoa > Chordata > Actinopteri > Anabantiformes > Anabantidae > Microctenopoma > Microctenopoma steveboyesi. The sequence goes on along the minus strand of JAUMHF010000017.1, from coordinate 22,203,871 downwards.
GATTGATCGATGCAGCATGTGCTCTCCATTTATATCCTGCTTATTCGGAATTGGTTAAGTTTAGAAAAAAAAATTATCTGAAAAGCAGAGAAAGAAGGGGAGAGCATGAGAGAAGAGACATGGTGGCACATTACACTGATGTTAGCTCATACATCTAAGTTTGGGTTGGGATGCGAGTGATACAAGGGCTGTGTATCACTGCATCACTCTAAATTTAAATTAAATTAAATTTAAATTTAGATATCAAATTATCTAAATGAAAATCAATTGTGTTTGTGTGTGCGTGTGTGTGTGTGTGTGTGTGTGTGTGTGTGTGTGTGTGTGTGAGGTGTAGAAGTGTGTTTGGCATGTTCCAACATCACCATCATTAGTTGTGTGCCCTCTCACTCATCGGGATCTGTAGCATTATTTCATGCCACTGGCCTTGGCCTTAGCTGTAGCATAACACTGACTGGTGCTAGCGAACAAGCTGAAGCAGACTTAGGTGTCCCCCCCCCAAAATTTACAAACCGTGCTGCCTAAGAAAAAAGAGCATCTTGCATAACAACATTTGAAATAAAATAGGAGAAGTATTAAGTAGCTGGACCGCCTGAAAACTTCTACTTTTCTTTGTGTTACAGTCAGGCCATAACCAGAAATAAAACAAGCTTTAAATATTGTAAATCCTAAAGATTATAACGTCCAAGTGAAATATGTATTTTTGATATCAAATATTATTAAAACAACTATGTTAATGTATTTTTTTCTTTGGTTGTAATGCCATGCAGTTGGTTTGTTTATGTAGACATTTGAGGGTACCTGACTTAAAACTTAAACTTAGAGGTCGTGTTTACTTCAAGTACCTATACACTTTACTAGATCTTACATAGAAAGCAGCTTTAGTTGCGACCCACCACATCCAGGCAGCGTTAGGTGATATAGTAGGTGTGCAGCAACCCATGGAGTGGGAAAGTGGGAGTAGACAGAGTAGGACAGTGTATTAGGGAGGGAGACGTTCTAATGTTAGCCCTCCTATTCTTATTTCCTTGTTTTCCCTGCCGCTGCCATGGAGAGAGAGAGCAAGAGAGGGAGAAAGGAAATTTCTCCATTGCAGAGGCAGTCAGGCAGAGGACAGCAGAAAGGGAGAATAAATCAGCCCCAGTCTGGTCTCTGGTGGCCACCCGCAGCAAGGGACTAGTGCAGAGAGACAGGGAGCGGAGGAAGGGGGGTAGAGAGTGTCAGCCAGGACCTGGACTACGGAGGAATAATGTCCTTTTACTGTATTTCCCTCTCAACCCAGCCCCAGTGTGCCGACTAAATCTACCTTCACTCATTTAATGTCACACAATCCCACCCCTTCAATGAACCCAACCATGTCCACACTCCTGCTAACACACACACAGACCTCTGCCTCCTCTGACAAATTAGAATTGCCCCGATTCCATCTCCCAGCAAAACAGTGTCTGATTTGGCAAATGGTCAAAGTGGCCATTATCTGGCAACAGAGGGACCATATCGAGATGAGCCTGAGGAGGAGATCAAGGCAGGAGGAGAAGGACAAAGGCAAAAGTAAGGGACAAGCGACAAATTAGCCCATTCGCAAGTTAGAGAGTGCACCAACTATCCAGGAGAAAAGAGCATGTTATTATGAGAAGCAATCACAGGAAAGCACGTCTCGGTAGAAATAGACGTCATATAATGTGTTCAGGAACTACAGTGATGATGCTCAAAGGCATGTGTGAGATCACTGAATTCATCAGTGCAGCATAAATACAGTCGTAGGCATCCTCTTAAAAACATATGTAATTGTACATTTATGCTACTTGTAAATTAGTAGCAGGTTGCTTTCTGAAACGTGGGAACGTATACAGCTTCCACGTAGTGATGCAATCGAGTACATGGGATTACACTTCAAAGTAGCAGAGAAGGAATCAAAACAGATAAAAGTGGATTTTAATGTTGCGTTTAAGTAATTTACCGTACATTATATTCTTGTTAAATCTGTTTTTGAAACTTTCCCAATGTTACGTCTAAAATTCAGATTTATGCAGATGCATTCGTTTACATGTCTTCTCTCTCACTTTCACACACACAAATACATACTGTCCTGCCTGAATTACAGTCACAGTTTTACCCAAACCTCCCTGAGCTGTGTTTCCTTTTAAATGAGTTTATTCAAGGCAAGAATTTTTTTTTTTTTTCCTAAAAGAAAGAAAGAAGGAAAGAAAGTCAGAGAGAGAGAGAGAATACTAGACTCTAGCTTGCCCATAGGACACATTTACTAATCCTTCCAATGATGTCCAGGACCCAGTGATGGTTACCAGACCTGCAAATACCCCTACAAACACGCACACACACACACACACACACACACACACAATCCATTTTTATCGTATTTGGGTCTGCAGCGTTGTATTTCCTGCCCTCTCTTAGCGCCACACACACACTGCACTCGAAAACAAAAATCCATATTATCGACCAGCCAGTGTCACCACAATTATTCTTTTGAAACAGCCATTGAAAACAAATTACATCTGCACTGCGTTTTCATCCGATTGCTCTGGGTGAGCAATGCTCAATGGCTGGGTCGGCCCTGCCTTCGCCGACCCACAGACTCCTCCCTGTAGGTTTGCTGTCTATAGCACACTGTCGCTAACAACTGGTCTGTGTGTGAGTGTGTGTGTGTGTGTGTGTGTGTGTGTGTGGATTTGTGCTATAATATAGTAAAGGTTCTGGCAGAGAAAGAACTAGGAGTAAGGTATTAACAATAGTGGAAGAAGTGCTAAAAAGCTTTTTGAAGTAAGCCCATGATGTCAAATAGTATTTTAGGGACTAGCAGTAAAATATGCCAATAATAAAAGAACTCATCATGTTGAACTTACTCATTTTTAGAATATTAAACTTATATTATTATCTCAAATTATTTATTGTGTTCATCACTCTAGTAACACGGCAACATTTATATTAAGAAATGTATTTAGTGCTGAGTACTTTGTGAATTACTCAGTAATACATCGCAAATGATTTGATTATAGTTCGAGGTATCAGTCAAAAGAAAGTTTAATAAAAACAGAAATACTAATATAAATGCATAAACCTCCAGTTTGCAAATATGGGCTTGTTGTAACGGAAAACTCGAAATCAAACCCACTGCTCCCCAGTCCCACGGATCAGTCTAATAAAGTTGCAATAATAAAGAATGCAACACCAAGCAGAAAGAGTTGGGCTTCTGTAATTGGGTAGAGGAGCGAGCCTCACCAGAAAAAGTGAAAATGGTCCCTATGAATATATCTCACAATTTTTTTGGAACAATCTGCAAATAATTAAAATAATTAAAAAAAATGAGACAGTCATTCATTTCATTGCACATGCATCAACTGTAAGATTCATTTCTATTTTTTATCTTTTATCTCTCCTGATCAGTGTTGTCTGTCTTGTTAAATAATCATATATACTGGCACTGTTATGGTCATTGATTATTGTGTGAAAGCCATACTGAGGGACAACATGATTGCCACACCACTATCGCACCGCTATAACATCTAATTGTATTACTCCATCTAACAGTATTAGCCCACTGCTCTGCAGCATACAACACAAGCTCCTTCCAATAGCATCAGTCCAGCGGTGCCATGTGACAATGGGAGAAAACAACAACTAATATCCAGCCGGCACAGTTGGTAATTAATCCTGGCTCGACTTCCCTCAGCAGAGGAGTAGAGCAGAGGCTAGGAGGCAGGATCCCTTTGTTAAGCTTTGACCACACAAGTCACCTCACCGGCCCTCCCGAAGCGGGGAAACGCCAACTTTGGAGTATTAAGAAAACCAATAGCCTTGTTGACATGAACACGGAGGCCTAACCCCCGCAGCCTCCTCATATGAAGCATTGATTTTTCTGTCCGGCCGCGGCACTAAACCCATTCATTCTCTATGGCCGAGCCCAAGACTTCCACAGATGCCAGCGCCCTACACACACATAGCAGCCCAGACAACACACAGGGGCCTGGCTAAATTCTCCTTTCATCCTCTCAGTTGTACCTTGGGGGTGGAAAGTTGAGAATTAAAGTCACCCCCCCTCTTCCTCCTCCTCCAGGTTTCACATCAGTCCAGCACTGAACCAATTGCCCACACACACAGACACACAGTGTAGACGCCCAGGCACACACATCTGTCCTGAGCAAAGAGGCCACAGGGGTGGTGAGGTTAAACATGTTGTGGTGCAGTTGAGGCGGAGGTGCAGGGGGGGTCAACATCTTGATCTTTGGGGATGCAGGTCACAGATTCCTGCCACAGGACTCTCTCACGCGCAAGCAAACACAGTGGTACTGGTCACCGCCGGCAAAACATGCCCTATTATCACAGATGCTTTTCACGCGCCCTGGCGCAGGTTTCACAGTTAGCCATCGCTCACCTCCGTGGATTAGTGGGGAGTTGTTTTCTCTCATCCTTTTGTTGTCTCTCATTTCCTTGCTCTACTCTTCTGTCTTTATTTTCTCTGTAGTGAGAATTACCTCTGCCTCTTTGAGCCTTTCCATCCTGTCTCCCTTTCTCACTGCAGTAAAAATTAGTCAAGGGCTAAGAATGTTTGTTGTTCATCTTTTGCTGCTCCTGGTGAACTAGCTGCACGAATGCCACTAAATAGAACAGAAGTGGACAGAACACAGACAATAAAATGGGCCGAGAGGTGTAAAGTGACATGATCTGAATGTGTGATGCAAGAATAGAAATACAGAAAATTAAAGGAGGGTGCGACATAGCGTAGTGGGACAGAAGAACTATCATTTGCTCAATTAGCACAGGCACGTTAGTAGGAGCACAATATCACAAGTGCACAATTGGCTCAGCTCCCTTCAGGACACGCTGTGAGACATTCAGAGACATTAGCATAGGGTGAGCTAATGAAGAAAAAAGACGAAAGGAAAGGAAATTAAAAGAGCAGCACATTTTCAAAGCGGCGGTTGTACCCGATGTCATTAAACATTTATACAAGTCTCCCCTCAGTACGATGAGCGGGTTGCTTGTAGGAAAATATGTGCTGCTGAACAAGTGGTGGGTGGAGGGAGAGAGAAAGCCTGGCGCACACTTTTATTTTGTTTGTCCTGTCTATGCCTTTTTTCTTCTTATACATTACAGACACACACACTTCTCTGTAGTCTTTAGTCTAATTTCCAGTGTTCCAAGTGAAAAAAGTTGACTTTAAGAGAAAGTTCTGTAACTGAGTTACTATGAGAACCAGAACCAGCTGAAAATCATCCAAAATCCCATTAAGAATAAAGAAGTACAATGCAAGTTATCATTACATTTTGTGGCATCAGCTTATATTTTACAATTAATTTAATGTAAATATCTAGTGTAGGTGTAAATGTTCAATTGGATCCTTGAAATGTCAGTATTTTAGTGTACGAGCCAGCAAACAACCACTGTGTTACTTTGAAATGATGACTTGAATAAATTGATTTAACTCAACTAGTTCACTCAACTCACAGGAACTAGAGCAATATAATGCTCTTCACAATTTATTGTTCTTTTTTTTGTTTGGAGAACAGTCAAAAAACAAAACTACTTTAGTAGTTTACTTCGTCTTTAATGCATAAACACATTAGATCCATTTGGTTTGTTTTCACACTAGCAAAAGTTCATGGAATTTTAAAGAAGTTGAAAAGTTGAAGAAAAGACAATAGTTGACACCCCATGCAGGATTTAACTGAGAAAGCATTAGATACACAAGAATGAGTTGCATTTTTTGGTCAATTTCAGGCAGAGCTTTTACTGGTGTTTTTTTTATTCCTTGGTGATGAGGGAATAAATGAATCACAAGTGACAATGAAGTTTACAGCGTTACCTGAAATCTCCACTGCAGAAACAAAGCAGTTAATAACTGCTAGTAGTTTAAACCCAGACATTTTCAAATGTGTCCACGTTCTGTATCCCCTAAAGACAGCAAACATGCTGGCCATGTTCAAGTTAAAACACATATTGAAGCTTGATGACTGAGTCCATGCTAAAAACAGAAAGAGGCAGATTTAATGTTGTGGATGTTTGGTGGGTTAGGATGTATACCACAGGTATCTCTTTCTCCTGTCATCCACATTGCTCTCCTGCTGCTCTCAGCTTTAGGTCACAACAATGCCTGGGACCTTTGTGGCACAGCACAACAACTACTTTGGGGATGCATTGCTTGTGCATATGTCATCCTGCGGCGTGCTGCATAGGTCAGTGCAGATTACAGACGAGGAATTTGGGGAAAGTTGGAGCTTGCTGCTACCCAGGGATATAAACCCCAAATTCTTTGTGGAGATATTGTGTGATCTCTTCTTAGCTATGATTGAAAACAAGATGATGCTGAGGAGAAAATACAAGTTGTAATTGCAGTAGGCTTTAGGGAAATGTATGTAGCTCAAAAGCAAAAAAAAACTTTTCTAAGTGAAGGATAGGGATGCACTTTCAGGCTGAAGAGATATGCAGCATTGTTTAAATGAGTAAAATGAATTACTGCGTGTAAATAAAAAAGAAAGACCAACCTATTCTCACTCCCAGGGCGTCATAATGCTTCTTCGTCCAGTCATATGACCTACAGGTATGAGACACACAGGGGTGTTACGGGATTCAAAAATAAACCAGACACGTCAGTATTAGAGAGTATAGTGTTGAGTACACATGGAGTCTATTGTACGACATCATGTCCAGAAATTTCATATTCTTTTTGTGCCCATATTCAACCAAACTGTGATGTTTCCCAAGTGTTGGAGACTAAACTTCCCGGGCTTTGAGAATGTCCATTAACCACAATTTGAGCACGATGATGTTGCGAAAGCATGGTCATAAGAATCTTTAAGTACTACTTTAGATTCAGTGTTTTCATATTTGTTCCACATGCCAGCTAAATATAAAAAAAGCTGATGTCAGTGGGCAGATTTGGACAGATTTGTGTCTGTGTGGCTCTGTGTGTATTTGTGTGTGACAGAGCAGACAGTCCACAGACTCATAGACAGGGTGTAGGAGGTGACTGATGGCTACCATCACATCACTATCAGTTCATAATAAGACTCAATAAACACACACACACACACACACACACACACACACACACAAACACACGTAGACACAGCAAAGACGAAGAAGCTCTTGAGGATATCTCCCTCTATGGGCAGAGAAGTCACATCTGAAAATGGAGCTAAACCAAACTTTAAAGCTAAACATGCATGTGTTCATTAACATTTTAAGTTAACATTACTTATATAAGCCTTTTGAATCCTGTCCATTTTCATTTCAGCACTGAAAAAAACAATGAAGACAACAATCATTTTGTGCACAGAAGCTATTTTCATTTCCTCCGTCCCCTCTTTGCATTGAAGCTGCTTCCTCTTGAGTGTCAGTAGTACGGCTCTTTCAAACAAACAGCCCTCTGAGTGAATTAGAATTTTGTGTTCTTTCAATGTCTTTCCTCTGGTTTTTTTTTCGCTCTCCGTTTTCTGATGGGCCACTGAACCCTTCCTTGGCTGTGTATGCACCGGCAAACATGCTGATACGATCTTAAAGGTCATGTTCTTTTCATGCTGACACGGGCCTTCCAAAACTTTGACGAGGGGGTCCCTCTAAAGGATAGGACTGTTACACTGCAGTAACAGCAGCAGCAGCAGCAGCAGCAGTACCAGCAAATCAAGCTGAAGCCAAACTGATTAATGCTCTCCATCAAAAACCCTTTTCCCTATTCAACCTGCATTTGCGGAGGTACTCAAGCTGAACCAGTATGGCCCATCACCCTCAGCACTCCCCAGTCTTACTCACTGAGATGTAAAACGGATAAACTGATTATCAGTGATGAGCAGCACTTGGGTTCACTCATGGATCTGCTGCACTATCCTATCATGTAAAACGAGCTAAAAGCTGAGCGACTGTCCCTCTGATGGACTCGATATTATGTGTGGCATTGGAATAGTCTGTAGAACAAAGCAAATACAAACAACTTGCAAGTGGCTGCAGGCGGTTTCTGTGGGTTTACGCAGTTAAGTAACTTTTTTTGTCAATATGCGTGAGCATGTATCGGTTCACACGACGCACATTAATCTGAAAGAAATGCAGCTCAGGTAACGTGGACGAGTGCGTGCGATTCTTGGTGTGTTTGCGTGGGTTTGTGTCAGTGTTGGAGCACTCTCTCCGCAGCTCCCTCTTCCCTTCCTTGTTTTTAAAAGGCAACCATAATGGCCAGTAAGGACAGCCTTAAGAGCTGCTGGCAGCTTGAAGCTTGACGCAACCAAAGGTCATTGATCCCCCCCCCCTCCTCAATGCATGCTCCTGCTCTTTTTTAAAACAATTCATCGAGATTTTGGCATTTTGTGAACACACACAGGACAGCTCACAGACAAGCCGACCTTGACAGCGAATTGGATAAATAAACCTTCAATTTAGCTGCTTCTTCTCCTCTTCTTCCCCAGCGCAGCTCGCCAGGCTTAGGCAGTAAGTCCCACCGGGAGCCTTCACCTATCCATATCGTTCAGCCCACGCTCGGCTCTGCTTGGCTCTCCCTCCCTCTTTCCCGGCCTGTCTAGCAGAGCTGCCCTCAGCACTGTGACAAACACGGCCTTAAAGATAAGCTAACAGCCCCCTTGCGCTCCAGTCAAAGTCAATCCTCACACTGCGTCAGGAATTTAATGCCAATTCCGTCTCTCAGCCCCGTCCATCCCATTTCCGCACAGCCGACGCCATACGCTCTGCCTCTGTCTCTGCCGGCTTCCATCAAACCCTTTTTTGCAAGACATAAACGCTTGCATGTACTGAGATGCATGCAAACACACACTTCATACCTATCAGATGGGCTTCATGATCCCACGGGAGAAGCACGGAGTGAGAGCACTACTCCATAACGGGGTAATGACGTGAGATATTAATGATACTGTCCAAAATGATCCGGGCCTCTGCCGACAGCTATGGCTGCTCTGCGTGGAGGCCGCGCAGCCGTACCGAGCCAGATAAGCTTGGCTGGGCCTGTTCTGTGTTTGTGTGCGTGCGTTGGTGTGTTCCCCAACACGGCAAAAGCAATACTGTATCTGTCGCTAGTCCTGTCAACTGATAGGATGTGACATGTGCCTCTACCGCACGCCGCCATCATTCCTCCAATCGCTTCCTCTCTCCACCCCCTATTTACCTTTTTCTCCTTTCATTTGTTCTCCTCTGCTCTTTCCTAAACATTGTAAAACTAAGCTTCCCCCGATAGAACCACTAAGACTGATTTTATTGTTGTGTAGTTTCTGAATGCAATGAAAAAAAAATAGAAATGTTCCAAGATTTGAGAAAAACAGGCTAAATAGCAAAAAGCTAAAGAACAAAACTCAACTTAGTACCTAGTAATTTGAGTTTTGTTACGATTCTTATGTACAGTGGAAGTTATATGAACGTTCTATGCAAACGAATGTCTAGATTCAAACCCTACTTAGCTCATCAATAAGCCAACTGGTCATTTGTAGCAGACATTGGTGAGATATTGCATTGTAAGAAAGGGTTAGATGAAACAGACTCTAATCAGAGGTGAATGTTTGTGCCACGGCCGCTGAAAACATAAACCACATTAGCACACGGTATTTTTGATAAATCTCCTTTGTTGCGGTGTGCTGCCCGTTCTGTTTTCCATTCCCTGATTTTAAAGCAACCGACCAGACAGCAGCAGCACCATCTTATCTGATCCACCAATTCACAGGCCAGAGCGCATATGTTCCAGCTTAGGAGTGAGTGTACACCCAAAGGCAGGATCACACAGTTTAACCACACTGCACTGGCTGTGTGGAAGGGTGATGACAAATGGTGAAGGCAAGAAAATAACCACAGTGAAAATGTCATTATGATTTACGGTGTTAATCCAGAACTGCTGGTGTTGAGGGCTCATGTGAATCACTTGTCAATCACTCAGGGTCAGTGTTTCTTGAGAACAGATTTTATAAAACCCAAGAACTTTAAGGATGCAACGTGAATATATTTGATATAGTAAGGTGCAGTCGCATGTATATTTTTTTAACTTATTTAAAACAATGTTAGTTGTAGAGATAAAACACGTTTGTTCACACAGACTCAGCAGCAGAGCTACTAACGTGCTTAATACCACTGCTGAGATAATCCAGATAACTACTGTGAAAATCAAACGACGGCAGCTGTTATCCTGCCAAAGCAGTTTTTATACCAGTAATCAGCATGTTACTCACATATACCTGATCAAACGGACTAACTGGACTCTGATGTATGGGCTTAAGCCTGAGTTGAATGCATGCTTTGATGCTGGGGAATAAAACATTCACACTGATTATCCCTGTGGTGGCAGGAAGCAGGGAAGGAGGACCAAAATACAGATACACGGGTAGGAAGGTAGAGCAGGTCAAGCAGGACAACCTGTCACGTTCTTGCACTTTGTTATTTTGCCGTCTTTCATTATGCATCCTCTGGTTTTCTCCTGGGTTCTGCCTTCTCCTCCATCCTGTGTTCTGTCCTCCTCACCTTAGCCTCTGACACACCTTCCTCACCTGCATCACTTACCTGATCACTTCTGCATTTAAGCCATGTGTCGCTTCATTACCTTTACCTGATTGCTGTGTGTACTTCTGCCATATCCTGCTCTGCCTTTTTCTTTTTGTATTTTTAGTTGAATTGTTCATCGTCAATGGTTTATGTTGACCCCTTTTCATTACCTGTTTGCTAGGTTTGCATATTTTTATTATTAAATTTACAACCAAGTCTAAGCCGGCTTCCTAATGTTCTGCCTTCTGAACTCTGACAACTGGCAGAGCCAGAACTGCTTCAGAGGTAAAGCGGGATCTTGGGAAAACCCATAGGAGAATGAGCTGGAGGGTGGCGACGCCCACAAGAGAGGTAACTATATGTGAGACTGCTCAGCAGCTTCTGAGAGTCGGTTTAGTCGGCACGAAGCACCGCTAATGAATGTGATGAGTGCAGGTGGCAGGTAGCTTCAATGCACTGATACGCTTCCAAATAGTTCCAAGAGCACACGCTTCTCATTTAGAGTCTAGTCATGTCGGGTTAAACTGCATGTACATCTCTACACATTTAGTGATCCAAGCACTTGGTGGGAACAGAAATGACATGACATGTTAATGCCTGTAAAAGTTTAGGTCACTTACGTAAAGATAGAGAAAAATGCTGTATATGCGTATGTGAATTGGCTTGACTTTGCATATCTGCCTACGTTGGCACGGTGCCGCTAGGAATGTGTGTGCATAGACTACTGTTAATGCATGTGTGTTGAGTACTTGACTGTCTCTGACAGCCGTAATGACACCTCGGGGTGTTGAAAGTAAAACACAACCTCCAGCTAAAGCCAGTCTGACTGTGATAATGAGTGGCTTGCTGTAAGCGCACTGACAGATGGAGGAGAAATGCATGTAGGCAACTCCATCAGGTAATTAGATTGAACCTACAATGCCAGGTAATAAGTGTTTAGGTAGAGCTAACAGCTACCTTTCTACACTTCAGCTGCATTCATCCTCTAGCAGGTTAAGTGCAGCTTTCCTAAGAGAGTGGAGTGGAGAAAAAGGGCAAACACTGGAGTGTATGTTTGTGTGTGTGTGTGTGTGTGTGTGTGTGTGTGCCCATCTAAAAGATTTGGCTTTACTCCACATGTCATTGATCAGAAGGTCCTATGTAAATACAAGTATTAACAAGATTTGTGCTTGCTTGACTGTGTGTGTTTGTGTGTGCAGAGCTGCCATGTCAGGTGTGTGTATCTCCAGAGTGTATGAAGCCCCGAGGGCAGCCCAGGAGCATGCCTGAAGCATCTGTTCTTACAGACAAGAGCAAGACACACTAAGACTGTACCCTGCAGCCAAGCTATCAAAACACACGCAGAAAGTGGGAGCTCGCTAACCTTTTCAAAAATCATGCATGACGTTACAAACAATTACAGAGAGACAACCTGGCAGTGAATGCCAAGATACTGCAACACTCATCTCTGTCTTACATGGCTCATGCCTTTTTTTAAGGCTGTTGGGAAAATCTGTGAGGGAAAAATGATGTAATATGAATCTGTGGAGGTCTCTGAGTTTCCTCAGTGTAAATCTCTGCTCTTTTTCCTCTGTTCCCCTCCAAATACAACATGTGAAAAAACTAAAACTAACCCATATGTAGTTGTGCCTAATCCTGGAGAAACTGTTTTATTTGCACAGTTGTAATCCAGTATTTGATATTTCTTAGAGTAAAAAAATTGTTACAGCAGCAGCAGCAGCAGCAGCAGCAGCCTTGTTTCCCCATATCCCTTCTTTCCTCCCTCCCCACTCGACTCTGATGTTTATATCAGATGGACAAATAACTGTAGTGGGGTTGTATTAGAAATGCACGCCTAAGCATCACAAATCAGCCTTGCCATTCTTCTCTCCCTCTCCCCCTCCCAGCATCTCTCTTTCTTTCACGCGGTCATCATTCACAAGGCCAGGCTGATTTATTACAGCCAGAATTACTGGGTGGCTGACACAAATGTGCGGGGCCAGAGAAACCTGTAGTAAGCTAATTACAGCCAGGCCTGTGTTCTTAAAGCTGGGGCACCACTTTACTACACCCATCACTGCTGTTAAAGGAGCGACCACTGCTCCTGCTGCTGCTGCTACATAGATATGGCAGATATTGTTGTGTGTTTGTGTGTGTAGGGGTAGTGGGCTTATTGAGCTGGAAAATATCCCCTATTATGAGAAGTCAGTGCTGGTTGATGTTGTGCTGGAACATCACCTTAGGGATCCAGGTTGAGGATTTCTAGAGGAGACCTGTGTGTGTGTGTGTGTGTGTGTGTTTGGACCTTCAACCTTGCACCAAAAGCTCAGAAATCAATAGCTGATCTGAAATCTGAAACATTTTACATTCAGCATCACAAAGAGTAGTTATCATTGTGTTTTATTCATGGTAAGTTGACTGTGAATTTACAAAGTCAGATAATCCCACATGTTACTAAAGTCATGTTAGAAACCCACATTTTAAACATGTAACAGAATATGTTTACTTTAATGACTGGACGAGTCGTTTAAATCAACTGCAGTATTATCAGTCATACATTTCAGAAACACACACCAAGAAATGTTAAGATATTGCAGATGATGAACAGAAAAGGTTCCTTTTTAAAAAGAGGAAAATACATGGGTGTCAAAATGAGTTACAAGCTAGGAAATGTACTGTAGTTGGAGCAGTGTGGTCACAGCAAGTGAGGAAGTACGGGATGTAAAACAAAGTCAGAAGAGAAGATACAGTCAATTATCCAGCAACCAAAGGGTTGTTGTAACTGCTACAGTTTGGGCCACGGCAGAATACAAAAAGGGCTACGCAAATCCTAAACATCCTAAACCTCAGGCCTTCAAAACAATGTCAAACTTCAGCGCCACTGCTAAAAATGACTGCAGTCTTCTTTTTGACTGCAACTAAATTTCTATAGACATAATGGGAATGCTGTGAAAGTAATTAGCAAGCTGCAAATATCTTCATAACATTTGATCTAACAGTACAACAGCCAGTTTGTCCAACTAAAGTGTTTCTTTGTTAGATTTAAAAGCAGTTAAAGGTTATAATTTATAGTTAAGATTAGGGAGAATGGAGCTGTGACTGGGCACAATGTGTTTATAAAAGCACAATCTGTAATGTAACCAAAGTGCTCTGGTGGCAAAACCTAACAGCGCCTCCTGTTAAGAGTTTCAGAGGTGCTGGAGCCCATCTCAGCCGTGATTGAGCCTTCACCTGTGGGCAACTTAGAACCAAACGGTCAGTGTCTGAGGTGCGGGAGACTCCAGTCGAAGCAGGCTCAGGGTGGGCGGTCACCTGCTTTGACTAACACGGGTTTGTGGAGAGCAGAGAGAGAAAAGAAAAGCAACAGAAGAAGAAGAAGCAAAGTCACTGGAGCTGTTCTGAAGCAGAGTTTAGAGCTGGTTTTAAAGGAGGGTCTCTGCACCACATTCTACTGGACACAGAAAGCAACTGTTCCAACTGTGATTGTTCCCTGCAATCGTTATATTAATGTAATTTACATGTGACGTACAGATTTATTTCTCCTGCCTTCCTCTCTGACTGTTTCCTCAGTTCTTCCCTGTCAGCTCCTTCTAGGTCAGCTGGGGTTGGTTTCTCCACCTCTCTTCCTAATAGACGTTAAAGATGCCCGAGGCCTCAGCAACACACATGTTCACAAACTAGACACACACAGTACACAGGGGCTTCCAGCTGCTCTACAGTGGCAGAGGCTGATGCGTGGGGAAAATTAGCGTTTCCAGAATGGAGGGAAGAAAAAAGCCTCTGAAGCAGTTGTGGGACTGAAATTGCAATGATAGCGAATATTCTGCTGTTAATTACTGCCTGTTTACTCTGCCCTTCCTCCAGCGCACATGCACACACCTAACCCCCCACCTCTCCGAACCCCCTCCCCATGAAGGTTGAAAGCTGTATCACAAAAGGAGCCAAATAAAGTGGACCCGCTGTTAGTTTTGGTCTTGAGTCCATTAACAAAAAAATGTACCCAGTTGTTATAAATGGCATGAGAAAGAATAATTGCCTTGTTTGTGATCACCAGCATCTCTCAACCCTTCATCTGGTCACACACACACACACACACACACAAATCAATCTTGTGTCTCCCTGTTGTCGCTCTCTGGAGAGAAAGCTCATCTTGGAAGCCACAGCAGAGTTCACAGGTTCACTATTGACCAAGTGCAGGGACTGAGCGTACTAGTCTCTCTCTCTCTATCTCTGTACACACAAACACACACATGTATATATGTCCAGTGCATGATGGTGTGTCAGGAGTAGGCATAAGCAATATAAGTTTCAAACTATATCACAGAACTATCTTAGTTTCTTTTGCATGTTTGTGTCTATCTGTCTCCTAACCCTGTGTCAAAAGACACAGGCTCGAATCATAAAGCACAAATAAACAACCTGGATATATGGTTGTTCATATCTTATCAATCATATGATACCAACTGGGGGTCACGAGTTCCAAACTTTTAAAAGAACAATATTCAGCAATAAGAGGAACTAGATATGTTTCCTACGATCTCTATTAACCGCATGAAGACTGTCTGAGATTAGACAAATAGTATCTACAAGCAGAATATATGGAATAATTGACTGTTTGTATGAACATGAATTAAATGTTAAGGCATGACATGAACAAACACCCATGAACACCTGGGATTGCTTGTTTACATCTCTAATGCTCGTTCCATGTGTGGCTCACTGTAGCTTTGCAATCATTTGTCCAGTTTGACCTGATTAGACTTCCACTTCCTGCTGGGCAGGACATAGTAAATGACTTTCACATGCAACAGATGATAAATGGTGACAGGGTATTGTTCGTGTTGTATACTTGGGAACAGGGAATGTGGTCATTCCACATTTATTAACAAACACAACTTATGTGTTTACAATTTAGTGATGGGATGTTTTCAACTACTATTTGTTCTATATTTTTTTATACATCTATGTGTTATTGATTGAGTTATTGAATTTTTATTAGCAACAGTCACTTCATCAGAAGAGTAAATGGGTGGTCATTTAGTAAGAGTTTCTGTGTGTTAAAGCTCTGGTTCCTTTGAGTTTTGAATGGCTGATGGGGGAGTGGGTGGTGGTGGGGTTAGGAATATTTCCTTGTCCCCTAGTGTGCGCAATGCTGTATTAAAGCCATATTTCCCATCACACTTGGCAGATATATGGGGTGTCTTAAACAATATGAACTATGTGTTAAGAAATAAATTGCTTACGCCACTAGAATTCTTACAGGAACACTTTAATCCAGACCCCTAGACCATCCAGATCATTATTTCTTACACATTTTCCCCCGTGCAAGCAGACATGGGTACTGATTGTAATAAAACACACCGTGTGGAAGGGGGTGGGGTTGGGGGGGCTTGTGGGAAGGTTACCGTGACAGTGACAGCGCTGTATGCCATTCATCTTCTTCATTTACACTCCAGGATTTCAGTGTTCTCAACGGTGGCTGCATTCGATGTGCTGGTTTCAAGTCAACATCCTTTTATTTTGAAAATGGGTGACTTTTAAGAGTTGCAAGCACATTTTCTACATCCATTTGTCTTTGCGCGTGTGAGTGTGCCTGTGTTTGAGAGCGTGTATGTGTGTTAGAGCGAACCCGAGATAGAGTCTCAATAAGTAACTCCTCTCACAAGTTAAGCCACGTTTTACCGAGCTGGGAGGCACAGAGGCCCATTTCGGGGTTTTGTGTGTGAATGTAGCTGTGTGTGTTAGTCCAGAAAGGGATCCTAGCTAGAAGAGAGCTTTTTCAGTGTTAACATGCCTTTCGCATAAATCTACTCGACAAGCTATGGATGAGATCAGAACCTAGAAGACACATACCCACTGCACTTACTGTTACCGTGTCTTTTCTCACTGCCCCACCTGCTATTTTTAGTTTTAATGTAACCTGCAAGAGCTGTGGAATTAATTTACTCATAACTAAATAACAAAAAATGTACAGGTTGACTGATTAAATTTTTTTTCCATAGCAAAAGAGTACATGCTGTTTTAAGTGGGTGATATTTTTTTTTTGTTTGATTTCAGCTTTGGTCACTATATTTGAATATACAGATGGTGCATACTTTTACCATAGTGGTCAGTTGGGAAATTAGACATGGGAAAACTCACTAAAAGTGCACCATCTGCATTTTTACATTCAACAGCCCAAGGATGATGATTTATATAATGTATGAATACTACAATAAAACCATCCTAAAGTGAGCCACATGCTGCCTGTACACTCTGCAGTGTCATTCCAAATATACAGTGAGATGCAGGATGATGGCAAAGATACGCTAAAACAGAAGATGATATAAAAATATTGTCAGGAAATCTGACACTCAGGATAGCTACCTTCCAAACACTTTTTAGTACTAGCAGTTTTAGACGCGTAGTCTACGTAGGCTGCAGCCCAACGCCTCACCCGCAGGGCGGCTCAGTTATTTACATACATTTATAGTGTTGTGTTTTTATTTATTTTGAATTCTGTACATTTAATTTTCCCTCCATGTAAACATTGTGAGACTACAAAATAGTAGCTTTTACTAGTATCTGTTTATTAAAATGATTACAAATCAAAGTTTATTTATATAGCAAACAACACCCAGTTGATCAAAGTGCTTCAAAGTGCTTAAGGTACATGGAACAAGAACATAAATAAAAGACATTAGGAATTTAGATGGATAATAGTAAATAAATAAATCAATCAAAACAAAGATAAATACAAAACACAATAGCACTAAAAAATATTAAAATGATACTTCAAAACACCCAATGATGATAAATAAGATCAGGTATTTTTTCCAGTTTGTTTTTCACATCATCAAAACAAACTCTGCAAATGGTAAACCTGAAATGTAAAAACATGTAACATGTAAAAGTGACCATGCACTGAGGAGGAGGCAAAATCTATGTTTTAGAAAAACAAAGGCTGAAACAACAATATATACGTTTGTGGAGAAACACTCTCAACAGATATACAACAAGTTTAGCCTACTTGCTAACAACAGCA
>JAUMHF010000017.1:22169560-22180429 GCA_032359275.1 Microctenopoma steveboyesi | reverse complement strand
CCCCCCCCCCCCCCCCCCCCCCCCCCCCCCCCCCCCCCCCCCCCCCCCCCCCCCCCCCCCCCCCCCCCCCCCCACCACCTACATTATAAAGCCTGCTTTGTTAATTAGCCTGTACCCCATCAGCATTTTCTAATAAAACCTTTTGGATATGGTTCACCACAGAGAACACTTCTCACCCCCGCCCCCCACGTGTGTTCTGATCATATGCACCTCCCACTGCTGTATGCAGTATGATCTACTGATTCGTGTATGACTGGCATCTTATTTATGGTCCCACGCCTCTCCGCTTGTGTACACAGGCGGCGGATGTGTGTGTCTCACTTTTTAAGCGGCCCACTAATCACACAAATTATTGCTTCCAATTAGCGCCGTGGTAGTAATTAATTCCCCCACTATCACATCGTTTAGCGTGCTTTCACACCATGGCACCTGTTTTCCCCGATTCCTGCCAGCCCTGTTTGTTTATGCTGTAAAGATTATTTGCATTCAGAGGTTTTAATGAAGAGTGTGTAAGCTACCCGCCGCTCGTGTAGGGATGTTTTTGAAGACGACCAGGGGTCAGGGACGACGGAACTACAAAGCGGTGGGGATGCGTCCCACTGAGAGCTTTCCTTACACTAACACTCAGTGCACCCTCCCTTCCTTCCCCCACCTCTCTAATATGGATTAATAAAGTGATAACACTCTTTGTTAATTAATATGAGCATGCAGTACTAATTACTTTGCTGTACGACAAGCAAGCTGTTGAACCCGTAAAAGGAATGGTGTCAGATCGGGCTCGCGATGCTACAGCACTGGGGCTGTGTTCTGACTAGTAATAGAGTAACAGAGGACAAGTGGGGTTGTTGAATATGAAGAAGAGAGGCCGTGCCAGTCAACAGTCAGGAGCTCCACAGATCCACAGATGCTTTGCTTCATAACTGTCCACAACGCAGCTTTTAGCAGCTTCATTTGCTAAATGTGACATTTCTTTCATCCATTTTGCTGATTCCTCTGTGAATCTGAGAGCTTAATTCTTTCCTCAAGGTTGGAAATATAGGAGGATAAAAATGTGCAAACTGATGTCTGTGTAGGCTAAAAAGAAGAAAAAAAGGTTTGGGTTAACATCTAAATGATCTGATGACTGATCTTGAAGCGTAATTTGAATGAAAAATTTATTTGACAACTGTATGAATCTCAACAAGATTGTACTCAAGTGCTCAAATGTAGGTGTGGTAAATTTGTCAACTTTTCATAAATAACTATACACAGAGAATAAGTATTATTATAGTTACTCTCACAATGCCACCATCATGTCCTGTAAATAAAAAATAAAATCTGAATCTGAATCTGTAAACCTGCTGGGTTAATTAGGGTGTTATAACATGGTGATTGAGTTTATAAATGTGAACTTTTCACTAGTAAAGTTAGTCAACAAAGGCTTAAATTTTGAAGTTGAAGACAGAAAAACTGTTTTGACAGCACAAAGAAGAAGAAAAATAATCATGTTTCAAGATTCAAGAAGGTTTATTGTCATTTCACATTGGTATATACAGAGATAGACAGGCTGAGAGGAAACCAGCCTCTATAGTGCAGTGATCAATAAAAAATATACTATTATTACTGTACATGATTCTAAGTTAAAGCCCAAACAAAGCATTTTCTGGTTGTTGTCAAGCTACTCCAACTAGAATCGCACTTTTCCTTTTGCCAGAATCTTTTCAACCACTGTGAGCACGGATCAGCCTCAGCGTAGCTTCTGCGGTAAAAGATCGGTGAATGTGAACAGCAGCACGTAACTTTTCCTTATGAACAGCGAGGCTCACTCCCTGCCTGGAATATTGCTTTCATAACAACAAGATCTGTTTCCTTGCACACTCTTCCCCCTACTGGTGTACAACCATAATCATTGGAGCTAACCATATGTTGTGTACTCATTAACATATTGATATCTGTTATCTATAATTCATGAAAACATGTTTTGAAATTAATATTCAAAATAAGATGTGGGGCTTTGATTCTAGCGGTGGTGGGGGTGGGGGGTGCAGGGTGCAGATATTTCAACTATTTAGCTGCATGAACAAGAAGAACCTTTTTTTTTTCTCGCTTACACATGATGGTTTATTTTGCTTATTTGCGTCTGATATTGTTTTTAGCTGAAGTTTTATCCAGTGAGCGATAACGGGTTCAAATCTAACCATACCTTTAAAGAGATTTGGGATCATTTTAGACAGTAACTTTATGCTCGTGCAGAAATGCATGTCACAGTGCACAGTCTGTGTGTGTGTGTGTGTGTGTGTGTGTGTCGTTAGCATGAGTCCTACTGGAACCAAGGGACAACCTAATATAAGGTTCAGATGGGAAACTAGGTGGTG
Source organism: Microctenopoma steveboyesi (assembly GCA_032359275.1). NCBI lineage: Eukaryota > Metazoa > Chordata > Actinopteri > Anabantiformes > Anabantidae > Microctenopoma > Microctenopoma steveboyesi. The sequence continues at coordinate 22,178,075 of JAUMHF010000017.1, read as the reverse complement.
TCCTTGCCTCATGTTTTTTTAAAAGCTCTTTTCAAGTGAAAAAGAAGCAAAAAGCAAAAGCATACAAGCTTTAATACTATTCATGTAGAGAAATAATATTATAGACTAAGGAGTTTTATTAGGGTAACACTCCAATATACCATTTAGATTTTATGAAACCATCGGACAGTTGTTTTACAAATATCCACCTCTCCTAGGTCAGGAGAGCCATAGGAAACGAGTTACATCTCTCCTCTGCGGAGAGGAGGGGGGGGGGAGGACGTGCTCGTGCACCTTACATCGGGGCAGAGGCACAAATGTTCCTCTAAAGTAGGTTTGATGAGAATTAACGGCACTAGAAGACGGTGATTTTTTGACAATGGCTATTAAGAATTAATCAGCCCAGAGCTCAATAATTTATCATGCTTCCCAAAGTCCCTGCATTAATTTTTTATTCTCTCCGTCCCCGTCCATTATTTGCATGAAATCAAATGAAATTTCTAAATAAGGCGTTGCTTGAGTGGCATAGGAGTTTTTCTTTCTTGTCTTTTATCACAGGCAAAATACCATGACGTAAAGCAGGAAGGCGGCAGAACTGTTTAACAAAATATCATGCTCACGAGCTAAAAATGCATACTTTTACTTCCAAAAGTGGATATACCGCAAGTGCAAGGTGCAAAACAAGACTTTTTTTTTTTGAGAAATTAGTATTTTTTTGCGAGCTTCCTGTAATTTGTTTAAATTGAGTTTATTATTATTATTATTTTTGTTGTTGTTATTTTTATGGCAAATAGAAAAAGCACGGGGAATGATAAGAAAAATAAAAAAAGAAGCAGTTTTACACCACGAGTACATTTATGTGGTGTTTATACAGCATTTAGTGGTATAGAAGTCTGTGTGTGTTGTACCGGAGACACATGGCTGCTTGATAACACGGAGGTGGAACAAGCTGATGAACATATCTCAAGTTGCTGCTTTTAATAAGCTCCAATGCTCTGACTAGGAAAAAACAAAAAATGCTGCATGCTATTTGTAATTATCCCATAAGCACCACTGGATTCCTTTGATTTATGTAGTGAATGCTTTTGTAATAAAAGTGGAAGAGCAGCGAGCAGAGGGGAGAACGGAGAGCAACAAAAAGACTTAAGAGGAGAGATGAGATGAGATGAGAGCGCAGCGGAGATGGGAGGAGAGATGACGAGATGTTTACTCTCAGTAGTAGTCAAAGATAAATCACATCTTGCACAAAACGCTGTAATAAAAACAATCTTCACTGTCCGACACTGGAAGTAGGCTAAGTCGTCATGGCCGTTTTTATCAGAGACAAAACTAATACCCTTGATTCAAAGTAACAGCAGAGTGGTCATTAGGGTATTATATGTAGTCCAAAGCAATGGTGTCAGCTTCCCTATGCTAATGTGCCCGAGCCCAGGAAAAATTAGTATGGAGCTCTCTGAGGCACAGAGGAGATCACCTTGCTCTCTTCCTCGCCACTGTTGTTCTCATTAAATATAAAGAGCAGTGTTCATCGCCATTATTTTTAAAACCTGTGACACCTGCATTCATAGAGTGACTGCAGAAGTCAACTGAAAATCTCACATTTCATTTACTCTTTCCCCACTGACGAGTGAAATGTCTGAGAAACCGGAGCACCTAAACTTGATAATGTGAAATGTCCTGCTGATACTTGCGTACACTGGCTGCATCACACTCTATTGGTATTTTTACAGCGTGGCAACAGTCACGTTTTACACTTTATCTGTTTTTATAATGACCTGCCTATAAGGCACGAATCACACAGGGGCAGGAAGCAGGAATCATCAGCTGAACTATCAGACTGATCTGTGAAGCTGCAGAGGGTTCACCCTCCTCCTCCTCAGCCAGTGCAGGATCAGCAGCAGCACAAATTAGTTCTTCTTACATAACTTAATTAACACGCAGTTTAATTTTATTGATTAGCCATAAAGCAAATTAAAAGAAAGTTGAACTTTTTAGTCTTTTTTCTGCATTTATTGGCTTATTTCTTTAACATGAAAACATTGTGGGTTTTCATAGTGGCAGCAGTATCAAGGACTCCGGTGTTGCTGTGTCTGTCCTTGGACTGTAGATTCTGTGTGAAAGAATGCTGTTCAGTGTGTGTGTGTGTGTGTGTGTCTGTGTGTGTGTGTGTGTGAATATGAGTTGCTGAGTGAATATAGATCAGTCTCCCGGAGGCTAAGTGAGATGGCTGCTGAAATATCCCCCAATTACACACAGATCAGCCCCTGACCAACCACCCCCTCCTATGACATGCTGCTTATGTGTGTATGTGTGTGTGTGTGTGTGGGTCAGAGAAAAGAGTTTGCGGATATAGCATGTACATGTTTGTACGTAATGTATAAAAATTATTCTTTTGCACACACCTTATGTGTCAGTGTGCACATTTACAAGACGGTGGTGGTGATGGTTTACTGCATGTGCTTTTTGCATTACTGAATATGGTTCGGACAATATGTGTTTCCTGCTCAGAGGTTTTACTCTCATTACCACTTTTAATACCAGCAGAAAGTAGCTCATCCATACACGCACACAAATTAATCCAGAAATCCTGAATGTTTAATTCCATTATCCTGTAATTCTGAGACTAAGCCAGCACAGGGAAACACAAAGTCATCTACTGAAGTACTCAGATATGTATCATCACAATAAATACACGGACAGTATGTGTTGATGAAGTTGAAGTTCCTCTCTGCTCGTCCTCTGACCGTGTAGGTACACCACATTATTTCTGCTGAACTCACTCAAAGAGCCTCTCTCTCTCTCTCATACACACACACAAACAAAAGCTTCAGTCTAGGGACCATCCACTGCCTGCAGAGTCTAATTGCTCTCAGAAGCACAGAAGAAAACTGGCAGAGATCTGCCGTACCCCCTTCTCCTTTCTTTCCCTCTCTTCTTTTATTAGTTTTTTATTTCCTTTTTTCTTCCCTTCTTCAGTTCCTCCCATTCGTGCCCATCACTTTGTGCGCCGCGACTCCATCACTCAGTCTGATTGCAGAGGTAAAGAGAACGTCTTGGAGATAAAGAGAGTTTCGAAAAAGAGAGAGCGCGAACACGGTGAGGGAGCGAGCAGAGACCCTTTATTAAACCTGCTGCTAATTGAGATAGCACGAAAATAATGGGGGGTGACACTTTAATGAAGACATGCTACGTGTTACCACTTCTTCCTTCCTACCTCTCTGCCACTGAGAGGAAGAGGAGGAGGAGGAGGTGCAATGAGAATAAAGAACTGGGGAGGGATGAGGAGAGCGTGAAGAAAGATCGAAGGAGGGTAAGAGCTTCAGCTGTTTTATTGCAAAAAAAAAAAGACAGAATTGATACGGGCCCGCATCTCATGCTGTAATATGTTTTCAGTGGCAACGTCAAAAGTAAGAGTTAAAGGGAGTTATGGGCCGGGATATTGTTCTATCACGTTAAAATACAATTATATTTCATCAAGACGATTGTTCCGCACAGTTGCAATAGACTCATCTCTGTACTTTGCTTCAGTGCCAACACATTCCTGTGTATTTGCTCTCCCTGGATTTAAAAGGAAACACACACACTCACAAACAATCAAAAAGAAAAACTGCAGGGCAAAGTGGAGCCAAACGAGAGAGCGCAATTAGAGAAGCTGTTCCTGGGTAAAATCCCTTCAATTCAGTTACCGCGCTGAAAATCTGACAATCTTAGGTGACACTCATTGGATTTGGTCAGAACGGCGTTGATTGTCATGATGAAGAAAACAGACAGTGCTTCATAATGTGTCAATGTAACACCTGTCATGAGCACAATAAAAGCTGCAGAATTCTATTAAATTAATTTGGCAGTACACAAAGAGTAAATTAAATAATGAACAAAATAGGCTTTTCTATGAAAAATATGTGTTTTGGCCACAGTCACATTTTGAGCAACAAAATGGGCTCATGTGTAAATCCATCCAAACAACCACGTTACTCTAAACTTCTTTATCTTTTTCTTCTTCTCTTCTACAGCATGCTTCGGCCCTGTCCACTGCCCTGTTTAACACACTCTTCTCAAGAGATGCTCAACATACAGACACAGGCAAACCATGATTACTTACTACACACACACACAACAATGTCTCCAAACTGTGCACATTCTCAGTGTTAATATAAAAGGCAGAGCTGTCGAGTTTCTAGAAAGAACTCCCACAGCTTTGTCCAGTTAGAAGTGTTATCATTGCTGGTGACATTGTTATTTCAAGCTTTGTAAAAATGGGATCATGTGATGAATAACCATTAATGAATACAGCTCTATTAACTACTAATCAATGGGAAAGGCAGTTATAACAACTCTGTCCTAGCTTTTTTAAATTTAAATGCATATATCTGCAGCATTTAACAATAACAACAAGCCTTTTTTTAACTTCCATACTGTTATCTGTTACTGTCTAATTTTAGCACATTCAGTGACTTAGTCACATTAAAGCTGCACTGTAATTATGTGTTAACAGCTTAAATCATAGCTACAGAGCTTAAACACATTCAGTTCCCAACACAACAGATGAGCACCTCCTTAGAAAGGTAACTACACATCAGGGCTCCAGAGACACCACACAGAGCAGACCAGGATACACTGGTAAATATCTTTTACAGAAATCAACTTGTGTTTTCTTACTGTACACCACACACACACATTAATGACTATGTTTTGGAAATGGATGCAGATTTTTAACATGAAACTCTAATCTGACATAAAATGTAGACATTGTTAATATTAAAAATGACATATCTAAATAGAAACTGTCTATAATCAACAAACTTTAATATTGTCTTCCAATAGAACATTATTGTTAATGAAATGTTAAATTAGGAGAATAACTGATCATTATAAAACCATTTTGTAATGATGGTCACAGCTGATGATATGGAAAAGATGGTAAAGTCTGTGTGTGTTTAAACTTTTGACCGGTAGTATAAATGTCTATGTTTTCTTTATTTTTAAGTTAATTGCACTTAACATGCAGAATGTTGTGCTTTGTTTACAGACCTCTTCAAAACTTGTAACATGAGCTCTTTCAATAGTGAGTTGGATGTAAGAAGGACAGAGAGCACATAAACCAATAGATGAAGGTAGTTGTTTGAAGTGACTCTTTGCCAGGACAAGAAATACATATTTAAAATATTAAAGATTTCTCTAAATAAAAGTGTCAATTTAAAAATTGATGAATGCAACAGTAGAGCAGTTTAGGTCATTTAAATGTTGAGTCAACTTAAGTTTGTTGAATTTGTTTTCTCAAGTTTAGTAAACTTGATTGAGATTGTTTAAAAAACATTTAAAAATATCTCTTATACTTATCCTATTTAATAACTTCAGGGAGGTCAGTGCACATGTGATGGGTCAGCATGGTCTGTCTGTGTTTTCTCTTTCAGTTAAACATGATTAACATTAAAGAAGGAAGTTGAGTAAAAAAAACCCTGTTTGGTATTGAAAGTGATAAAGTGAGAGGGAATAATATACAGTGAGTAGAGACAGTTACTGTGCTGGAGTAAAGAAGCATATGGATATGATGCCAAACATATTAATCAAAGTGTAAGTATCTGCAGTGGAAGCTTCCATTTAAGTTATAATCTCACAATTTTCATGAAATTGAGTCAATTTTTACACTGTGTCCAGTCAGCATTTACACTAAGTGATTAGAATAGAGTCAATGCAAAGACACACACAGCCGCTCTCCATAAAAATGCTCTAGTCATTAATTGTGGGAGAGCTGAGGCTCCCAAGTATGTTTTCCATCCTTTATTCTTCTTATTATTGTGCCTAAAATTTTGCCACGCCACACGCTTTGTCAAAAAAATCTCATTCAAACTTCAAAATGTGGGTCTACGTGCACAATCGTCTGCAGTCAATCGAGTCAGGTGGTTTGTCTGTAATTCATTTCTATATGTAATTCATATATGCCATTTATTTGAATAAGGTGGCGTGTAATGCACATATTCGGACACTGGATGGGGCCGATGCTTTACCCCTGACTAAATAATAAGCCACGCACCTTCATACCAGATTGGTCGTCGCCAACATGCAATACGATGCTCTACCTATCATGGTAATGTTTACCACGCCAACTTAATGTGATAACAGACCCCCCACCCACCTGTTCGCATGCTAATAGCCTTTAGCTAATAGTATGCTAGTTAGTGTGCTAAACACAATGGGAAACGATAGGCCTGTACTGAACAAAACCGCAACAATACAGCTGAAATAATCAAACTGTCTGCTTGGTATGTCTGCGTGAACTTTAAGGGTTTGGGGAGTTTTTAACTAATTGTAACACACGTTAGACAAAACAGTCCTCGGTCATATCTGTGCTGTTTAAAACTAAAAGTGCAAAACAATTCCCAAACCTCGCTACGGACCCCCCCACACACTTGTTAGCATCCTATTAGCCTTTAGCAATTAGCATGCTAATTAGCGTCTAGCAATTTAATGCGAAACTCCCATAGACAATGGGCTGATTAAAGCCTGTGGGGTCTGTCTTCAGTGGCGGGTGGTTTAGTGTATTATATGTGTTGTTCCACTACGGCCGTGACTGTTTCCATTCAACGGGGCGTGGCACCTGGCCCAAACACCCCACGTAACATCCTGGCGCGGCTCAGATCGGCTCTCCCACTCAATTTCTGCAGGAATTGCTAAATCTAGTTTGTCTTGCCTTTCCTTTTGATTATGGATAACTCTCAATGTTTTTGTTCCATTAAAATGTATCATCAAAAGGTGCATCCTGCCAGTCAGTGGCACGGCCGTCTCCTTTCTATTAAGACAGTGAAGTTTTGGATCATACTCATGAAAGCTTTTCAACCTGTTTGCAGTACAACAAATGTCCCACATACACACTAATACAGATCAACCCGCAGTCGTGTGGGTACAATCGCCTCCGTAAACCACAGAGAAAACAAAGTTATTACGCCCTTCTCCCCCGCAAGCCTCTGTGTCTCTCTTCTAATTCCCGTGTTCTCCAGTGTGATGGTAAAAAATGAGGCTCCTTATGCAGCGAGCTGCAGCTTTCTTTTGATTGAAGTGAGTGATTTTTCCCCGGCCGCACACCTGCGTAAAACAGATGATAATGCTGTTGGAGTCATTTACTGTGACTTTACTAAGATGAATATGAGCAGTGCTTTCTCATCATGCAAATGTGGCTGTGCAGAGAAAAAAAACCTCTCTTCTTCTCCTTCTTCTCCTGGGAGAACTATTTTTGCAGCATTACAAAGAAAGATTACCCGTAACCAAGTGATTCAACTCTTTATGGATGAATGTAAACTTGCCGTTTACTATTGCCATTACTGTTATTATTATTTGTTTTGGTTATAACACTATATTTAATATGATTTTGCGCATTGCGAGGCCTCGCTTTGGGCTGCAGAAGCACCATGCAACCATGGTTAGATTGATAGGGACACATCATCATTACTGGACAGTCTCCACTGTCACATAGCCGCTAGCTTAAATGTCCCTGTCTTTCTCTCCATCTCTCTGGTCTGCCAGTCTTTTCTTTCTCTCCCTCTCTTGCTCTAATAGCCCTTCATTTCCTCTGCCCATTGCCCCTGCAGGCCACGTGTAATACTCTGAGTGACCCGAGTGGCTGAGAATACACCAGATTTGTCACACACACACACACACACACACACAAACACATAAACCAATGCAGAAAATAAGACGGTCGTCCACATAGGTCTTCTCCTGCCACAAATGTCACCTGTCATCCAAGACTAGTGGAGACAGAGGAAGGAGAGAGGGGCCTGGAAACAATACAATAACCAACACCACTGTCAGGCAGCAAAACACACAGACACACACGCAATGCTAATGCACAATATGGAAACAAAACAAGAAATAGCAATAATTTGACTCTTCCAATAAGTGATAGACAGTAGTCGATTGAATATTTGGACATTAACAAACCTTTATAACCTTCTTTTTAATCATAATAATGTGAACAACCGCTGAGGGAAGTCTAATATCTCATAAGCTCACCCTATTATAAGGTCAAAACTATCACGGGCATGTTCACTGATAACATGATTACATACAGTGAGGAAGTATTGGAATTTCTCAATCTACTGGAGGCCTTATTGATTTTAAGCTAATATGACCAACACCTGGAACAATGTATTTATGCAGCTTAAACCTGCATTATCACAGTAATTGGTAACACACTGCCATAAGGCCACTGTTTAAAGGCCTGGCGTACCACGGAGGACCAGTTGGAAATGCAGAATTGGTCACTACCAAATAAATAATAAATGCAATCTATTGAGATTTGTCTGCCTTGAAATCTCAAAGTGAGAGCGACACAAGTTGTTGACAAGAATGATAGGAACTGATCTGTGACTGGCAGCAGTACATCATCACTGCAGGTTTCACAAGAATCCAGATATGGTTTGGTAATGAACTACTACCTACTCAAGTACTCTTTCTTTTTATTGAATCTGACTTACATTTCTTGGTACTTACAGAATAACAGTGTTTTCTTGTTTTGTATAAAAAAGCTCAAAAATGT
>JAUMHF010000017.1:22154722-22168709 GCA_032359275.1 Microctenopoma steveboyesi | reverse complement strand
AAGTTTGGAGGGAGCACTGATACGATATCAGCACACAAGTTCTGATATCAGCTCGCACTTTAGGCAAAGGGTGATTACGATGCAACAAGACAAAGCACGCCAGGGATATGGCTGTTCCATCACCACTGCTATCTTGTTTCATCATTGTCATAAGCACATTTCTCATGTGCCATTTGGAAACACATTACCCTTGCATGTTATCATGGATTTGATAGCAACAGGCTCGACTTACCTGTTTTGATATTTATGAATAGTTCCATCAGGGGGATTGGAGATTGTTCTCTCTCTGCTTACAAGTGTGTGTGTGTGTGTGTGTGTGTGTGTGTGTGTCTGTGTGTGCACACAGTGAGGGATGGAACAGTGTGTGTCATAAGTAACTGACCTGGGACTCCCCCATGTTTAATCTGAGAGCAAAACACAACTCATCTGCAGGTTGAATATTGAGTATGTGAAGATTCTCACTCTTCCTCTCTCTGTCTCACACACACACACACTCACACACACTCACATGCCCATGCCAGTGTCTGGAGAATGAAAGTAATGTTTGCCTGTGGTAAAGCCTCCACAAAATGAACAAGAGGCTGGGTTTTCTAATGAATTTCCTCGAGGGATATGAGCTTTGTGTTTCCAACGAGTCCTTCTCCCCCTCTAAAACTACTTTATGCTCCCAGCTTTGAGTCATACATTGTTCCCACAGTTTAAACTCTTGCTGCAGCCTTAAGATATGTCGCAGTTTTACATTCACTCAGTGTATTAGCGTAGCTCCTGCTTCTAAACCAGCGTCTTCTCCATTCAGCAATTCAGGTGAAAAATATTCATGATACTGATACTTTTTTTCATAAAGCACCACGAGGGAGGTGATTTGAGCTAAAGAGCATTAACCTTTATTGATTAGCCTTAATGTGATCACAAATAAATCCGTAATGTGATTTATTTTAAGATGCTGCAACTCAAGGCAAGGTTCATATGGAAGGCTCTGGGTTTGAAGCACCAGTAAAATCAGCAATAATTAAATCAGCCACGGGTTGTTTTAAGCATTGTGTAACACGAGTTCTGAAATATTAGCAACAATAATAATATTCTTTGCAACATTTGCAAGATGAACACCAACATTTTCAATTCATTAAGCCTTTCATATGGATTGTAAAAGAGCTGCTGGACTCCAGGCCGGGTTCAAATGTTGACGCTGTTGTTTGGCATCACGTGGTAGCACTTCATGAAAACCATCCGGTTCCAGGTTAGAGAAGTTTAAACATCAGTTTATTTGAGTTTAGGCACAAGGTACTGAGAACACAAAGAAATCAAAATTCTCCTCCTGTGCACCTCTGGTTACCTCATTAAGTCAGATGAAAAAAAATAAAGTTTGAAAATGATACTGGATGCAGTGAACACTTCGATCAATACGATGGTCATGTGAAAGGTGTAGACACTTCTACGGTTCACTAATAACAGAAACCTGCTCCAACAGGCTCCAGTCTTCGCAGACGTGGCTCCACGTGCTGTGATTGTGGCTGAGGCTCTGTGACATGCCTGAAAACCGCCGAGTCTCAGTTTTTGCTTTGCTTACAGTTAAATGTCAGGCAAACGTTAGGAGAATCAGTATACGGTTTATCATATGTTGAAGAAAGGGAGAGTGGAGCTGATGGGACGAGATGTGAGACAGAAAGATAGAGAGCGGGAGAGAGTCTGCCGTTCTCCCTGTGATCATTAGGAAGTTTTAATTAAAGACTAGAGGATTATTCTAGTGGCCTGCAGTCTTTCACCTTCTCTCATCATCATTCCCACCGTTTCACATTCCCCCTCCCTCAGTCTGTGGATCTTCAGGTGAGGGGTGTGTGTATCTGAGAATGACTGTGTGTGTGTGTCAGGAAACTGCATTTGTTGAAGAGTGGTGATCAAAGCCTTCCACCTACAGTGCCAGTGATCTCTCTCTTTCTCTGTCGGCAGCAGCTGTCTTAAGTCTTCTTGTCGGGGAGTTCTGTGAATTAGCATCAATATTAAACACTGAGGACCCAGAGTAAGGTTTGTTAAAGCTCAAACTGACTAACGATACTGCTCAAACACATTATCAGTGCTTATAGTGTTTCTTCAAGCTTTATATATGATGATTTTTGCTGTTGAATACTACTTCTGTGCACGTATCTCATGGGATTTCAGTAATATATTATAATTTAATTAAATAACTATAATAATATTAAAAGTATTTTTAGGTGCATGCTACTCGTTGGTAGAGATTTTTAATATTGTCTCACATACTGCATATGTTTTTTGTCTCGGTGAGCTGTCTCTGCTGTTCCCTGTGTCTCCCCTATGAGCATTTTCACATGATGTCCTTATGTCTAACAGCACGGTAATTTATAATGACTGAAGGTGCCCTGTGGAGTTTTCTGTTCGCATGCTGTATTAGTACTCACCAAGATGTATTGTGTGGATCCTCGAGGAGGTCTAACAATCGTGATGAATGTATTTCATTCCTCATAATGTTTGAAAAGCGTTTTTTTTTTGTTTTAATCTGAAGCTGCCTCTGCTTATTTTTTTTCCGTTTGCACCATGTGACACAAATGTGTCTTGTTCTAACTCAACAGTTCTGAAGATAAATCTATAGCTGCTTTCACCTACTCACCGGAACCCTGAACATCTCCAGACATTAGCTGAGTGACTCAGGTAACTGAGCTGGTAAAATAGCCTTTTTTTCAAACAGCTCCCAGTGACTGATCAATTCTTCCCATTAATAGACGTACAGACGCATTTATTTTCCCTGTTACCATTTTCTTTAATCTACAAATTGCTGGATAGTCTACTCATGTGCTAGTTGTGCTCATCGTCACTGCTTTCATTGGGCCTTTTGAGAAGGTCTCTGCATGTTGATGAGCAGAATTCATGTTGAATACTTTTAAGGAGATCTTGGTGGCCTAGGTGTTCAAGGTCACAAGCATAGTTCAAAACCAAGTGTCAACTCACACCCAAGGTTAAATCTATAAATGAGATGTACTGCAATTAGAGAACAGTATAATCAAACACTAGACTTACAGCATTGTTACACACTTTCACCAACCAGTCACAATGTAGTTTACACGCATGTCTGTCACGACACCATAAAGTGTGTGCAATGCTAGTGGATGTTTAGGTCCTGACGATCATTTTTTAGATGTAACAATGCATTTCTGATCTATATTCACAAGGACTGGTTCATCAGGGACTTCAGTTGGACAGCTGTACCAAATTTTGTTTTACTTGAGTTCTTCAAAGCATTCTTTACATAATATTATTATGTGGCAGCTGTAGAACAGGAGGTAGAGGAAGACCGGTGATTCGATTGGTCCTGAAGAATTTCCCTGAGACAACGTGAACTGTGCAGTTCTTTAAATGAGGGGAGAGGGCAGCCGGCTATCTGCTGGCCGACCTTAATGACCCTGTGGAGCTCTCTCCTCTGTGCTACTGTGCAGCTGGAAAACCTTGCACAGAGACTCGGCCTGTGCAGCACTTTCTCACTTTCTTCCTCATGAAGTAGAGTCTCTTCTGGACCTTCTCCACCACCTCTGGATTGCGAGTCCCCCAGGTCAAGTCCTTGCTGATGGTGACTCCCAAGAAGTCTGAGACCCTCTCCACACAATTCCCATTGATACTAAGTGTCTGGGTGTTGTCTGCCTTCTTCCCGAGGTCCATGATGAGCTCCTTGGTTATTCCTACACTAGGCTGTCAGCCGCTCCACCTCATCCCTCTGGGCAGACTCAACACCCCCCCCCCCCCCCCCCCACAGATGAGCCCTAATGGCGCAGTTCATTGTCAGTGAACTTGACAATAGTGTTGCTGTGGTGAGCAGTAATGCAGTCGTAGGTGTAGAGGGTATAGAGCACAGGGCTCAGCACACAGCACCAACGGGAGCCAGTGCTGATGTTGATAGCTCCTCTGTCAAAGAAGTCCATTTCCTCAAAGATTTACCTAACAAACAATAAGAGTGAGGATTGTTACTCCTAAAACAGTTTTCGTACCTGTTGTAGCCATCCTTCCCACGACTTGTAGACTGCTGTTGATTTCTTTGACTATGATCTTTTTGATTTAACCTTTTTACAACAAAATAATCTGCACACGAGGAAGTGTTCAGGTTCAGCAGCTGTATGGGAGGATTTGTGTAATTGTGTTGATGGTGTATAGAAGGAGCATGTGACTATGTGACTGATCCTAGCAGCACATACACTGCAGGGAGTGGACATGCATGCCTGTTAAACCCATCCTCGATTGTCACTTCATATGTCACAGTGCAGGGACTGACGTAGCAACACAAGGGGTAACACTCATAGCATCCTCACTGTGGAGGAGAAGAACAAGCACACACATAGTACACACCTTAATCACTCATCGTGTCACATCAGCTGTCCTAAAAAAGTTGTTTATTTTTGTCAAAATCCCAAAGCTCTCAAGCACCTCATCCATCTTAAACTTACAGCCTCCATCAATTACTGCATCCACGGCGTCAGAGGACGAGCACTGCAGACACGCAATCACACACCTTTAAAGTATTGGCCTGTCTGCTTGCTTTGTCCCTGTGAAAAATAAAAACGAGGACACAAAGAGCACGGAGAACAATAGTACAAAGAGAAATGAGGACGTACAAGTTGGGTGGTGGTGGATGGGAGCTTAGGGTGCTGTCAGATTCTGGTTTGAGTGATTGCTTGGAGTAGCAGTCATGGTTTTATAGTGTGCAACGTTGATGTTAGTCCTTCACTGCAAATGAAAAACAAACATTAGTGTGAGTCCGTGTGATTTTATCAGTTAAATACTGCATCAAGTTAATATTTATTTCCATTTAAAAGTCATGTTTGTGTTTCTCCGCAGGTGCGTCTGTGAGACAGCAATGGACAAGTGTGCGTCTGTGTGCGCTTCTCCATGCACGTGTGAGCTTCATGTCCCCACACATCGCTGCGCCGAGCGCTCACACACTTTCATGGCCAGGAGGTGTTTGTTTCTCTTTTAAATGGGCGACGCACCATATGTGTGGTCATTAGTCTAAAGACCGTCCTTCAGCCACACCAGAGGACAACGTGTCAATGAGTAGATTAACTAGCCACTGGTGTTCCCCGGCTTTACTAAAGGACCTTGAATTATGGCAACTTTCACTTTGTTTCACTCCCATCTATTTTAAGGGAAATATCACACAAATCACAAATGCCATGAAAAATGCACGGCTTAGGGGGAAATATCCAAGCATTTGTTTTGAACATGCGGCCATGGAAAGAAAGAAAAGCAGACAGTGCTGTTGTGATGTGTTACTGCCAGGAAGAGAAGAAATAATTGGTAATGGCGTTCATAGAACACAGGATCAATTTGTATGTTTGCCTTAACTTGCGGTTCAAGGCGCTGCTCTTTGCTCCACTTAGGGTTTTTAACCTCTATTAGACTGAGGCCTGGCTGACACCGTGTCCTGTTGTAGCTTCAGTAAATTGCCAATTTGGAACCTTATATCTGACCCGGGCCTCTATGTGTCCATTATAGGAGAGTAATTTTTTCTGTGCCCTGTCTCTGTCACAAACACATCGACTTTCACAAACGCACACAGGTGCACATACTGGACAAAGATAAATGTGTAAATATCAGATACATGTGGTGGAGAGCAACTGTAAAAGCCCCACAGGACATCAATAGAGAAACCTGTAGATGGCAGTTCACTGGTTCACTGGAGGATCCCTGACTTACAACAAGGGACTTGACGGAGTTTTGTTAATTTTCCTTCCTTTCCTGTAGTGTCATCATGAGGCTGGCATGTAAGATTTTAAATGCAATCTTAAAACACATGCCCAGTACGTGGCTTTATTGCCAAACAGCTGCAGAAACTTCTGACCTCCCTATTCCACTCACTCAGGATGTATTCGCTTTATTTGACACTATTAAAACAATGAGGTCATTAAGCTGGAGTTACACGACTAAACACATCTGATGAAGACCTGTGCCAGACATTGTGTGTGTGTTTTTCATGACCTCTTTCCTATTTCATGAAACGATCTAACAAAAAGGGAAATATTCTGGTTTTCAGATGATCAACAGTTTGCACGTTTCTTCGCCTTTGTGAATTTAAATTTCTAGAATATTTGTTGACAGGGTGCAGAAACAAGCCTGGTGAACTCTTCATTTGTTGCACGTAAAGTGATTTTTTGGTCTTCTTTGTTGGAGTTTTTTCGTTTTTGTATGCATGACCATAAATATAATAGAAACATCTCCATAATCATCACACACATTCCAGCACACAACACATAAAACACATACACCAAAATTATTCAGTGGTCAAGCTACTGTATATAAAACAGCACCTTTGTGAAAGCGCCTGTGGACACACACACATGAACACACACACACACACACACACACACACGTGGAGGATGTGATATCCTGAAGATGCAGGGTCTTACCTGGGCCCTGCTAACCCTGGGCCTGTCACTGTGTATGGACCGTCCCATTTATCATGTAATCTGGTGGGGAGAATGGACGGGGCACTATCAGCAATCTGCTATTGATCCACGCCTGGGGCCCCTGCTATTGTTCATCTGTAGCCCTCGACTGGCACCCAGCATTAATGAAAGAAACTAAACAATGCATAGCAATCAGACACCCCCAAAATCACCCAATCTTCTCTTTCTCTGTGTCTTAAAAAAAAGACGACTGGTGCAGGTTTAAAGAGGGGAAACACGAGAAGAGGAGGGCGGTAAACTTTTTTTTTCCTCCCTAGTTTGGGAGAAAACTTTTGTTATTATGTTTCTCTTTGCAAAGGTGTGAACAGGGGGAGAAAAACACATTTATCATGTCAGAGATGCCTCATATCATCCCTGACCCTGTGTGCCAGACAACCCAGTTGATATTGAAGCCGCCTATTGAATAATGCTCAACGCCATCCTCAGCCTGGGAAATAGAGATGTATGAACGTGAGCGTGTAAGCCTGCACGTTTGCGGGTAGCCGCATTTTTGCATGTTTTGGTTTTAAATATTGAAAAAATATTGCAGTTTTAATTTCCAATGTCTTTTGAATGTAGGCTTGGAAAAGGTAAACAAATATTTTGTTGTCTAGGAACACAAAATTTCTATAACCTTTAGCTAATCTCCCTAAAATTACATGGATCAAGTATTAGATTAAACTATGTTTACAAGGACAATCTTTATGGTACAAGAACGATTTTATCTTTCTTTATGATGTAGCTGTAAAGATTTCAAACTTTGCATTGGGACCTTGAATAGAAAAAATGACTAAAAGTTAAATTGTAGTTTATGTGAAGAACCCAATGTGAAGAAAGTGTGAAGAAATGTTGTGTCTATATTCATCATATTGTTAATTTTCAGGTTTATTCATAAGTTCATAAGCGGCCTGGTGGCTCAATGGGTTAGGTTAGGGACTGGGATGCAGAAGGTTGCCGGTTCACCCTCCCTGTGTGACAGTTCCGTTCCTCTTCCTGACACATTGAACTTTTACTTTTTCTTACCAGGGAATCTGCTCCTCTGCCAGACGAGGAAGTAATCTGCCTGACCCCAGCTCCAGTGAAACAAACTATCTTTAGAGTAAACCCACGTAAAGCTGCTGCTCCTGACAACATCCCAGCACGAGTACTGAGAGAGTGTGAAGACCAGTCACTGACATTTTTAACACTTCCCTGAGTCAGGATGTAAAATACTCTTCCCAGTGTGTTTTAAGACCAGCCAGTCGTCCCAGTTCCAAAGAAATCAGGGTGTCTTGCCGGAATGACTACCGTCTTATGGTCCTCGCACAGCTGTGCTTTGAAAGACTCGTCATAAGCCACATTAAAGCCACTCTTCCCAGCCCCAACCGATCGACTGACGACTATACGTCGACACTACAGTGCACCTGTCACTGACCCATGAGGTGTCATTCATTGACTTTAGCTCTGCATTTAACAACATTGTTACTCAGAGACTGTCACCTAAACTGATTAGGATGGGCCCAGGATGGTGAAGTGGATGCTAGATTTCCTGACCAACAGGCCACAGTCAAAACTTCCAACACCATAACACTGAGTACAGGTGCGCCACAGGGCGGTGTGTTCAGTCCACTGCTCTTCACACTACTGATTCATTACTGCACAGCAAAGCTCAGCTCAAACCAAGTCATTGGACTGTGGTTGGTATTCCTAATAACAACGACATCTCAGCATATACAGAAGAGGTGGGAAGAGTGGTCTTGTTAAATGTGAACAAAACCAAATAAATGATCATCGACTTCAGAATCAATTACCTCACCATCAATTACACTGTTGTCGAGAGGGTGAAAAGTACCAAGTTCCTGGGCGTCCATGTCACAGTCTCTGTCCCTCAGCTCCACCTCCTTAGCCAAGAGAGCTCATCAGCGCCTAGACGTCCTACAGAGACTAAGAGGGGTGAGTCTCCCCCACTGATTCTAAAGACCTTCTCCACCAGCACCATTGAGAGTCCTCTCTCCCGCTGACTCACTGTCTGGTGTGGGAACCAGACTGTGACCCACTACAGCAGATAGTGAGGGCAGCTGAGACGGTTAGCAGTGTGCCCCTGCCTCCCTTAAAAGATATTCTCAAGACCCACAGCCACAGCAAAGCCAGAAATATAGTGAAAGACCACTTCCACCTTTTACATGGACTCTTTTTACTTTTACCTCCTGCCTCCACAAGAATGTGTAAATTAATACCTCAATGACATGCGCTCAAACTGCCCACGCCTACACATTACTTTGATATTTAAATGCAGTAGTCTTAACACAATAAATGTTTTAACTTTCCTCAAATGGCTTCTTATACTTCATACATCTATAACTAGTGTTATACAATAACCATGTGTAATATCATACATCCCATTTTCATTCTCTACCTCACATTGTTCTGCAGTGTTGTGTATTTATTGTTTCATCTATCTATTCTAGTTGGAATTGTTTCGTACTGCACTATTCCTCTTGCTGTAAACAATTTCACTTTGTACTACATTGTGTTGCTTGATTGCGCCTTGTCCTGTTGAATGTGATGCTTGAATTTAAACACCGTGGCCATGGGGAAATGTTGTCTCATCACACTTGGTACATGTATAAAGCTGCTGATGACAATGAAAGAACCTTGAAACTTATATGCAGAAATATTTACCCAGTATTTCAGTGTCTTCCTTAAGAGTAAATGCTAATAATTTGTAACAATTTACTTTATACTTTATTCAGTTTTATCTACAGATAATGACATGGGAACCAAAACACCAACAAAACCCCTCTGATATTCTCATGTATGTATTAGGTGTCTCCTCAAAGAACACCTGTGTATGTAGGTGTAAATCCCCGTAGGCATACACACGTGCACAAACACAGCACGTGAGACAGGTTTGTCCTTTACAATAAATAAAAGGATGTTGCACCTGCAACATATAAAAGTGAACCTGATCTGGTCCAATCAGAGTTCAGCATGTAGGAATCTGGGCCACTTTCCAGACATCTTGTTTCCAGGCAGACAAGAAGCTGAATTATCAGTGTGAGCTCTGCTATCATGTTGCAATAGGAAGTGTGCCAGCTAAAGCACAGGGCCCACAGGACCTGGGCACTCATCTGTCGCTGCTGT
The DNA here is from genome assembly GCA_032359275.1 of Microctenopoma steveboyesi. Classification (NCBI taxonomy): domain Eukaryota; kingdom Metazoa; phylum Chordata; class Actinopteri; order Anabantiformes; family Anabantidae; genus Microctenopoma; species Microctenopoma steveboyesi. The sequence continues at coordinate 22,159,143 of JAUMHF010000017.1, read as the reverse complement.
CATGAAGTTGCAACACATGCCCTGCACCAGAATTCACTCACACAACTTTAGACGCAGTCTACAGTCTGCACAGTGTACTCGAAACAGAGGCCGGAACATGTCCACGTGCACACATCTACAAAAACACTGATGCACTCATTGAAGAAACGTATTTTGAGACCGTGGTTGTGCATGTAGAAGCAAACATGTATGGGAAATACATATACATGTTGTTATCCTACAGTGTCACATAATGACACTTCTCCACATCCGTGACTATGATGGCAGCGGCTTATGACAATGATCACAGTTGGAAGATAACGAGATAAAAAATGTTCTCCCTGGAACAGTCTTGTTACAGCTAATTCTTATATTTATGTTAAATATAAAGTGACAAAAGAACTAACACGCAGTGACAAGTTATGAGTCTTTTTGTTTCAGCATCTCTCAGTCCATTACTTTATTTGGCCATCTGTTGGCCAACACACAAAATCTGTGACTTGCTGTGACTGACAGACACAGACTGAGTTGCCTGGTGAAAAACTACACAATCATTATTTACTTAACTGTGTCTTTACAACATAGATTGTTGTAGGTGTTTGGACACAAGATACGTGATATTTTTTTCTATTCTTTGTTCCTTCAATGACAGCTTTGGGCTGGTTGGTTGTTCACAGTTTTCTGTGTGTGTGTGTGTATTTGTGTGCAGTGTGATTGTCCATAGCATCACCATCTGCCAGTTAGCATGAGGTGAAACACTAAGCACTCTAGTGGGATGAATGAGTAATAGAGCAGTGTGTGTGTGCTCTCCCATGCTAAACACAGACAACACACACACGCACACATATTGTCATTGTCAACTCTGCTGTAAACGGCTCAGTCTCACCATTGCTGCTCGTGTATACTGTTATCAGACAGGCGAGCACAAAAAGTGAGACAGTCAGTCAGTCACCTGCACAAAGTAGGTGAATCCTGGACGCCCTGAATTCTCTGGACATTTTTAAAACCAGATTATATACCAGATATAACCACTATTTATCCACAGAATACAGCATCAGTACATCAGAGCTTCCCAGAGCGTGAGTACTGCATTGGAGGCACACAGGTGCTAACAACACGTCTTACACTCTCTGTGCAGAGCAGGTCGGTAGCTCGACCCGCTTCTGTTCCTTTCAGTGACATCACACATTAATGCAGAAATTAACATGTGATTAATGAAGGATTCTTACCAGTTCAAGTCCAGAATATCTAGTAGCTTACTTTAACAGCCCCTGGTGGCTCTCCTCATAGCCATCTAAAGGCGGCAGGTATCTGCTCCATCCACTCTCTCTAATTGGAGTGATGCTGTGCACTGTCAGCCACATTCCACTGGCCCCACTGCTCATGTCTTCTGCAGAGAGCAACAGTGCACATCAAATGTTGGAGGCTGTGATTAATAATTTTACACTGCTTCACTGGCAGCGTGGATCAACAAATGTATAGGAGGCGGACTCATTATATACATTATATGTGTTGTTATGTGCACATGAAAAGACTATTAGAAAAGCTGTGAAACAAATATATGGCAGAGGACTCCACTGGGGGAAACTTTGTTTCTCTGCTCTCCTTTGACTGTTTTTGATTGATAAGGAGGTTTCTAATAAAAGACCTGTTGGGAAAACAGTAGTGCAAAGACGCTTGAAGACAGTAAATCAAAGAAGAAGGTAAACTACAGGCAGTGAATGAAACAGAAAATCAGGCAATGGAGAAGTCACAACGTGGGTAAGTCTGGATGTTAGTCAGAGTCAGTGGGTAAGTCAGACAGTCAGAGTTAAGTCAGACAGACAAGGATCCTTCCCCCGAGGGCTCCAGGGGGAAGGGGCTGTGGGAGAGGCAGCAGCCAGGAGATAAGGCTCTCACGTGGGGCTGCTGTCGTGTAATTTCCCCTCTAATACAGCCAGGCCCTGGTTCTCAGCTCTCAGCTCAGCCCTGATCTGCAGAACCTCTCCTGAGATTTAGCTGTCACAACGCAACCTCGACACCGCTCTGAGCAGCCCCACACACATGCACAGAGACAGAGAGCAAGGTGCTTACATGTTTGCATCTGTGTGTGTGTGTGTGTGAGAGAGAGAGGGAGAGAGAGAGAGAGAACAAGATCAGGTTCTGAGCCATGTGTGTCATTTTGTATGAGTAGCTCAGCCAGGCTGAGGGAAAAGCCAGACAAGTTCCTAGAGGGAGACAGGATCAAGGCACAGCAAGTGTTACTTAGATCTGTGTGCTTTCAGCTCTTTATGCTGTCTGCATGTCTGGCTTTATGTGTGCATGTATGAATATATGTGTTCTCACTGTAGACAGAGAGGCACACTGTCTCTGACTGCTGTCTGCCACAGTCCACCGGAGTCGGTGTCAAATGACAGTACTTTACTCAAGGGCGCTTCAGCATTAGCATCAACACCACTCACCAATGGTGTTCTGAGGAATGCCCAGCATAGTCCCTCTGAGAAGTGGATTTCAGCGGTAAACCTCCCTGTTCTTTCCAAATATAGAAAAATCTCCTTGCTTAGAGCATTTTGTTCAGATGTGACTGTGTTGTTTAAGCTCTGCCTTTGCATCAGCAGGAGCCCACCCCCTGAACAATCAGTTAGATTTTCCATAAATTGGCATTTCCTCGTTAGATAGGGCGGGATGCATATAGGATGTGTTATGTGTGGGTCTGTGGTGTGATAGACACCATCGAGGCCCCGTCATGACGGTATGTTTGTGACTGTTTCATACAAAATCTATTTCAATAGTTACACAGGGAGGTCAGTTTTGGGGAGACAAAGGCCCCATCACAGTACACGCCCATCACAAATGGAACATTCATGCTGTCTCGTATGTTCCTACTAGGAGCTGCCAGTCACTGTTTCCCACTGTGAAGTGAGGGTGCCTTGCTCCCGACCATCTTACCCAGTTGGATAAGTTTCTGGTTAAAACGCCCTGTTCTGTAGTCTCCGAGCACCACACAAAGTTACACAAGAGACAAAACGAGAAGCTGGGAGACACAAGCAGACACACAGACAGTGGATGGCATCACAGAGTCATTTCCTCTCCCATCAGCTCCCACTGTTTCCAGGTCGGAAAGAGTTGATTTAAATCCAACTTCAACTTCCATTGTCTAGTCCATCACTAACACTTAAGACTGCATTGCCCAGTCGCCCTGTCCTGCCCCAGCTTCTGTCTGCTCTCACCACTTCCATGTCCTCTTACCCAGCAATGAAGAACCTGTTTCCAGCGCTCCACGCTGATGCAGGGAGGCAAAAAGCTGCGCACATGCACGGTGGAAATGTAGAAAACACAACACAGACCGAATGAGACAATGGATGCAGTGGTCATGCACATAAACGAATGCAGAGAGAGCAGAACATGATGCCACTTGCGCATTCAAGGATTCCACTGTGCTACTCCTCACGTAAGTAGCCTGCTACAGCTGATCCAAAAGGTTTTACCAACAAATCTGTGCAATACGTAAGACCTTCAAGTCCAGATTCTGTTGGACCCTTGCATCAGGAAGACGTGGCAAGGACATCTGCACATACTGTGTGCGTGCAGAACGACCTAAACATCACAGTATCAGTGTGTGTTTTCTGGTTAAGGGGAATACAACAGTGTTCTGTGTGTAGCACCAAGGCAAAGAAGCTCTGACCGTGCCTTGGGCTGTTTCTGGACATTTTGGTGCCTCAGGTGAAACATTCTTATTAAAACACTTTATTATTTCAAATGTGACTTTATTCAGGTTCTGTTCTGTGTCAGGCCATCAGCATTGCTAATTAGTGTCTTCATATGAGCAATAGTCCCTGGTGTGTATGCTTGAACCATGTTCAGTATATGATATAGAACATAACTTGGTTAATCACATTCTCATTGTCTACAATTACAAATTAATTCATAAAAAGTCCGATACTCAGAGTTCAGTTTCAGTCTCTGTCTGATTTAAAGTGTTCACAATACACTGTTATTTATGGCCGTTTGGAAGCCAGCTGTACCCAAGGCCACTGCCTCAGAAGAATATAATCTGCATGAGGAGGGCAAAAGTATTGAGATCTTTAGGTGAAGACACAGTAGTGCTTGTATGAACAGGCACGCACACATCATTAAAAGGACTATGCTGTAATTTATACTTTTCTGTTTCCAAAACAGTCAAGTTCAAGTTCAATAGGTTTTTTTTTGTCACAAACACAGTTATACCTGTAACATGTGTTCCTGGCTCTTCAACTATACGGTCATGCAGCAATAGACAGGAAAGAAACAATAGTGTGTTGTATATTTTTATCAATAACATATGGGTAAAACATCCGTTTTAATACTTTTCAGTTAATATTTAATACTTTACAAATAAAATATAATCTTACATATATTAGATAAAGCAGTTACTTAAAACAGGAGTTCAACAGACAAAACAGATGGTTTGTGTTGGCAAAGAG
>JAUMHF010000017.1:22132981-22154061 GCA_032359275.1 Microctenopoma steveboyesi | reverse complement strand
CTTAATCCACAGGTGGTCCTAGTGCTTGTTGGCACAAGGACAGAGACCAAAAGGAGGAAACAAAGCACACGGGAAACAGGAACTCGGCAGACTCCCAGGAGATGAGCCAATCGGAGGAGATGAAGAAGAGGAGGCAGCTTGCACCATTTCATTGATAAATACTGTTGTAAATTTTGTTAGCAGTCTGGACTGCCCAGCTGACTGACGACATGTTTCGTTGCTGTAAGCGGTCCGGCTCAGCGCTGGAACTCTTACTCTTCTGATAATTAAACTGATGTTACTTTAATTTAACTGATTCCTCTCCTTCCTAAATGATGAACCCGAGACGGTCTCAAGGTATGATTTTTGAGACAACAAGTGCAAACAAGACGAAAAGAGAAATGTACATCAAAACGAATGTCTGTGAGGAGTCTGTATTTACAGTAGGCATGTGTTTTTACCTTTTGTCCTTCCCAACATTCTTTCGTGCAGGTCATGAGATTTCCTTACCACTCCCACTTTATTCTGTAAAGCCCAGGAGTTGTGCTCTGGCTCAGTGTCGCGTCATTATGTTCACATCCTTTTATCATTTGCATATAGACAGTCTCCACAAATACCTGTAGTCACACCGACGCGCTCTCCTCAATTTGCCGTTATATTGGAGAACACACATGCACACGCTGATGCAAACAAACACCGGTGCAGTCCCACACGGTACAACGTAGAGACTGTGATTTGTTTTTTGACCTCCAAACTTATTCTGTTTTCTGTACTTCTATCTCATAAAAATGAGTCAGATCACATGCACATACAGCAAAAGAAAAAAAACAAAACAACGAACAAACGCACACACACACACGCTCATCTGCTCACATGTGCCCTGGACAAGGTGAACGGGAATTACCAAGAGGACCTTGCCAGAAACCTTCAGACTGACACAGATGCCCCGTGCAGCTTCAAGAGGTGTGTTTGTCTGCACGTGCATGTGTGTGTGTGTGTGTGTGATGAACATGTGGGTCTTTTGAAATGTAATAGCGCATTTCAAAATCTGCTACACAAAGCACATTTCAAAACTATGGCACGTCCATTTAAGCAAACATTGGACTGGTTGCCTAGAGGTCAGGAGAGCTTTTTAAAATACATCACCATCGCCCTCTCTCTCTCTCTCTCTCTCACTCTCTCTCTTTCTTTCTCTCTCTCCTTGGACAAAGCCAGGGGCACGTGAAGGTTGACCCATGTCTTTCCTTGCTCCTTGCTCCCTCCATTCTCCGCTCCGCCCACTAAAACAGCAGGGTAGGGTCACCATCCTTTTCTGTGTCATCAGAAGATGTTAGCTGTTTGAAAATGATAAATGTGGCATTGGGAGAGAATCTATTTAGTGTTTTATAATCAGAGGAAATGTTCACCTACGCCCCCCCCCCCCCCCCTCACCCTGCTCCCACTCATCCAAACCTTCCACCAAACTTGTTCCAGACTTGATGACCTTCCAGCAGGTAAAAACAAATTAAACACACAATGCCGTCTTTGAGTCTGATCTGCAATTGGAGGTTGTCTCAAGGACACGTTGGCTTCAGCCTGCAGTACATACACACACACTGGCACACATGTGCACTCTGAATGGGGCCTCCACACCATACAATGGTGCCCACCTAAGTTTGATTTTTGCTACTATAACTTGGCTTCCATTTATTTTACTTTATCTTAATTTAGACAAATTGCTTAAAAGAAAAAGATGCAGGCTTTAAACAACCAATCACCCACGGATCATCACGGTCGGTTTTGCCATCATACAGACAAAGTGGACGTACTGTAAAATCAGTAAATAGTTCTCTGTGAATCACAGAGCAGTGAAACTTTGCACTTCTCTGTGATTCACACTGATCTCCCTCAGGATGTTATCAAAGTGTGTTTAATGCTACACAGTGATTTCAGTGACTAGTTAGTTAGACAAATTTACTCAAAGCTGTGGCAGCTTGTGTTGGTGGAGATAGTTTCAATTGGAGGCACATCGCTAATTTAACAGACTAAAGCGCACAGCAAGGCAATGTTTTCCCCAAAACTCATGTTCCTGCTTTTATTTCGTGTGACAAATGAACGCTTTTCGTTCAGTCAGGATGTATTTGTCATTTACTGCAGCAGTTAATCCAAGAACTAATAATGTATGTGGGATGTAAACCCTTCCTTAGGTCGTTAGATTACACATGTACAAAAACGCCGGCTTTGTCGAGCTACGATATGGACCCGAGCTTTGTTCCTGTCATGTTTCTGCTGTGCGGCATCTGAGTGAGAGGGGGAAGGAGGGGGTGTACTCCTGGCAATATTCAGCATCACAAAGAGAGGGTGTTGCAATGATTCTTTATTAAAAGCTGCAAAAGAATAGGTCGGAGTGTGTTTCTGTTTTCGGTGGCAAGCATCCACCTTCCACCCTCCTCCACCCCAAGCAAAGACAAAGCGTGTAGTAATTACAAGGCCGAGACACAATGCGGTGTCGGTTGTGGTGCATGGAGAGCAGGGCTGTAGCTATCACACTGGCAGATAAATTCAACGCACAATTATTCATCCGGGGACTGTAGCATGTAGATTAATGAGTTTGATAACCCGGAGCTTTGCGCTGAGCTCCAGCCTGCCGCTGTCATCATCCTCGCCTCGCTCTCCCTTTTCTTTCTGCCCCTAGCTCACTACTACTGATAGGAAAGTAACAGAATGAAGAGGTGATCAGTAGGTGGATGTTCTCACGAGGAGAGATAAGGAACAATGAGGAAAGTCGTGACATTTGGTTGGTTCTCACTTTTCAACGGCGACTGCATTAGATCACAGCTTTAGGTATTATACACTGACACAAATCATCAATCTGTTCTGATCTGTGCTTCACAAAAGCGAGTCAGTCACAGCGTCTGCGCTTCCCAGAAGTAAGTGAAGCCAAAGAGTTCCTGAAGTTAAGTGAATCGAGGTGAAATGCTTTATTCCCCAAATCCCAAAAGACAGTAAAGGATTGGAATAAAATGATCACTTTCCCTACTAATAAAATCTGAGTTTGACCACCATAACTTAATGAACGAGTGTGTACGTGTGTGTAGGCGTGTTATGTGTGTGATTGCAGGCCCGGGTGTTGAAGGGTTTCTCCCTCCATTATGGCTGTCCTGGGACAGAGAGAGTCTTCCCAGATGGCAGACAGAGGAGAGAGGATGACCTACATGACCAACCTAAAAGAGAAACACAACGTAGATACACATAAGGTTGTTTGTGTGTGTGTGTGTGTGTGTGTGTGCATGTGCATGCGTGTGTGTGCGTGTGTGGCTACCAGCCACTAGTGGTTTACAGTCTGATAGAGAAACCCCCCCTGAAGCAGTTCTACCACTAATATCTCCTACAGACACCTTCACTATTCAGGTACTGGCACTGCAGAGCCTACACAAACCACCATGCAGCTATCAGGACGTTGGCCAAACACATGCCTTCTGGGTGGGTTATGTAAATACCGTATTCCAGCTGCTTGCACATTTCAGACACTGTTTCATGTCTGCATTTAAGTTCATATTGTTGTCTACCTGCTCACCTTCTACCGTGAGCAGGTAGCATTTATCTGCTGCAATCAAAGCACTGCTTTACACTTGCTCAGCGCTTGAGTGCAGGAAGAGGCAAATATAGAAATTAAAACAACTTGACTGTAATAAAAACACAATAGCAAGTTTGGGCAGCCCTCCCTCCATAGTGTCCATCAGCGGGTGTGACCTTAAACTTTATATATATATATATATACCTGTTTCATTATAAAAGCACACATTATTTAAAAGAGAACATGCAATGGAGACATAAAGATGATTTTATTAAAGGGGGGGGGGGGTCAATTCTAAAACTGCCCTGGTGCTAATGTACTAGAAGGATTATTTCTTTCTGACAGCTGCATTAATGCCCGAAACATTAATGCACACACACACGAATCACTTTACACACACACACATATGTAGCAGCACTCAAACACACACCTCCTGTCAAACACACACACATACACACACCATTTAAATAGTGAGTACAGTCTCATCGGAGTGGCAGGCAGACATCCTGAATAAAATGGAGTGGCATTAATATTAATGCCAGTAAAGTGCCTTTATAATCAGACAGTGTCCTGTCAGATGGCCAAGTGAGGCTGCTAGCATGTCACACACACACACACACACACACACACACACACACACAGTGAAGTGTTGCAGTCTGAGACAAGCACGCATATAACCGCACATAACATCCCAACAAATACACACACACACACATCCAGTGAATAAATGTATGCACACAGGTAGGCTTGACACGTGTACATATTAACACACGTGCACACAAACACATGCTGCGACTGATGTGTTCATCCCCAGACTTCTCCTCTCTGGATGCAAAGGAGCATATACTGTAATCTACCGAGTCTGTAAAACTGGTGTGAATGAGAATGAAATCTAATTTAAAGACAAAGAAAGTGAACTCCCAGACACAAACTGCATTAAGCACTCCACAGTTTGGTCACAGATCTCAGGCAACAACGCGAGCTAACTGTGCCACGAAGCAGCATCTTTAGAACAGCAACAGCTGCAAAGTGCATTTAACAAATGGCAAACTAAGAGCAGCTCTGCAGAGCTGTGTTCACCTGCTAAAAATCACAGAAACAGAAGGGAAACAACTGATTAATCACCTAAACACCGTTGAGTTTCAGTTAGGCCACAGCAGCAAGGAACAACGGGACCAAAGGCACTGCATAAAAAAGGACAGGTCAGCCACAGAAAACAACAAAGTATCTAAACAATTAATTTAATAAAACACTTTTAAGCATTTACAAAAAATAAATAATTCCTCCAGATGCCCCAGGTTTTCCAGACTTCTGTTCCTCAGAAGCTTGGTACTGGACCACTACCAAGTCATAGTGAATATTTTCCTCATACGACAGGCTGTAAAACCTGGTGGGTCATAAATAAACTCCAACCTGATGCAAAGCTTTTGAAAACTGAGGTTAATTTACATTGCAGCCTCAGTAGGACCCCTGACACAGACCCATCCACAGCGCAGCCACACATGCATTCCTACTACTCCGCGTCTTCTCCTGTGAGCTAATACGCCTGAATCACAGTGTATTCACTACGCAAACACCTCCCACAGTAGGGAATAGACCTGGCTCTGAGGTTGTAAATAAAATGCCGGCTGTTTTTTCTAAAGAAGCTCCAAAGGGAGACAGAGAGCTCCAACACTGGTTGTGTCCATAAAAAAGTGAAATACTGTGAGAGGTGATGGCAGCAGTTATGAGACAAGACAGTCTGAGTATTTCCAGATGAACCTCGTGTAGAACACCCACCACACTGTACGAGGCAGGGGAACTGGAGGCCTACTGCGTCCAGCCTAGCAGGGCTTTTAATTATAGCATTTTTATTAATTAGGAATTCATTATTTATTCACTATAGCAATGTTTGAGTTTGTAACATCTGACGTTTGATGTGAAACAAGGGGAAAAAGATTGAAAGGACCATTTATTTAGGCTTTAGACCAAAGACACACCAAATCATAGAGTTTCACAGCTTTCGCACTAGTTACCACCAAACTATCGGAAACTAATCTCCTGCCAAAGCCGTCACTGACATCATGGCGAAGGCTTACTGAAAAGTAAAGACTACCTATATGTAAACACTCCAATTAATCCGTAGCTTGTGTCACTCAAAACTGTTTCTAATAGTCACCTGGACGGCATTAACAAAATGTCATGGCATTAGCCAAGTTATTAGCATTATGTTAAGCGTGTGTTTGTATTGTAAGCCGGTAAAATAACAGTTTGAGTGCAAGTGATTGTCAGTGATAGACAGTGAAAGCTTGCTGTGTTTGATGCTGTAGAAGGATTTCCCACAACATGGCAACCCTTAATAACAGCTTACAATCTATCTATAAAACACTAATAAAGTACTCATTCACATGGCCATCAATAACATCCTCGATAAAGAGAGCTGCAGCAGCGCTCCTTGTGATTTTAACATGACACAGATGAAGCGGTGAGGGCTCCAGGCACGCCCAGTAGGTGTTACGCGTGCCCTACTTCAAAGACATGAAGCTTGAGAGACATGAGAAAAGCAGGAATGGGGAATGAGAGAGAGAGCATTTATGACGGTGCTGCTGATAGAACGTCAGTTCCAACATGGTGCCAAGTGAGCCGGGCGGTCCTCCTCCAGTCAGATCACACTTAGACACTCACGCGCAGATAGGTCGAGCCTTTCCACACACACACACACACACACACACACACACACCTGCAGAGTCGCTCGTGCAACGCGGGCAGAGGGGTCTTAAAGAGCAGGTGCAGATCAGCGGTGATGTGTTCCCGCTAAACGTCTCCTCAGGAGGCTGTAAATATTGTATTAGCCTGCCTGTCACTGGCCAGGAGTGAGAAATCATAATGAAGCATGAAGAAAGGATCATTCTCTATTCATGTGACAACATTAGCCTCTTTCATAAGCAGGCTCAAATATTTATCAGCTGTGAAAAATGGACCAAAAAGATTTCTTTTTTAAAGAGGAGAAAACAAAAGTACACAGGAACTAATAATAGCAGCCAGATTGAGTATGGTGGCAACATTTTGGTTGGCTGGTTTTTATTGCTTGTTATTAGATCCTGGCAAAACAATTATTAGTCTTTCTTTTTCCCTGCATTTGCTGGTAACACAAAAAGAATTAAAACAGTGCCCTTGGGCTGCACAGTCCTACTGTAGTGATTAAAAACAGGAAATTGTGACGCATAAGCTATTAGACGAAGCCGTAATCAGATTCATTAATTTCCTTCAACCAGGGCAGACTGGCTTTCTTAAAGTGACACGCGCTTTAAAATAGAGATGCATATGGAAATGTGGACCAACACCTAAAATGTGCTGCTTACTGGATCTGCAACTTTCTCATGATGACCTGATCATCAGCACAGGTCAGTAGAAGAAGACTCTGCTTTATTGAGGAGGTTCTCCCAAGTATGAGTTCCACTCTTTATTATTATCATGTAATATTACTAAATGCGGTGGAACTCTAGGCAATCATGTGGTTCGTCTGTATCTAATTTCTTTAACCATTATTTGTCCCATTCACTTTACATGGGTTACAAAACAGGGGTGTTATGCACATATCTGGCCACTAGCACGCAGCGGCCACTCTGGAGCCATAAAGCGACTGTTTTACGTTTTCCTGTTAATTTTTGGAGTGTAGCGTGCCTATCTTACTCTTGTATGGACACCGAAGCAACTTGTGTCTGCACATACCATGGCTGGAAGCCTCGGCGTTGCCTGATGCCAGCGGCCGGAGAAGGGGAGGTCGAAACCGAAGCGCGGCAAGAGGGCAGGAGTCCCGTCCAATGTCTGTACCCTGGAAAATAAACTGGACTACATCCGACTCCAGCAGGCTACACAGCGTGAGGTTTCCACACAACTACACAAGTTTCGCTGAATGCTGTTGTGAAAGCCTCTGTTTTGGGATCCAAGCATTGCAAAGTTTTTTTTTACTCAATAATTGTAACAGAAGTTAGACGAAGCCGTTTAAATCGGTCCTCTGCCGTATTGTTAAGAAGCAGGACTCATATGTAAAACACTGATGTATACACACGCTTATTATTTAAAATGTACAGTTGTTATAAAGCAAACAGAACCATTTACTGGTACGACTTTAGTACATTTTCTAAGTTTCTATCAGTAAATAACATTTTCACAGTCAGGAGAATTCTGTTTTCAGAGTTGTAGCTGTGCTTGGAAACACCGCAGGCATTTCTGCAGTCGTTGCGTGTTCATTGTGGCTTCAGTCTTTATCAACTGTTAGCGAGGTACGTGATACGCTGCTTATTAAATAATCACGATCATTAATTGTCCGACAAAGTCTCGCGAACAGTGTGTGACAGTAAGTTATTGTAAGTTTGACATGCCGTGCTCGTGTGCTGAATAGAGTTTTGCTGAAGTTGATTACGGTACACACGTACACACAGTCAGGCTGTATGTACGTGACACAAATTGTGTGTACATTGGTGTGATCATTTAACGCAGGCGTGTCTGTGCCCCGGGTCATTTACAGTCTGTCTCCAAATTTTAAACGGCACGCGGCTCCGGTTTATAAAATGGATTTATGATTTTTATTCAGGTACCGACATAAGCCATTTGTTCTTTGCCTTTGACCCAACACCTGGAACGGGGGATGGGCTGGGTGCCGCAGCTGGGAATCGATCCTGCTATCTTTGCATCCCAGCCCTCTGCCTTAACCACCGAGCTGCCAGTAACGTGCTGTAAATATTACAGCTTTTAAACTGTTTTATTTACAATGCATTTACATTTTTCAGACATCTAAGTCCCTGACTTTGTATGCCAACTAGCTGCCTTTGATTCCTACCGTTATTTTTAGCTCTGTAGCCACTGGTTTTGTACAGTGACAATTCCAGGTATTGTGTTGGGGTTGCGGATGACCAGGCTACAGGAGTCAACAGACCACATAACACGGCTCCCAGGACACATAGAGCCCTCCTCCTTAAGGTGGTAGCTCTTGAAGGAGTTCCTGGGAGCTTTCCACTGGTGGTCTGGTGGTCCAGGCATGTTCAACTGGTAGGTGGCAGAACTACAACCTGCAGAAAAATGATAAGTCTTACATAGCTGAGAAATTACTGCTGGGGAGAGCAGAGGACGTCCGGACCACCTTGCTGAATCTGCTGCAACCAAGCCTCGAGATAAGCTTAAAAAAATACGGGCAGTCACACACATACTTCAACATATTCTGCTAATGCCAGTGTTGCAGTTCTCGTTTCGGCATTAAGGCTCATTCCATCTAAGAAGTTTTCTCTGACGCACACACACACACACACACACACACACACACAGGTCAGCATCAGTTCCATCCAGTTTAATAAACGCAATCACAGCTTTATATATGCACAGAGTCACGTTAAAGAAAAATGCAGATGAGTGAGAGTGACAGGAAGAAGGAAGAGCTTGAAAGCCAGATGAAAAATTAACTAACTAGAAACTAGGAATGACCACAATCAATTCTAAAACACTGCACAAAATTAATTAGATTTCTGCATTGTGTGTGTGTATGTGTGTGTGTTCAGTCCTCTTTCATACCCACCTCATCCTTCTTCAGCCCAAATGATTAACTACAAATTACTGATCTCACAACACAACAGTGGGCACGTTGTGTATATGAGGACCATACATCAATATCAATCACCGTGGCAACCAGTGACAAGTTACTTACATTTATTAGTGATGTGCACAGACGCAGACAGCTACGAGGCAGTGATAATTTAGCCAACTAGTGTTGAAATATTTGTGGACAGTCTATTTTTCATCCCTGGAAAAGAAAAATAAGACGGACAAATGAACTACAGTCTTTTCCAAGGACCTGTGTGCATCAGTACAGGTTTCTCTGCTCCCCAAAATATCTGTTGTTCAGAACCTGAATCACCTCACACTAGTGAGTGAGTCAAGCTTGTGGATTAGTCAGCGCTCTGCAGGGGAGAACACAAGCTGCTGTGGGCTGTAGAGAGAGAGAGAGAAAGAGAGAGAGAGAGCGAGCAAGTGCTGTTGCTACACAAGAGTTTGCATCCGCTGAGGAGACTCTGTTCTATTGTGTACACAGCAACGATGGCAACAGCTTTACCCTCCAAATGCAAAATGTTTTTTTTGACAAAAATAATTTCAAAATCATTGACAATTTGTTCCATCTGAAACAGATTAACACTGCTGTAAACATTTGTAAAACCAACATTTCAGACAGAAATCTGTTTATTTCTCCAAAATGAAGAATAAAGACAAATATATTTTTTGATGATCATATGAATCTGTGCCCAATGACTAGTCTAATGGAACACAGTGTGGAGAGAAAGGTTGCATAGCAGTGTGGCAACGCTGTACTAAGCGTAGGTCGCCTGCGTTTTGGAAAACACTCAATTAAGGAAAATAGAGTTGAAGCTCAAGGAGAGGTTGCGGGTTGGGGTTACGCGTGCGTCTATAGTGACATGTAAGCCAGCGCACAAGCTGCGTAGCTAGTTGGACTGATTAGAACATAAATGCATCTGTTGTGTGGGACAAACAAAAAAAATGCGGCAGAAATGCTTCCTGTGTAGATGCGGAACAGAAAGTATAGTGCTCTCGCCATTTTTCATTCTGCCAGGAAAGATTTGCCTCTTAAAACAGTGAACCCTCTGAAGCCCTCATCAGACGGGGCTCACACTTTCATAAAGCTGAGACGCAATTAAATATGGAAAAAATGCTTTTATCAACACAGCTTTCAACACACACACACACACACAGCAGTCTCCTCTCCTCTGAACTTCAATCTGTCGCTCTAACGTACGGACAAAAGGGACCAGAATTTCTTTGGAGTGTGTACGGGCAAAACCGCACTCGACTTGTCAGGAAGCGAGGGCCCAGACGGTTCCAGTGCTCAGGGGGGACTCCGTGATCTGATATCTTTTTAATTAACGGTATCCCATTCAGCCACTTGAAGGAACAAAATAAGGCGAGAAAAGAGAGAGAAAGAGCGACTTGAGTTTTGACAGCTCTAATTAATGCGCATGAAGGCAAAAAAGCACAAAAAAATAGGGTGAACTGGTGAAGGATTCATTAGACAGGCCGGTCCATCTGAAAGACATCAAGCACTCCTCTCTCCTTCCTCTATACCGTCCCCTATATTCCTCATTTCAGTCTTTTCTCTAAACTCGTAAGACTTTCTTTTTTTTTCTTCTCAAGGAAGTGATAGAAGGAAATGTAAAGCGAGGAGATGAAAAGGGAAAGACAGAAGAAGAATTGCTGAGGGTAGTAAAAAAATGACCAGAGAGGAGAGGAAACACAGATGGGAGGATAGCAAAGAGGGAGAGATGGAGGTGGAAGGGTAGGTGGGGGAGAACGCAGCCCAGAGCTGCCACTTCACAACAGGGGAGATGAATGACTTCTTACCTCTGGACACTGGGCTTTAATGAAACCTCCAGAGGCCAAACAATGGCATCTCTGACACACACACACACACACACACACACACACAATCATGCACATTTACAAAAGTGGACACTATATGTACCGCAGGTGTGCTCACACGCAAACAGGACCAGAGACGGACACATGAGCCAACATGCGCTGAATATGAAACCTGTATCACATCGCCATCCAAAATATATGCACGTGACATACACACACATACAAATGCTCACATGGCAACAACATAATCAAGCAGATGCATCATACACACTGGAATTTCCTTCTCCATCCCCCTCTGTCTCTCACTCACACACACACACACACAGAGGTACACGCACCCGCTGCCTCCCTGAGCTCGGTAGGACGGAGCAGCAGTGGTGCTGCTGCGGGGGGCACAGACAAACACGCGGGGCCACCTCTGGTAAAGTGGGTCACGGCCCGTCCCGCTCAGTTGTGATGATAACCTTTTTATCCGCTGCACTGCTTCAGAGCTCCGAGGCTTGAAAAGTTTTGGGGCCTTGATTGATTCCCTCCAACTTCCCCCGGCCTTTTCCAGACTACATTTGCAGAGTCAATCACCGGCGGGGGAGTGATTTATTGGCACTGCTGGCATTTCCGTGCTACGCCGTCGCCGTCCGCCCACCACCGCCACCGCCACCACCTCCCAGTTCATCCATCCCTCCCTGTAATACCCTCAATTAATGCATCAAGGCAAGTGCCGGGTTATCTTTCCCCATCCTCCTCCATCCTCCTGCACTCCGACGTCCCTCCATCCCTTCGTCCCTCTCCATCATTCTCAATTAAAGGGAGCCGGATGGGTAGCTCTTATCTGCGCTTATGAATATGCAAGCGTCTCTTATCCGTTCTTCAAGCAGCAGGTAAAATGGTTACCGGGGCTCCACGCGCTGCATAGGAATGACTCCGTGTTTGGGGTTTGGACAGGAGCTGCCTCCATCTGTGTACCTGTATGCAGTGAAACTCCACACACATGCACTGAAGGGAAACAGTGTGTCAGACGTTTGCCCGGTTGTTTTTTTAATTCTTTTGTGAGTCTGATCTAATGGTGTGCACCTGTAACTCAGTCCTGTGGTTTGACAGATTTATTATAGTAGGGCTGAATTATGAAGTGATTAGTTTGCTTAATGTTCTTGTGATGATTACCTCGATTAATGGAAAAGCATGTGTACTTTATTACCTTGCCGCTGCTGAAAGCATATTCAGTTTCAGCGTTAGCTCATTGCTGAATGAGGAAATCATACTTTGAGTACAGCTCACACATGACCAGGTGCATTCAGAATGGGGGCTCTGGAGGCTCAAGCCCCCGCCCTTCTCCCCACTACTTCAAAGGTGACTCCTAAATATGAATTAACCTTTTTATTAGTAATGCGTCAAACCTCTTTGTATATATACATTTACATTTTTTTTGCATATGCTTAAGAAACAAACACACAAATATTTACACACAATATATTTTTTTACTTATAGTTCTCTAAAGACAGAGGCACAATAACAAGCAGAAGCAGAAGAAGATCGAGGACTGCAGCTTTACAAGAAAGTCAAGTTTGTGTTCTGGTTTCATGTGATCAGGGTGGTCTCTCTGCAGAGTCAATATGCTGAATTCACTAAAAACCTATTGATTTAGGTCCAACGAGTGGCAGTGGTGTAGGACACGTGCAAAAACTAGCGCAGTGACTACCCGGCATTGGCTGATGGCTTGGTGCACCGTGGTCCTGAACCTGTTGTACACGTCAGGTCATGGTTTTGAAAAACCTGAAATATCTCTAAAAACACTGGGCGGAACGTTAATCCTACCTCTAATCAGCTGATAGCTGAGCCTGTAAGTTTGAGCCTCTGTCCCTGAGAAGCTGTCTCTATGGGACAGACAAATTCACTAGATTTTTCAGGATTTTACCTTTTTACTCATTGCTTATTTACACTTTATTTACTACTACTAATTAGTTTGTGTTTCTTTTGTCTTACAATTGGCGTTTGAACACTGAAAATTCACTATACAAACCTATTTAACAGTGTATACCGTGAACTAAAATGTAAAAGATCACAGCTCAAGTCTCAAGTCATCTTAGATGTAGAAGACAATCTTAACATTTCATATTCATATCAATACACAAAGAAGAAAACATGTATTTGATCCTTTTGATGAGAAAAATCAGAGTGAAGTTTTATTTTAAGTCTCAGATCATTAATTTACTCCTTGTCTGAGGCACTTCCAGCAAACATAAGTACAGTAAAGAGAAGAGAACGAAAGACGGAGATTTTCCCTTCAACAGAGGAGACGGAGAGCTGGAAATGATTGTGGCTAACAGCGCCATCTATAGGATGCTCGAGGAAGCAAGAAACATTCATTTCAATCACACCTTCCGTGACCATTAAAAAGATTTTATTGTGAGGGATAGAGGCAGATGCAGTGGAAGAAGGAATAAAAAAAGCCAAGAAGAGGAAAGAGCAGACACAACACAAGGGGGAGAATAAAGGATACAGGGAGGAGGAAAGAGGGAGGAAAGATAAGGGAAGTGAGGCACGAGCAACAAAGGACATTCAACTAAATCACCAAAAAAAGGAAGGAAGGGGAGACTGGATCAGCCAAAGGAAGAAAGGAGAGCAGTTTCAAGAAAATGTTGAAAGCAGGGACGTAAACGATAGAAGTAAAGAAGGAGGAGTGGGGACAAATCAGAATGAATAGTAACATCACGTCATATTAGTGTTTTTGTTGTGTTATCGCCTCACACACTGAGCTTAAGTTCTTCAGGAGGTTTAACACCTGACTGAACCCCACAGCCCCCCCTGACTCCGTCTCATTGGTTTGAGTCATCATCCTGTAGACCGTTCCACGTCAGCAGGGATACGGGGTGGAGGGAACTGATGGAGAGGGCCTGCAGGCTCTGTGTCACTCTCATCAGCAAACGTGTCAGTGAAGATGACACGTGCTTGATATGTATGTGACACACACACTCTGCGCTGCTAACATAGCCGAGGGCCAACCGTTGGCTACTCCCTCATTTCACACACTTAGAGCTGTAGCCTCGGGCATCCCACCCCGCCCCGCCCCGCCCCCAGCTTCAGAACCCACACATGTACACACGGAGTGCGTTCCCTCACAGCGGGCGCGAACACAGGATCCCATTCCAGCTAACACGCCGACTCTAATGAGCAATCCACATATAGGTACGGACATGTGTGTGTGTGTGTGTGTGGAATATGGGCCGATGTATGTTCTCTGAATCATCCAAATGAGCTGTGATTCCCTCAGTGCACATGTGCACGTATAAAGCGCTATGGATGAGCGTACTCGTTTTGCATTGTAGCCTCTGAACCTCATAGTTGGAAGATCAGTGGCAAAACAAATCCGACTTAATGTAGATGTAATGTACGTCGTGTTTACAGCAGCGCTCTGCTCCTGCCATCCACAGCACAGCCTCCTCTGCACTCGCAGATCAGAGGAAACGATCGCTAGGTTTTACTCTATTTCTTTATTTCCTGTTAAAACCTGTTAGTGTGTTGTTGTTGTTTTTTTGTGGGAACCTTGCAGGTTTTTAGAGAGGCAGATGTGAGGACACCTCGGTTTGGGAGAATCCATTAGATGCACTTGTTGATGATGAGTTGATTGGTTTGCATTATTGGTTGAATTATTGGTCAGTCAATACAGTTTTATATTTACCATACACACAAGACCAGTGTTGATCCAGCCCACCTGATCCCCAGCACATCAGATAACGCCGCATAGTCACAGTCTGCATAGAACAAAAAATCCATCCGTTTTCTTAACCGCTCATCCTCATAAGCTGTTAGCTGGAGATTAAAACATGAAAATGAATAGATAACACTTATAGATCTCTAGATTTACTTCCTACCGGTGAAGGCCTACAGATACAAAGCTTACCTAGACACACAGTACCTATTATGATCAGTGTATCTCACAATAACAACTCACTCTCCTTATGCACACAGCACAATCAGCTCGATATTCCAAGTCATATTTCACATCCTCTCCATTCTTCGTTATGTGTTATGCCTTGAATTCTTTCCCTCTTACACTGATAATCTCCAAAGTTGACTTCTTTTGTGGTAAACACAAATCTCATTTTGCCACACCATTGCTGTTCCTGCCACTTATTACCAGCCTTCTGGTTCACCCCAATTAAGCATGAGTTCTGGCTGCCCTTTATGAAACATCACCTTCCTCGTGACAAATTAAATATTACTATTAGAGCTAAAGATTGAATTGAAAGACTCTTTCTCTCTAACTGTTCTTCCAGTCAGCAATAACCCGGGCTCTAATTAGCAGCAGGCCTGAATCTCCAGACTGATTTGGCTCGGGCCAATTTGTCTGTATTATTACCTGGGTGACATTCAGCTCTGCTGCCTTTACATATTTGCAGGGTTTATTCTATACAAAAATAGCTTGTAGTCTCAGAAAGAAAATGTACTGATCTCACATCTTATTGTCAAATCCAGCTTCATTCAATGTGTTCTTTCACCTTGACAGTAATTATGAAGATGGTGGCAGTCGGATAATCTCCTGTGTACAGATTACTAAGATTAAGAAGCAATGGACAAAAGCACATCATCTTACTCGGAGGTCATCCAGTAGTTAGGGAGTCTAACAAACTGATTTTCTTGGGGCCTGAAATTCCTGCTACTGCGTGCCGCTAGAGGTTTTTATCTATGGAGAAATTACATTGGAGTAAAGTAAAGCACAATATGACAAAACTGATCTCATACAGTTAAATAACTATAATAATTTTAATAAGTGGGTATAAATATAGATAATAGCATCTGTAGAATAGGCCTTTTTGCTTTGGTGTTTGTTAGTGTGTGTTTTCATCATTCAAAAAGGGAAAGCAGAAGAAGAAAAAGAAAAAAAGCAGGACATGTCCAGCCGACACAGTTCACAGCATATGTGTGTAGAGTATTTATCCACTGGAGATAAGTGGAACCTTACATTCAGATCAGCATTTAAGACATTATCGAACAGGAGGTGATTAGTGTGTGTGAAACCAGACTGAAAAATAAAACCTTTCAAAATTTGTCAGTGAGGTCTGAGAAAGTGTCTTCGCCCGGTGTGAGTATGGGCCCCATATTTCCTGAGCTTTTGAACTTGCGACACATAATACAGTCTTATTGGACCATTCATTCAAAAATTGTCATCTGGCTTGCAATATAAAAGCTCGGGCCCCTGACCTGCTCACCTATGTCTCCATCCCTGGCTTTCTTAGCACCTTGAAATATCAAATGCATATTTCACATTTCTGCACTAGCTGAAAAGCAGCGACGCACTCCATCGGAAGCTGTTATTGCTTATACTAAATCACCGATGACCGTGCAGACAAATTGGTCCAACTAGGACGAGGCCGGACTGGGTTGAAGAAATATCATACATATGTGGTTAAAAAGCCCGGACGTGATGGCTGCAGACGTGCAGAGGAGTTTTTTTCTGAGGCCTAATGGAGTGTTTACTACTATGTTTAGTGGTTTTAAACACGTCATAAACAACGCTAATAGGGTCAGCTCTGCATGTCTGGGGTCAGAGCCAACATCGGTGAGAGTGAGCAGCGGAGGAGAATCACCACTCGGTGTAATAAAAGCTCCCGCTGCACCCACCACGCAGCTCCCGCACTTAGCCACCTCCGTTTTAAGCTATGCACGTGTCATATATCACATTTAATATAAACTGTGAAGAAGAAAATATTGACTGTATGTAACACGGTAAATGTCACTTTTTGGCATTTACAAGGACGATTATGAGAATAGAGGCGCGGGTATTTCTTACAAGTGTCGCACTGCAATAACAGTCAAGGTCAAGGTTCAGGTTGCCGTTGAATACAGAGTGGAGCCTGCACAGGGTGAAAAAGTAAATGCATTCGATATTCACTTTCAAAGGTTATAGAATAATTATCCAGCCTGAGTAAGGATCATCCACATTTCAGTGGAAATGAAGCTCAGAGAAAAATCACACCTCCTCTCTCGTGTCGTAGACTCGCTTGTTGCAATTACAACGGTGTGCGCGCGTGTTTCCGCAGAACGTGCACGTTTTCTTTTTTGTGCTTGTGCGGTGAGTGTGTCTAGACGTGAATCCAACTGGCCAGCATGTGCATCGGTGTGCCTGACTCATTAGGACACATTAACAGCGATTTCATTGGGGCTGACGCCAGCGTCTCCGTCTTATCCTAAATGAGAAGGGACGCGATGACAGCGCGCGTAACAACACAAGAGAGATTGCTCCTCTGAAAGATGGAAAAAATAGTCCAAGCTGAAGAAATAAGATTGTGTGTGTATGTGTGTGTGTGTGTTGTGTTTTTTTTCATAACCAGATAACAGAATTGCAGTGTGACAAACTCAAAATCCCTCACTTTCTGCCCAAGGCCACGTTAATTGCATTAATTTGCTCTGACAATTGCACAACAAGAAAAGAAAAGACAAGGGAGTGGGAGTGTGCCGTGCTTTGAGTGTGTCCAAGTGTGTGTTTGTTGCAGAACTGCTCTTGTCATTTTTCAGCGATGATTAAATTAGCAACAAGAGTTCTGTCTGGCTATAATCAATCATTACTCTCACTCCCGTGCCAACCAATATCACCAAAACCATATTTCCCCCACTTGAGGACAAAATGTTTCTTGATTGTGTGCCACACTTGTCTATAAATATATCAGACAGACCGGTTGCTCCCTGCAGTATTGAGTTTGAGTTTTTTTCTCTCTGTTTCACAACAGGATTGTATATGTGTGTGTCTGTGTACGTGTGTTTGTTAGGAGTTTGGGTCCAGTGAGGGTTTTTTTTATAAGAGCAAAACATCTGTTCCTACATTTCCAGAGACACATCCGTGACCTGAACGCAGCAGGAATTACATTTATGCTACAATTTTAAAATAGATCAAATATGAGAAAATTAGATTTGGATAGTTTTCTTAAATTGCTACAGTAATAATGTTTTTTGTCAGATAACAGGACAGTTTCGCTGCACACAAACAAATCTTTCTCTTAATCTTACTTAAACAAGAGTGAATGTTAAACTTAAATGTATCACATGTCCAAATGAACAACATAGAGCTTCATATGTACTGGATCTGTATATAAATAGACAAACCGTTAGATGACACCTTTTTTTATTCACAGCTTACATATTACTGAAGGGTTAAAAAGCAGTTTGCTTCATATTGTCACTTGTAGTTTGTGGAGTACATGCATAAGTAGTAGTAGTAGTAGAAAAACTAGTAGTAGTTTATGTATTTCAAACATATATCAAGCATAATTTTGATTTTCATCATCATTATTTCATACAAAGTGTATTCTTCTGTTTGAAAAGGAGTAGGCTGAGGTGTAAACCTATGTGCCCCCCCCTTCCATACATCATTTCCCTTACTTATAAGTGATACTTAATTTTAATACTAATATATGGATGGTTTAAAGTTTAAACTTTGCTCCAGTTTCCTGCATTAAAAGAAAACCTCCCAGCTTCTATTTGAAAAAGTTTTTACAGTTAGAAGCAAATTGATATTTTGGGGAAAGATTGCAGGAAAGATTCAGAAACAATGTTTTTGGTGGTGTCTATTCAAGCTATATTTAAATATTTCTAATTCATGTTTATCGCACAGAGGCAGATTTTTATAGGTTAGTAAAACAGTAACCACTAATTCTTTACACTAACAACGATAAATGCTAAAATGACCACATGGTCACGTTAGGTCATACGTGAACTAACTAACACCTGTGATTCTACGTGCCTGCGATATTCTTTATTTCTCTTCTTTAGCAAACACAAAGTTTAGTGCGACACAATGCTCCCCAGCTAGTGAGCAGCGGGGAGGTCCTTCCTCCGGAACCTGTTCATTCAACAACATTCATCAATGTCAGAGCCCATATCAACTTGATCGTGGTGTTCAGGGTCGTTGCTGGTGGTGATAGTCAGACAGGGGCCATTGCTCGCCGAGGTGCCGTGGTGCTGTGGTGATTTGTAAGCCGATTTGTTCCTTTATTTCCCCTGGCCATACACAGGCGGTCACAGGACCTTTTATTCTCGTGAACGCACACTCTGTCTCACACACACAACAGGCAAAACACGCGAAGGCCCTCCCAGAGGACAATCTGTTCTGAATCGCATTACAGCCATTTCCCATTCTGTAGGTGGGGACTGGCCCCAGCAGAAATCAAATATTTATCATGTTGTATTAACCCCCCGTGCTGCCCCCACGCACACACCATTGGTCCTTACACTGCCTCTACACACTGAATTCATTATTCTATTAGGCCATAGCTCAGGCACAGAGGCTGGTGTGTGTGCAAACATGAAGCACGTACATTAGAATGTGTCTGTGTGTGAACACACACACACACACGCTCACACACACAAACTCCCATATTGCCTGTAGCCTGCTGTTGTTTGGTCAGTTTACCTTAATGCAGGTGTGTTATAAATAATATAAATCACATCTAGTTCTTCCACTGATTCCACATTGCTGTCTGTCTGATCGCTTTACCTCTGGTTTGTCACTGAGAGCCAGAGGAATCCAGCAAGATTTCTGCAAATCCCCTATTATTATTATAATAGCTGGCACTGTTCTTCTCAGAGTTACCATGGTGGTTGATTTGCAAAATGGAAATATGATTATTTTCAACTACCTTATTCATTTACTTTTTATTTTTAGAGTTCATAGTTTTGTTTGATTCTTTACTGGTGTAATGTTGTCTGGTAATTGTTTCTAAGGGCAGAATGGAGGCACTAGTGTTAGGCCAGTCACATTAGAACCACCCAATGTTTATATTTCTAAGATTGAATTTTCTGGCCCTCTTATGACATAATAGACCAGATTTCCACTCCCCCAAACCGGTGGAAGCAGATGGCCGCTCACCCTGAGCCTGGTTCTCCTGGAGCTTTCTTCCATTAAAGGGAGTTTTTTCGCTCTGCTATGAATAAAGTGAAGTAAATAAACAACAATTCTCATGGAAGCTTGATTCTAAAATGGACAAATGACAAAGTTTCTCCACATCACAATGTCAAATTATCAGCAGCAGCCTTTTACCCTTGGCTGACAACTCCCACACGTGTCCATGTGTCAACATTGACTGTGGGTGTGAAAGAAGAAACAAACTGGTGTCTCTCTTTCTTCTATTTCAATTAAGCTTCTGCCATATTTAATATGGCCACAAGATGCCGCCAAAACATATTGATGATAATAAGCCTTCCAGGCTAAATGGTAGCAGGTTTCCTCCTGAACCATATCTACGCGCACGAGAAGTTAATTTGATCCAACTTAACCTGAGAAGTGAGATAGAAGACGTCTGAAGTCTATATCTGTGTCTAGCTAGAAGCCAGTTTCACACCTCACTGTTCACTTCCTCACCTAAACTGCTCGAGGAGCGCTTTAGGATCCAGGCTCAGCACAGAGCATTGTTCTCATCACAAACTCTTTCTCTGTGTTCATTTAACTTCTAAAGTTACAATAGAAACGTGTGTCTGCTCTGGCTGTTGAATACATCTGAATATTGGATTTCTGTAAAGTGGACATTTATCTTCCTCTGAGATCTCCTGTCTGGGCTGGAAAGTGAAGAGCCTGAGAACGACAAGTGTGAGAGAAACAAAAACAAAGCTGCCCTCTCTCTCTCTCTCTCTGAGCCTCTCTGAGGCTCCTCTGCCCTTCTTTCTCCTGACCACACTTCTCTCCAGGATTTGTGGAAGTGGTGGACACATGATCCAGAATCAATAAGCTGGCTGCTGATCAGATCTTCTTTTATTCATTTTTCAGGTGCCAGGTTAAGACTAATGTTCCTTGTCTCAATCGTGTGATGATTAGAGTCTCATTTCCCAGCGAACAGGGATTTTAACACGACTTTGAATATCGTACATCTGTGAGCTCTCGCTCCTGCGCCGCACTTTCACGCGCCGTGACCTGTGGGTCATGCGCTTGTGTTGCTCTACCCTGAATGGAACAAATTAAATTAGTGCAGTTAGGGAACTTTTCTTCCTCTTTGTCCTAAACTCTCCGCGCTGGAGGGTAAAAGGGCAATTAGAAGCCGTGAAAAACAACAGCATCAACCTCTCGCCAACATTCATCGCAGCCCTGCTGCTGCAAAAGCCAACTGGCGAGGCCGTCCACCCCTGTTAGTTGAGAGTTGTTAAGGACAGATTTATCGAT
>JAUMHF010000017.1:22121759-22132881 GCA_032359275.1 Microctenopoma steveboyesi | reverse complement strand
TTGACTCCTTGACTTTTACAGATAACTACAATTTTACGAGGTAATATTTCTATTCTTTTTTTTTTTACATAGGTGACTATTGCACTTAAAAGTCCACCATTTCATTATTTGCACCAGGCCAATAAACATGACTTTATGGTGTCCATAAATCAAGAAAACAAAAACACACTTCACACTGTTAATCTCACATATTCCACCATAAAGCACCATCTATAAAAAAAAAAAAAAGATGCATTTTACACCAAATGTGTGAAGCTGAATACTTTAAGTAAATGTAATAAATGCGGTGAATAAATCTCACATGCTGCATGTTGTTAATTTGATACATTACGTAATAATTTGTTATAAATAAGTGTTTATGGGCCGAACCATCCTGTACTAAGGCCTAATGATATGTACTTAGCAAGTTTTATGGGATGCCCCCAATCAGCGCCCAACTTTCCAGCAGCGAGGCCATTTGTTAAAAGAAAAGATAATTATTGCTGTTTTACTATTTTTATCATTCAAACAGCTGATGATTAAAAGAGGGAGATTATGCAGCTTTAAGCACAGACTTACAAATGTGGTGCTGCGGCACGTTCAGGTGCCTAAAATCTGAAGAAATCCCCTTCACCAACTTATCTTGAGGGGTTTCAAAGAGCAGATGTCTTTCTGTGAGTTTGTAAAAAGGATTACATTTCAACAAATGAACTCTTAAGTCCCGCTGTGTGTCAGTTCCTGTTTTGGTGGTAATAATACGGAAAACTAATGGAATCTGCCAAGCATGATGTTTGCAAATGTGAACAAGTAGCTCACCTATGGTCGTCTGTGCTATCCGCTCACTTATTTATTAATTCGCTTCATTTTATTCACCCCCTCTCTTGATCAATAAGTAATTAATTTCCCCAGCTCAGGGTAAACATGCCCCGTAATGCTGCTAATGTTGCTCCTGCCTCTGACTATTCTTTTCTTCTTCTTTTCTATTGCTGTTTGAAAACTTCAAATGCAAATGAGAAGAACGAGAGAAAAATGATAAATAGATGTTTCTCGTCTTGGTTTCTTTGGCTCTGCTCTTCCTCACTGATAGAGGATAATATCTCATGATATATTATACTGATCACATTTTTTCATGGAAGCTTGGAAAAGAAATTATTCAAACATGTGATTCACTGTCTATATTTATATGAGAGACCTGCCAAATACACAGATCAGCCACAACATGACAGTGCATTCAATGTGGCGGCTGATCAGGGTACTCACAGAGGAACCATGAGATACATACACTTGCAAAGTGCAGAATATATAGAACAACAGATACAGAAGTATAAAAACTAGTAGTAAGCAGTAGTACACGCCCAGCTTATTACTACAGATGTGGTTCCCAAGCTTTTCATGTTAGTCTTTCAGCTTCTCAGAGGACTTTCCACGAATTTTGATTTAAGAAAATAAAATCACATTGTTCTGTCGTCTCGCAGTTCATTTGAAAGTTGACCTAAAGCCAATTCTGTTTTACTTTGAATCACACAGGGAGTAGTACTTTTGTGAGGATCGTTTCATGTCCACACATTTCATTTTCACTTTTTCACATTCACATATGCTGTAGCACTGATACAGAAAGACAGTGTGTTCTACAACAGTTTATCTTTTTTACATTTTTTAGTAGGATTTGTTCGGCCAGGTCTACAAATAGATGCGGTGACCAGAAATTCAAATATAAATTTAGTTATTAATTTAGTTATAATTCCCAATAAAAACAGGTTTGGATGTACACTACAATAAGGCATATTTATAAATCGTGTTATATATGGTATTTTAAAAAGCAAATGTGACAAAAAAGTAATACATTTATTTATTATAATAATAATTTTATTTTAGATTTATTTGTTTCTTTAATCTCAAAGTTGTTCTTGTCTTTTACTGGACTTTCTACATTATTTTAAGAGAAACACCTGCCACCTTCTGATTCGACTGCATTTCGTTGCCCTGTGCTTGTACATGTGTGATGACAATAAAGTTGAATCTAATCTAAAATTCGGAAGTGGTCAATGAGGTTTTTGGGGTGGAGTCCCCCTGCTCCCCCTCTGACTACAGCCCTGGTTCACATTAAAACCACCAGGTTTTCATTTTGGAATAATCTGGGTTTAATAGGTACAATGTACAATATAATCTGTACTTAAAGTAAACTCAACAGAGAACTCACAGCACCTACAAGACATTTACCACATTAACACACACACACACACACACACACACCCATTCATTGCCAAAACACCTTGGCAAACACTCCAGCACGTCTCCTCTGCTGGAGCCCCACATGCAGAGCATGCTCACCTCTGAAATAACATAATTCATATATTCAATGTGGCCCAGATAGATCATGAAGACACATTATTTCCTGTTCCTCAAGTGCAAGCACGATTGTGCCTCGTTGCTGCTGTTGTTAGTGTCGGAGCGGCGGTGTAGTGGTCACACTATTTTTCTTTTCCAGGTGAACCGTAGCTATAAGATTGGCCGGGGCAACAGAAAGAGAAATCACACCAGAGAGGAAGGGAAATCGGATCAGTGAGCACAATAAAGCAGCAACTCCAAAGAAAATGACCTGGGAACCAAGCCACGTGCCCACCTCTCAGAGGGCGTGCGTAGTGTTAGTGGAATATATTTTTAGGGGGAAGAAGGACTGCGCTACATATAACTACAGGCTGTCGTTTTGTTTGCTCACACTCCTGGCAAAATGGAGGACATAGATCGTCTCTTATTGCCTGAAAGAAAAAAAAGACAGGAAAGAAAAGAGGAGAAAAGTGGGTGGGGGTGTTGTTGGTGAGGGACCACAATGCAATTCCAGTTGCCCTTGGGTGTGGCGTGGCGCTGGTCACTCAGGGAGTGTGTTGCACAAGTCACATGGTTCAGATGGATCACATCAATTTGCCACAAGAAAAAAAACAATATACCCACTCTAGCTCTCCTCCTTCTCTCTCCCTCCCTCACACATGCTTCTTCTTTCTCTACCTTCTCCTCTCTGCGCCTCTGGTCCATCATCACAAAAGCCTGATTGCCCCGCTTTACTTCTTTCCATCTCCAGCAGCTCGGAACATTTTCGTTGGTCTTGTTTTCTCATTTCTCACTCATTCTCAGGTTTATCACATTATGTTCGCATAACGCTCACATATAGAATACATTTAAGTATTTTTAATTAGAAACAGTAATATTAGTGTTATCAAAAATATATATATAAAACACACTAATATTTGGTCCAATTCAAATTCTCTTGCTGAGTCTTTACCTGCCATCATCGTCCCTAACCAAGAAGGTCACTACTGCCACCCTTTGGTGATGCTTGAGAATGCACACACAAAGTGCAGGCTGTGAAAGAGTCTGTGCACGGGGCAGCTCTTGTTAATGTCATGTCACCGTGAGTGTTTCATCAGAGTCATCCCAAACAGATTTTAGTTCACTGGTCAACTGTAAACTGTAAACTGTAAAAGCCAAGGGAGCGGTTCGAGTTCAGGTGAAGTTGTGATTTATGTGTTTACACCCGTTGGAGCATCTGAACAGCTGTAGAACAAAATATCAACTGTGGCACATTCGCAGAAGTGATCTCAGTCGGCCTCTTACCTCCCTCACATCTTATCTTCACTGCTTGGTCGATTCCTCCTCTGTGTTTGCACTGGGGCAACTTTCAAACACATCAAAGTGAACCTCCTTTATTTTGACATGTGAACAGTTGGACTTGATGATGGAACCACTGACCCTGGGACAAAGGGATGCCCTGCACTGCCTCCTGATCCACAGCTGCTCTAACCTTTTATCATAAAATAAATAAAGGAGGATGTGAAACATTTAAAAACATTCAAATCATGTTATGTATCATGGGAGCAGAATCGTAAACTACATATTTACATCTAGCATATAGCCCCATTTTCACCAAAAGCCCCACAACCAGGAACCCTTGGTGGAATTGTACATTAAGTTCTGGTTCTAGTTCTACCAACCAAAAACAGCCTATGGATGTAGAACTTTCTCTGCTTTCAGAAACACATTTCACACTTGCGGCTGAATAAAACTGTAAATACTGCAATGTGAAGGCTGATGGTAAGGACCGAGTGTCAGGACTGGTTTGATGTGTTTTATCTACGTCTCCTCTTCCTGACGAACATTCACTCGCTAAGGAAGACTGAACCTAACCTTTTGCTTCTCCTTCTCTTTATTTGCCTATTTCAGTACTGTTTCTTTCTCGCGTTCACATTCAATCAATCCCCACTCAGCCCTGCAGTTGGTAAAAAAACAAAAAAAACACAAGCCCTGAAATAATAGCTTATACTGAAGTATTACTTTAATACTTCAATAGAAATAACCTGGTTTCAACATTTTGAAAGGAGCAGGCTCAGTTTGCCCCGAGGCGACGCTGTGTAATGTGTGAGTGAAAGTATATGAGCTGTCACTTCAGATTAGAGAACAGCCTCAATGTGCCTTTGACGGAGAGGCGGCGGGGGTAATAGGAGGTGGAAGGAATTACAGTTCATACAAATCACATATGAATTGAGATAGCCAACAGTGAAAGATGTCATTTTCAGCACATGCTTGTTTTAAACCAACTGGGCCTAAAAGTGGGTTGTGTGTGTTACTGTGGGTAAATGGATCTACTCCATACATGCTCAGAGGAGTTTGAGCTTTTGACCAGTGGAGTATGATAAACTGGATAAAAATGTATCATTTATCTGAGGTTTTGTATTCCTTACTGACCTTTAATTATTATGTGCAGTTATCTTTCAATACATATTTTGAGCAGCTATAAACATAGCTACACGTATATATGTCATATATTTTAAACTTTAACATATTTTATGATTATAAATTTGTTTTAAATTGATTTTAAATATTGGATTAGACGTTTTTGCCTACGTGAAGCACTTTAATGAGTATGAAATGTGCTACATAAATAAACTTGTCATTGTCGTTGTACATTGCAGAAAGCTCGTGTTACACTTAACAGTGGAACTTTCAGATACGATGTTTGGAAATAAATTTAGATTTTTTTTCTGCAATTTGCCCATTTGCTTTTCTCCACATTTAATCCATGCAGGCTGCTGTTCTGTTTGAATTTCACCCAAGTTCCAATGTGATCAAAATGTAGATTGATGCATGGCTGTGACCTCTGGTAGTTGGGAGCACCCACATACTGTAACCACTAGAGATCAGTGTTCACCCCACTGTCTGTGGAACCTGGCATAACAGTCTTAATAGGGTTATTATGTTTTTGTGTTTGCTGTGAGATGAAAAAAAACACATTAAAGAACAGTGTGGACTCATTGCCCTGTTAGTTTGCATGAATGTTCAATGATCACCACTCAAAGTAGTAGAAGAAGAAGAAGAAGAAGAACTTGCTACCAAACGTTGTGAGATCATCTTCACTACATACAGTAATATTGTTCAAATATTCAGTTTCTCCTGGGAAGTCTTAGCGGTAAAGACCAAGGGCAGAAACCACCACTGAATGTACATGACCTTTGAGCCCTCAGGCCACGTTGCATGACAGCTCGTCATGCTGCTGTGGTGAACGTAGCCACACGGGCTCAGTAGTACTAGAAAAACATGTCACTTAACAAACACACAGGGTGTGTGAAATTATACATAAAGGGTGGAGTTTTGTCCTGATATCACAGCAGACCACGTCTGTCTCTGCACAGAGGAGCATTCAAATACCTCTGGCATACATTACATTCTCAGACAACGCACCAAACTCCAGATTCGGTCTACAAATGTGTTACTTTTCTAGTCAATGCAGCTGATTTAAACCGCATTAGGTAATGACAGGTTAAACAGTAGCAATATAAAACATTACAGCCTGTACTGATAATGTCCAACTGCAAAATTGAAGCTATTAAACAAATAGTCTAGTAAAAATTACCTCTGAATTGCATTAGGGTTAAATTCCCACAAAGTGCTAGTATGGACATTTTAAAATTGTGTGCAGTTGCCACCCTCGACAGAGTTTATCTCACCCCTGAACGCATCGATAATATTTCCCCAGCAGCGCCTGAATGCAGCATCAGACGAGGTGCCAGTCGTCAGCGCGCGTCGGTCACCTGACCAAAACCCCGTGTCACGTGACTCATTTTCCATCCTCGCCATTTTGCAATGTGTGAGGGAGACATGGGCCACTTTTTTATGGCTAACGACTGAAACAAAACTGTTTTATGTGCTGAGGACAAAGTGCGTCGAGCCTTTGATTGTCGGTGAGTATTATTTCAGGAAAATACAGCCGCACTTTTTCCTCATCACTCATTAACAGAGAACATCATTAGCATGCCCTTGTACATTCATGTGAGAAAGTGTTAGCCCTGTGTGGGATCGTGTGTGTGTCTGAGCAGGCAACAATCTGTGACGCTAACAGTTTCATGTCCTGCCGCCTCCTTCTCCCAAGTTGGCTCTGTTTTCTCAACATGAATTCCTTCTTCAGTGTCGCAGCAGCTCCAGCGTGTCGGCTGAGCTCAGCTAGACATTAGGTTTATGTTCTGTTGGTTTTTTAAACAGGATGTGTGTGTGTGTGTGTGTTCAGGTTCATTCTACAGAGGAATGAAAACGGGTTGAATATTTTTAGCTCCTGACATAACAGGTGCTCGTGTGAGACTAGTTAAAGGACGATGGTGTCCGCGGAGAGGCTGTGTGTGTGTTTTAAGAGAGAAACTCTGCCTTAATCGCCCTGTTTGGAGGAATGATTATTCCCACCCAGAGGGCAGCAGGTCAGCGTCTCCTGCTGGAATGATATCATCGCACAGAAGCAGAAGTGGGGAAAAAGAGGAAGGACACTTGTGGTCAGAAAGTGGAAAAGCGAAAAAAGACATGAAAGGAATTTGACCACATGGTTTGGGACCGTTTCCCTCAAGCTTAGTTGGTAAACAGATGCACATGGTGCACGTGTTGACTAGTGGTGGCAGAACCAGTTCTAACTGTGTGAGTGAACACTGACAGTGTGGTGGTCACGTGCTGCCTGTTTTAACTCGCACATGAGCTGCAAACGCGAAGAAATACTTTCAGTCCAGATGCAACGCTGATGTAAGGAAGCTGAGAAATACATGATGATTTATCCAGGAAAAAGTGACACACTGACTAACCCAGAAATATGTGAGCCAGTGTGTGAGAGAGGCATGCAGATGTGTTCGAGTAGTGTTATCCTTCTGGTTCTGTTCTATAGAAGCCACGTCCCTGATCAACTTCTTCAATGAACTATACCAGGTCTAGTTTTCACAGAGTTAATGTTATTTAGCTAGAAGACAGAAGATTTCATGTCTAACATCCTTCTTTGAGCAGACGCTCTCCTTTTAAGAAATGAAGCGCATGTACAGTGTATGTGAGCGTCATTAGTTTTGTTTACCTGACGTCAGATTCCCCTCTGATTGATTGATTCTCTGCTGTCCTGCCAGGTCATGGAGATCAGCGATGTAGCTGTACTCATCACACACTCCACTGCCTCCTCTTCCTCCTCCGCTCCGTCAGTCCAGGGATGTCTCTCAGAAACTCAAACCCAGGAGGACGTCACCCAGGGTTGCCCGCCAAAACCACCTCCTCCCGATTCTCTCATCCAAGTCATCGAGAAGCTCAGCAAAATCGTGGAGAAGCGCCCCCTCCGCCGCTGCATCTCAGCGGGTCAGAAAAGAGCTGCTCAACAGGCCTCCTCTGTGGGGGAAGGAGGAGGAGGTGAGGAGAGCACATGGGGGAGCCGAGGAGGCTCTCCCCATAAGAAAATGAAAAAGAACTGTGAGGAGGTAAGATTGGATCATTCTCCACATGTGTCGGGTGACAGTAACAACAATAACATCGCTTCCATGGTAACAGAGGTAGCTAGCGACGGCAACCGTGGCGAGCACAAGCGCACCGTCACGTGCTATCAGTGTAGCCTGTGCCCGTTCCTCTCCCAGACGCTGCCCCTGCTGAAGGAGCACCTGAAGCAGCACAACGAGCAGCACAGCGACCTCATCCTCATGTGTTCCGAATGTCACTTTACCTCCAGGGACCAGGGGCAGCTGGAGGCACATGTCAGGCAGCACTTCAGCAGCAGAGACGGCCCGTCGAGGCATCCGGCGCCGCCCGATACATACAGCGAGGAGAGGGAGGACGTTTCAAGGAAGGGGGAGAGGGGCAGTGTGGCAACCGGCGTCATTCAGAAGTCAGTGGTGGTACCACAGAAGAAGAAATGGTATAGCTACGAGGAGTATGGATTGTACCGCTGCCTGATCTGCAGCTATGTGTGCAGTCAGCAGCGGATGCTGAAGACCCACGCCTGGAAGCATGCTGGACTGGTGGACTGCTCCTACCCCATCTTTGAGGATGAAGATGAGGCGCCAGGAAGGAGAGAAGCACAGCCTGCACCTCACTCCACCACCACCAGAGAGGAAATAGTAGTTCTCTCCCCGGTTCTTCAGGAAAAGAGCCTGCAGAAGCTCCCCGCTGCCTTCAAGCTCCAGCTCTGTGTGCCACTGGCTGTTGACAACAAACACGACGTGTCGCCTCATCACGTATGTAGTCTGGATGAAAGTCCAAAAACGGCGGAGGGAAGTGTGTACCCAATTAAAGAGGAGCCCATGGTGGAGGTGCAGGTGATGACGGAGGCGGAGGCCGAGGTTGAGATAGACAGCCGCCATGACAGCACCTCCGTCGCAGACAGCTTGTTGTCGTCAGCTCAGAAGATTATCAACAGCGGTCCGAACAGCGCTGGCCACATCAACGTGATAGTCGAGCGCCTTCCTTCAGCAGAGGACACCGTCATGGCAACTAACCCGCTCCTCCTCAGCCCAGACATGGGCGGAAGCAAGAGCTTGCTCGATGCGGAGGACGAGGGGCACCGTGTGGGAGCTGTGAAGGTTGAGGTGGTCAGTGGGTGCAGCTCGGGTAGTGACAGTGATAGTAAATCCTCGGTGGCTTTAAATAGCAGCTCTCCAAGGGATGAGAACATTCCCCCAGCTGCTCGCAAGAGGACTCATTCTGAGTCCCTCCGCCTGCACTCACTGGCTGCTGAGGCCTTGGTAGCCATGCCTATGAGGACCCCAGAACTCCCCTACACCAAGCTCAGCCTGAAAGGTGGTCCAGCCCAGACGGACTGCCCCAGCGCGAGCCAGAAACACGCAGAGGGGCCTGCAGCTGAGCAGAAGGCTTTCAGCACAGCGACAGCAGCAGCTGTGTTGGACTTGAAGCTTCATAGCGAGGGCAGAGAGGAAGATTTGGGTTCCTTAGGCCTGGGGGAGGGCGATGAAGAGTGCCCCGCCACCAAAGCTGGCATCAGCCTGTCGCTGCTCACCGTTATTGAGAAACTCAGAGAGCGCTCAGACCAGAATGCCTCGGATGAGGATATCTTGAAGGAGCTTCAGGATAACGCCCAGTTCCACAACGGAGCAGGGACCGGTGTGGTCACAGGGAACGGCACAGGGATCGTCCCCGATGACGGCGGCGGCCTGATTGACTACACGCCCGACAGCGAAAGGCCGTACCGGTGCCGCCTGTGTCGCTACAGCAGTGGCAATAAGGGCTACATCAAGCAGCACCTGCGGGTGCATCGACAGAGGCAGCCGTATCAGTGTCCCATCTGCGAGCACATCGCCTCAGACAGCAAGGACCTGGAGAGCCATATGATCCACCACTGCAAGACCAGGATGTACCAGTGCAAGCAGTGCCAAGGTGCCTTTCACTACAAGGTGAGGAGACGTCGGCGTTCTCCAGCATTTTAATCCTTTTCTTTTGGAGCGGACGCTTCTTCCTCTTCATCCCTCTATTTCTCCTCTGCCTGGCTGTTCATTTATCTCCTTCCCGCTCTCTTTGGTCTGTATTTGTGGTTTTATGTGCTTGTCCCGACGCATCTCTCACCACAGCGTTTTCACAAACGTCTACAGAGCGTTCCTCTGTGTTCACGGTTTGCTTTTTGGTTCTGAATATATGGGAGAGATTTGGAATATATTTAGTTTACAGGGCTATTGATGGCTAAAAAATATATATTTAATGTTTTTAGGGCAATAGTCTTAGAAAGTCCCACCTGTCCACAACATGAGCGTGTGTTTGTGTGCTTTCCTCACAGAGCCAGCTGAGGAGTCATGAGAGGGAGCACCACAGCTGCAGCAGTGACGTGGAAGCCCTCACAGCCGTCACTGAAAGCTCGCAGGTCACGGGGGAGGAAGCTGAGCGCGTAACCGATGAAGGTGAGAGTTTTTAGGACATGTTATGTGTTACAGTAGATGGTTGGCTGATAATTACAGTTTTCCTCCTTGTCGCGGTTTTCAGAACGTTTGTTTGTCGTTCTAGAACACGGTAAGCAGAAGATGTACAAGTGTGACGTGTGCGACTACACCAGCTCGACCTACGTTGGGGTGAGGAACCACCGGCGGATTCACAACTCTGACAAACCTTATCGGTGAGTCCCACCACTCGCTGCCCAAATCCCCGTCCACCGCTGATGAGGTTGGTTGTGATTAAGGCCGTGGTCCCGTCTTTCAAACCTTGCTGCTCATCCTGGAAGTTCCGGGACCGAGCTGCACATTTATAGCTGCTCCCTTGTGCCTTCAGATATTTCCTCTGAGACCATGTCTCTCATCTTTGTGTTGTGATGGTGACGCTGAGGCTGTGTAGAAGGCGTAGCATAAGCTGTGGTAACACACAGTACAGAGTGCTCCTCTGGGTTTCTATAGTGCTCAGACTGCCTTACTGAAATGTTACATGCTTTATTTGTGGTTTTTCCTCAGAGATGTTCCCATGCCACGTATCATATGGCCTTTTTACAGTATTTGCCCTTCAGCCAGGTGACGACTCACTGAATATTTGAATCATGTAACAAGTAAATAGACATTATAGATTATCAATGTTGTTGTTTCTTTTGTATTTCATTTTTTTTGTTTCTTTACACTCTTACTGGTCTTTAGTGAAATGTGTGGGGCTGTTTCCAGTGTGCAGTAGTGTCCACATCACTGAACGTTAGATTTCAGGTTTAAGTTGCTGTTTTAGGCAGATGGACTGGACCAAATACTGTAGTTGCCAGGCAATAAGCCGAGCTTTTTTTAGCTACGTCCCACCTCACAAAGATGTCCACTAGGTGGCAGTACATGCTCGCTAATGCTCAGCACAGCAGGGAGGTCTTATTGTGGAGCTACAGCCACGCTTGCCT
>JAUMHF010000017.1:22085231-22111993 GCA_032359275.1 Microctenopoma steveboyesi | reverse complement strand
ACAACTGTTTTATTTTAGGGAGGTGTTTGACGCAGCCTATAAGACGTTTAGCCTTCATCAGGAGAAAACAGTGAAAGTGCTATCAGTGACTTCATGAAGCGCTGGCCTCCTACGCTTTTATTTTGAAGGCAGGCCGTGTTGTGTTCCGGTGTTGAGCCGCTGTTAAACCCGGTGCGGTGGTACGAAGCTGAGCGGTGAATATTAACGATAAAATAAAGATGAAAGAGCGAGCGAGGTAGAGATGTGAGAGAGAGGGAGGTAGAGGATAGCTGTCGGACCGTCCTACTTATCAACCAGCCGCTGCTGGAGAGGAGGGTGAGGTTTTAAATGTAACAGTTACTGCTGCTCGCGACGTTCGTGTCTTTGTTGCTATCACGGCACCGAGGACCTCGCGTGCTTAGCGGGCGCGCGCCGTTATGCGAAAAATACACCTCTCAGTGTGTGTGTGACGAGTGTATTTTGTCGTGTTACATGTGATGCTCCTCGCTGTTAGCGTCACTACCAATGTCCCGTTTGACATTTTAGTAGGCACCTGTGTATTTCGCGTATCATCCCGCAGACGTAACTGTTTAGTATGAACGTATTTTGCCGGTGCTGTCGTTATCTATAGGTAAAATCTGACGTTTCACGTAAGGGTGACAGCGACGTGAGCAGGAAATGCCGCTGTAAGCAGCAGGCCTGTCCACTCCATCCGTGCATGTTCTACTGACTGAGAGGCAGACCCTCAGATTGCAGTAGTGCACACAGTGTTTTGTGTTTGTCCAGAATAAATAGTACGTGTAATCAAAGACACACTGCGTGTGTGCGTTTGCAGCGTTTCAGCATGACAGTCCTGCGTCAGAGGAAGGGCAGCAAGGGGAAGGAGCCCCCTGTTGGCGCAGAGTTTCAGTCGCAAAAGTCCAACTGTTGCACCGACCCTCATCACCGGCATTATCCAGAGAGGATGTTACATGGTGAGTGAGCCAGTCTACCACCCAGT
Source organism: Microctenopoma steveboyesi (assembly GCA_032359275.1). NCBI lineage: Eukaryota > Metazoa > Chordata > Actinopteri > Anabantiformes > Anabantidae > Microctenopoma > Microctenopoma steveboyesi. Next base: position 22,111,014 of record JAUMHF010000017.1, on the reverse strand, counting down.
GGAGTTTCATTAGCAGTGTTTAGGCCCTTTGATCAGAGGGTGAGCCGCCCAGCCCCCCATTCTTTGAGCCGGATCCAGCATCAGAGAAGAGTTGTTCTGGACCTTCCCCTGACTTCCGACCAAACAGGGAGGGAGGCTCTCAGCTGGGTTTTAAATACTGTGACACATTTCAAAACTCTTTGTTCTCACACCTTTGATGCATATCAATTCCAATTTCCATGCTCATGTCAGGACAAGTGAAGTAAAAACCTGCAAGCCTTTTTTTCTGCAATTGACACACAGATGTGAATTACTGACATAAATGTCATCCATAGTATGAGTGATCTACATTTCACTAGTACCCACATCACAGAAAACAGCAAATAACAGATGTGTTACGTTTAGTTTATTACCTTGTACAGCATTTCAACATAACTTGGACAATGCTGTGACATACCAAAGGTTTGCTGTGAGAAAGGTGTAATACTTCACAATGTAGGCACACATGAGACAGTTTGACTTGTCACATATGCAAAGCTGATTACAGAGACCACAGTGTAAATGATGCCCGAGTTCTATTCAAGTGCATAGTCAGCCATGACAGTGAAGCTGCCAGTATGTATTTTTAGGTGCCTGGATGGTCAAATGGCGTAGTGTATGAAGTAGTTACTCTAATATTCCAAACATCAAAATACTCACAAATTCTGTGTAGACACTGTTGATGATGGAAATGGCTGCTTTTTGAAGGGAATATCCTCAGAGGTGAACAGAGGCCCGTCATCAGCAAACATTAGTACTGTTTGCATGCACAGCTTTTATGTATAGGTTCCACATTAGTGTAGTTGTTCCCAGAAGTAGTTTCTGTACAAAAGGCTTTTTCTGCTTGTTTTAACAGTAACAACTCAATGACACGTTACTGTTCCTGCAGGTGATTGGTCATGGGGGGCAATAATCTGGACATCAGTTGGTTGGTCTGTAAGTGTTGGTCTCGGCCTGCTGTGTTGCATCTACGTCGCCACGCTACACGAGAACGATCTGTGGTTCTCCAACATTAAGGTAAAGGCTTCTTCACTGCTACAATATTTAAGAGAGATCATTTAAAATGAAAACGTGCTTTTCCTATTCTCACAAGTCTGCAGTTTGCTGTTCCCTACAGACCAATAGCAGCTTGAGAAACTAGACAATCATATCTCTGGGCCTGACTTATTAACGGTCATTTAATGACATTGATTGGGACAATTTAGTTGAGGTAGAAAAACGCTGAACCTGCATGACACCAGTTCACAGTTACAAAAAAGTCACGGCCTGGATTTCACTAGGAAAAGCTTCCTGTTGTGTAACTAGTGCATTTGACAACACAGTGGGGTCAGATGACTCCCAGACTGTGCTGAATGACTATTTTATATTCCATCCATGATGTATTCTAAGATGACAAGGCCAGAATTCATTAGGCTCAAATTGTGGAAAAAGGGTTTTAGGGAACATGTGACATAATTTTCACACAACAGAGACCAGACCTGAAGCCCAATGAGAATCTTTAGGATGTGCTGGCGGAGACTTTAAGTAGTGGTCCGATAGCATTATTAAATGTAGTGACATTACATAGGAATGGCACCACAGAGAACGCATGCTGTAATCAAAGCAAACGGTGTTCCCTGAAATATTAGAATGTGTGACTTTTTGCGCACAGAAATGTTCATATGGATCCTTTTACGTGAAGTGTCGAAACACACAAACAATTCTATTCCGTGTGTGTGTGTGTGTTTTGGTTTCTATGCTTTAAAAGTCATATTTCCTGACACGTGCTCTCGGTCAGCTGGTGAGTTCACCTGTGTGCGCCACTTCAGTAGCACTCCACTGCACACGATACAGGGAGACAGAGAAAAAACTGTCAATAAGACAAAATCAGGGTTTTTAGTTAGTTTAATGAAAGAACAACCTACAGACCTGTTCTATAGAAAAGAGAATCTATAATGTTTATCAGGAGTAGACATCCATGTGTAAGACATCACAGATGGCATATTCAGGGAGGAGCTTAAACTTTATAAACCTTGGAAAATCACTTACATGTTCTGCTTATCTCAGGAGGAAAGGTTGCTAGGAAACATGCCAATCAAACACATCCTGCATCCAGTTTTTTCCCTAAAATGGCCTGCAAACACGTCACACACACTTCACCGTGAAATGCGATGATTGTTTTTCCATGCCCTGTGGAGAACTGATTTCAAGCCCAATGAATGAACCACATGAAGTTCTGAAACACCAGGGTGATTATTGTCCTTTTTCAAGTGTGTTCAGTGTTGTGCAGGAGCAGGACATAGCGCCGTCAGTCTTCCAAAGCTTCAGCAGAAATCTGGTTTAGGTACACAGACCTGTCAATAACAGATTTTGAACAGATCATCCTGTCCCAGTCATAACTGTAATGAACGTTGCTGTTGTTGTGTGTTGTTTTTGCCTCATGTCCTGATGCAGTAAATCTTATTTTGGTAGATGAATGAGTCGAGAGAGACATGCTACTGCTTTACACATGATGCTGCAGCACTGTGGGATGACTTTTAGAAAAGATTTGTAATGTTTACATCATAGCTAGTGTTTAAATGTACCGGCGGTGGGCGGGTATATATATGCTCTCACCATAATCAAGCTATGTAACTTAGACTGCCGGTCAGATCAAGGGCTACATCAGTGCAAACTTGACCTGCTAGCTCACATTTACAGAGGACATTTAATGCATTAAATACAAAAAACTTTACATAAATATCTAAATAGCGAGCTCTGACTGTCAATTTGATGAGAGCTGTGCTCACAGAGGATAAACGGAGCAGATAGCAGAGATACACGTACATATCAGTCCACATTGTAAAATGGTCCTGGATACAGGTCAGACTTTCCTATTTGTGAAAACAACAGAGAGACTGAGGAATCAAGCAAAACAAGTAAGCAGACAGGCCCTCACAAGTCTGCTCCTCAGATTTAGTCTCATTTATTGGCAGCGCCTCGCTGTGCCAGCCAGCTGCTTCATCTGCTTCTCATGCAAATGTGCGATGCGTCTTGACCCAGATACAGGCAATCTACGCAGGATAATTTGTGAGTGTTTGTCAGAGGGAGGACATCCAGGTAATTGAGTGGAGTCTGTGTGGACACATTTTGTGGTCCTGTGCTGTGTTTTTTTCTGTAACTGTGTGTAGGTGAAATGAGGAGGCAGACAGATGCTTTCATTCGTATTAAATGCAGGTCACTTTACAAGCCTGGTGAACATTTCCCTAACACGGTTCCATGAAAGTGGGCTACTGACTGACATCATCTCACACGGCTTACCTGGGGTTAATCGTATCAAAGTTCAGGTGTGCAGCGCAAGGAAGCGCGTGTTTGACCTTCTCATGCAACCTTTCGTCTTTGGTTTGTTACACCCAAACTTCCCAAAACTGTGTGAAAATATTCTGACGCCATCCACATATTTAAAGGCTGTTGTTCCAAACAAGAACCACTTTATTTGCAATGTGCTTGGATAACAAATTGCGCAAATTACTTTTGCAATGTAATGCCAGCCAGATTTCACTCTGGAGGACTCTTTTTTTACTCAGTTATAGAGTTCAGAAAATACTATCTCAGTGAAATCTTTGCGGCTTAAATGAAGAGAAAAGTGTATTTGGCCGATTTAGTGAGGAGATTCCTTAATCCTAAACCCACATTCAACACATGCAACATAGTGCAGCCAAAAAAAAACCTCTCAGACACACACACACGCATTCCAAAGTGTCTCCAGGTCAAGTAGGATGTAAATGGCTGTGAAACACGCTGGAAAGTACTTGAGAGTTTGGGTGTACTGTCTGCTTGTTGTTGGTACTTTGCGGTTGTTGCTGCCAGGCCTGATGTTGGCCGTATGTCAAGAATCTGTGGCAGAGTCTTTCACATGCACACCCATATAATGCTTATTGCCATTAGACCCTCTCTGACAGCCAGTTGGCTTAATGTGGTCTCTTAAATTCAACAGGTGGGAAGTCGTGTCCAGTTTCAGACATGGGATCAAGCTTTAACGCTGGACCCAGATCTAAAAACCATCAGGCGAATGTTTCCCACATTTACCAAACAATCTTCCAACATGTTCCCCACCCCCACCCATTTTTTTTGTATGCATGTGTGTTTTTATAGCCACAAGGTCACCAGTAGTCACTACTGTTTTTTTTTTCCCTCCCTCTTTTTGCTCCAGTTATCTACAACCCAATCTTGTAGTTTGCAGACTCTCTGAGGCTCTGCTCACTGTTTTGTTTGCTTTTCTCTTCGTACTTCGTAGCCGATTTGGGGCGAAAAAAAGTCTCTTTTGGAGATCAGGGGAGGCAGGGGCCCATGTTTGAGCTGTGGCGGACATAAAGCAGACGGGAGATGGAGCAAGGCCAGAGCTGGACAGTTTGTTGAGCACCACATCGAAGAGATGGAAGTTATTCAGAGACCAATAAAGAAGAAATGGTAACTGAGAGACCGAGAGAAGAGGATCAGTGCCTTCTGAGAAGCGAACTAGCTTTCAGGGTAATGAGCAATGTGTGAACTTGTTAACTAGGCATATTCTTTTTGACCTTAATTTAAACTGAGGATTAGCCATCTCATCAGAGTTCTTGGTGAAAAGCCAAGGCTTGTTTTGCCTCCGGCAAACTCAAAAGAAGGATTGGGAAAGGAAACTAGCTGCTGATTCCCTCGGAGAAAGCTTTTGCATATTTCCTTTGGCAAGGCAAGAAACTTGAAGCGATTAAAAAGCTAATTTATTTGGACTGACTTCAGTACAAGAAAAACACACCACATTTATTTACATTTATTGCTGTAATGGATTTGGATCGGTTCTATAGCACAACCCAGGAGCGTGCTGTTTATCTACCTGGATTCCGCTCATCAGAGGATCCAAGAACTTATTGATAATCTCCGTTTTATTAGGCAATGGAGCTTCGTAAAAGAGTAAAGCTGAGCGAGGCAGAAGATAATTTGGGGCTTTCGCTGGATGTTCCCATTGTAAAGAGGACAGCAACATCTAATGCCACACTTGAGGAGGTTCGAGGGGAGGTTTCTTTGCTCAAAGGATCCAATATTTGCTCCGGTTCAGATGTTTTACTCTGTTGTCCTTGGCAACGGTACATTTCCATGGTGTCAGGGTTGTTTCTGGCTGGGCTGCTGGCTCTGACTCAGGCCTGGTGTGTTAATGCCATACATGAGAATCTGCTATGGTTCTCCCAGCTCACGGTAGGAGTTATCACATGTTTTGTTGATCCTTTTTTAACTTTAACCTAATACTGTTTAAGGCAAAGACATCGCTCAGAGAGGCAACCTGAGGTGGGTCGCATTCCTCATCTTCTCTACACTGATTTCTGCCACGTTGTCTGATCAGAATAGTTCAGTTTATGTAATATAAATATAAATCAGTCAGTCAGCAAATAAATAAACAATGTATTTTCTTGGAAGTTTATGTTTTTATGTTTAAAAAAACTGTAAGAAATGTAAAATGCAGCCAGTTAGAAGCTACACAGTTGGTTAAATCCCTTGCGTTATTTGAATGTGTCTAAATCGGAACGTCCAGCTTCTCGTCAATCAGCATCCAGGTTTTTGGGAACCAGGAGTTGGATGATGGATATAAGAAAATTTCTGTTGAAGTGTGGTTAAATCCATTATTAAGTGATGGAAAGAATATGGGACAAAACTGTAAATCTGTCTAGAACTGCTGCCCAGGAAAAAATGGCAGCTAGTGGGGGGGGGCACCAAGACACCCATTCCTATACTTCTCTGAAGAAGTTTCTGCAGCTGAGATGATAGGAAACAACTGTTGTGTATGTTCTACTCCAGTTGACACTATATGGGAGAGTGGAAGAGAAAAAAGCTCATATTAAAAGAACATGACTAAAAGAACCAACTGGAAGAAGCTTCTACACACCACGTTTGGTGATGTAAGTCATCCTGAGTGTTAGGTGTCATGATGGCAGCGTAATGCTATGGTGATGCTTCTTTGCATCAGGCCACGGAAGCTCTGCAGGTAGAAATGATGCTGTCTGCAAAAGAACGGCGATATGGGAGAAGAATTGTTGTCATTGTCATTGCTGTGTGAGTACAGATTTGCTAACCCCCCCCTTCTGGATCCCAGTAACCAGGTTTCCTCTATACTTGACAATAAGCAGCAATTTTGACTGTAAGCCGGTTATTTTAGTGTGTGTAAACTCACCCATTGTTTATTTTGACCAATTCAAAGTCCAGACCTCACTGCAGCTAAGATTTGTGGCTGGAGTTGAGAAGTTCTGTTCACTCACGATCCCCATAGATCCTGGCAGAGCCTGAGTAGTTTTGCAGAGAAGAAAGGACGGAAAAAATTGCTGTTGGTCGAGACCTATCTGAAAACTCGCTCGATTGCTTTTACACTGAGGGCCTGAAGTGAAAATGTCTGTCTTCAGCATTTTTGTCCTGTATTGGTTCAGATTGTAGAGAGGTGCTACCAATACAGTACTGTCCACAGTAATTCTGGAAAAACTATCTGACAAACTTTGCGTTGAATCACATAACTAATATGGCAAGGACATCTATAGTGAAAGAATTTCCTCCTCAGACGCAGCTGGAAAATGGAAAATGATAAAAGATGGTTTACTTAATATCCACCAGCTGGTATTTAAATGTTTGCTTAATTTCTTTACCCCCCAGTGGAACAGTAATCATCCATAGCAAGCTGGAAATCTCTTGGGAAGACATTCTCTAAACACACACACACACACACACAGCTGTGCTACCTGTCTCATTGTTAGTGTTGAAGATTATGAATGTATTAGTTGAGTTGTTGCCATATCCCATGTTTCTGTCATGTCTTGTGTCTGGCATATGTGTTTTTCATATTACGGAGAAAAGAAGTGCCCACTCTTATGTAACCACATTCCCCTTTTTGCTTCCAGGAAGTGGAGCGGGAGATCTCCTTTCGGACAGAATGTGGATTGTACTACTCATACTACAAGCAAATGTTGCAGGCCCCATCCATACAGGAAGGTACACAGAGACATTAGTTTAAAAAGTATTGCCCCTTTTTACACGGGTTACTGCCTTGTTGACATTTTTACTCAGTTGTTGTTCAGATGATCTGTGCAGACCATTAATTTAATCTGTAGGTATGAGCTGTATTTGTGAGACCTCATGGTGTAACGTTACAGCGGGCGTTCAGAATAAAACCAGTTTGAAGACATATGTTCTCTATATGTATTAAGAGCTTTAAGAATAAATGCTGTTTTCTGTGCATACAACTAATAATGAGGGAAATGTACTATAAGCAAACAAAGAAACAAAAGCAGATATTTCTCTTTGCTCAATATCAGCTTGTTGTCTTAATTATTTAGTTCCCATTATCATGTAAAATTTGTACTTGGAAACCAGCTTAATTTCCCACTAAAGCAAATCACCGAGCTCTAGGCTAATTAGTTGACAAACTGGCTGACCTCCCTTTCTGTCTCGCTCTGTGCTTGCTTCTCCCCCTCGCACACGACACGCATAAATATAGACCACACTAGCTTGATATGCAGAAACTACAGTAGTTTTACTTAAGTGTAAATGAGGAGAGAATGGCGGGAAGGGAAGGAGGAGTGCAGTGATGCGATAATGGACACAGGAATGAATGACAGAAGAATAATAGCAGATCGTGGTGGGAAAAGTGGAAGAAAATGGGTCAGAGAAAGGAAGCCGGGATAGAAGAACATTGTGCAAGGATTTGGGAGAAAGAACAACGCAGAAGAAGGGCTCATAGAAGAGGTACGAAGACAGAAGAGTAAGATAAAGAAATGCAATTGGTAGAAGGGGTGCAAAAGGAGGGAGAAGGAATGACGGAGTGAAGGAGGCAAGTAGGGGGATTAGGTAAGAAAAGGGTCTGTTAAAAAGAAAGAGATGAATGCAGAGGGTGTCCTGTGTGGGGATGGTAATATGTACTTTGTTTATAGAAAACGGTGCTGGGTTTTATGGTCTTACATGGATCAGGAACTCAGCAGGGATCAGGCTGACATATCCCAGCCTGCAGCACAAACTCAGCTCTCTGTTGCTAGTTTGGTGTCACATTTAGTTTCAGTCAAAGCAGATACACAGTAATGATACTGCACCCAGTGCCCCATTTGGAATAACAACACCAGTGTGTGTGTGTAGACTAATATGACAGTAAGTATCAGCCTTTTCTATTATGGAAATTGCCATAGAGTGATAATCCTGGTTTATTTAAAATCTTAGCAGATTTTGCTGCTACCTAAGACCAAAGTCAGACAGACATGAATAATCCCACTTTTGCCCACTTGGAAAGAGCAGTGTGGACAGGTATGGATAGAAGCATCCTTAAAGCAGGCGGCCCGGTTGCTCAATCAGATAAGCATCAGCACCAGGTGTCAGGATCCCATCCCAGCCAGACTCCCAGCCCATCCCCCGTACCAGGTGTGTCCCTGAGGGAGACACTCAGCGCTAGCTCCCCGGACGCCCTCCGTGGCTGCTCACTGCTCCCCCAAGGGGGGATGGTTCAAATGCAGAAAATAAATTTCATTGTAACATGTAAAAATGTATCAATGATCAATAAAGTGGATTCTTCTTCTTCTGAGTTACACATTGGACATATGGGCAGTTTATCATTCATTCACACCCAGAATACGGCTAAATGATTACCTGTTTTCAAATCACAATCCTCAACGGTGACATTTAAGATGTGATGTTCAGATGCTACAGATTCTACATGATTAGACATGACGGAGGATTGAGGACTCTGGTGCTGTTAGCCACAGCAATACGTCCTTGGCAGAAGCAAATACCAGTGTTAACAAGCAAGAGACAAACCAAACTAATTTTAAGATTAGACAAAGATACGTACAGAAAGCTGTTTCTAAGTGATGAATTCATGTAGTAGAGGGGGAAAGGAGCTGTCCAAACCTGAAAATCCTGAAGTAGGGCCCAATGACATCGGATTCCGTCCACGTTTCCTGCGTCGTGCTCAAGCTCAAGCACACGCACCAGCCAGTCCTCCACAGAAATGGGAAGTGATGTGTTCATCACTCTGAGCTACTGTGCATCTCTCAGTAGTCGTCCATAGTCTCTGAAATGTTTGGAGAAAGTAGAACCTGTTATTTTTTTACTAATCAAAGGAAGTCATATTGGAGGGCTGTTAAGGTTGAATGCTCCTACGGGTGCAAACATCCACTGTGCTCTGAGCAATTAAGGAATAGAAGTCAAGCAGAACAATGCGTGGTTTTGGCGTTTGAGAGAAATTTCAAACACTGTTATTGTTCTTTAATAACGGCATCCTCTGTAAACGAGCTGAGTGAACTCTGAGAACGATTCCTAACTCTTTCTCACTGGTTTTCACACAAAGACAGTCATAATGATTAGTCTGTGTCATTTTTAATGTGTGTGTCTGTGTCCTAGGGCTGTCAGATTTGATCCACGACAACTTGACAGAATCCAGGAGGACCATTAATCTCCTGCAGCGAATGAATATCTACCAAGAGGTGTTTCTCGGCGTTCTCTACAGATCGTTGCCCATACAGGTAGAGCATCAGTCAGCTGGCAGCCGTTTACAACTGGCTTTGTAAAACCTAAGAGATCTGAATAATAACGGTCACTACGGAGACATGAGTGACAGTCTGTCATTTTAAAACATGAAACAAAGAAAAAAAATCTCTTTTTTCTAATTACTATCATTACACTTCACTGTCCGTTTTATTGTTAATAAAGAGTGACGGTCATATTAGGAGGCTGGCAGGCGTTTGCGGTGCTGTGGCATTCTACATTTTGGTCCTGTAGCTGACACGGCTTGACGCACTTGCTCCTGTCACGCTGGCGGAAGAGGTCCCTGTATTGGCATATCAATTAGGCCAGAAACAGCTACTTAGCGCTGTCAGTGATCTCGCTGTGTGACAAGAACTATTCAGGCCAAACTTTGAAAATGCCACAGTACTCCTGAGTGCCTGAGTCAGTCACTGTCACTAAACTCAACTCCCTGTCTGCTCAGCCTAATGAACTAATGGTTTCTGTGTGTGTGTGTGTGTGTGTGTGTGTGTGTGTGTGTGTTCCAGGCGTATCTGGAGCCGGTGTATTTCTACATTTACACTGTGTTCTCGCTCCAAGCGGTATATGTGATTGCCCTGTACCTCACAGCGTGGCTCCTGTCTGGCTCCTGGCTGGCTGGTACCCTCGCTGGGGTGTGGTACATTCTCAACAGGTTGGTAATAACTGTGAGTTCATGTGTATGAATGAGACAATGAAAGCCAGCCGATGCTTTGCCCCTTTCAGATCCTCATTTGACTCTGTAAATGTGCACGCCTGTACGAGAGGGGATTTATGTTCCCTTGGACTTTTCTGACTTGTATGAGTGAGCTTCTTGAGCTTTTTAATACATTTAGCAGAAAACTGTGTAAAAGCAGCCAAATGACCGAGTCATCTTTAAGACAGCAAAGCAGTAAAGGTCGGTTAAGTCTGAAAACATTGGAATGAGCTGCTTACCCAGGATCTTTTTTTCTCCCCCCAGTAAATGAGAAAACGTATCTTACAGCATGAAAATCCATGTCGAGTGCTTCTCCTACAACAATGATCACATGACAGATGATGATTGGACTGTTTTATCATGTCTAGATAAAGCTAGGCTGGAGGTTTACCCATTTCCAGTCCGTGTGACCTTTCTTTAGCGTGAGTGAATGTGTTGTGCAGTTGTTGTTTTTGCATGTTGTTTGGGAGCGTGCCAAACATTAAGATAAGTCCAGAAACCCTGCTGGCATTTTCCGTGTTCTTCCTTTCCGATCAATAGACAGCGTGACTTCTGTGGTGACCCCTGTAAACTATAAAATGGAAGTTCACAGAACTTCAGAAAAACATTCAGTAAAGATCAAATATTAGTAGAAGTAGAAGTAGTGTTAGATGTTGGTGTTCCACTTGAAACTCAGTGGAACCTTGGTACAGCGCTTCACATTAAACTACCCGGATCATTTCCTTAACTTAAAATGTAAATCCACCATCCCTCCGTCACTCCTGCTCTCTCTTCTTCCAGGGTGGACACCACGCGTGTGGAGTTCACCATCTCCCTCAGAGAGAACTGGTCGTTGCCCTTCCTGGCACTGCAGGTCACTGCTATCACCTGTTACCTCAGGCCGCAGCTAACCGCCTTACAGCAGGTACACACACACACACACACACACACTGTTCGCATCTCTAAATGAGCGAGCAGCGCAGTTCAGGAGTGTAAGCCCAGTGTGTTTGTGTGTGTGTTTCCCGTCGTAGAAGGTGCTGGTGTGGCTGATGTACGTGACGACGCTCTGTTTCTGCCTGACGTGGCAGTTCAACCAGTTCATCCTACTGGTTCAGGCTCTCGTCATATACACCCTGGACTGTGGCGACCTTCTAACAACTACACAGGTACGGCCAGATGTGGAAAGGAGCCTTGCGTAGTTGCATTATAATGATAGAACAAACTTTCAGTTGGAGCCAAAAAGGTTTCCCAGCATCTGGTTAGATTGATGCACCTGCACAGATAGAAGTTACTTACTGCAGGTTGTGGGATTCTTGCATGGATTTAAAATTCATTATGGAACGAGTCAAACTCAAACCCTCGCTCACATCACTCGGTCACAGTTATTTTTCCCCCGTGTTGTCTGCTCTGTGTACACGGCAGACCCCAGGGGCAGGATTTCCTTCACGTTACTGTCTGCACTCGCGTGTCACACAAACATGGTGTTATCGATCTGTTATCTAGGGCTGACATCGTCACACTTTCCTGTTGTGTGTTTCTCTAGGTGACCACTCTGTACCTTGTTCAAGTGTGTGGTCTGCTGAGTGTGTGGCTCCTCCAGTTCTGTAACTCCATGATACTGGGATCGCTGGTGTTGAGCTTCATCGTAGCCGCACTGTTCATCAGACACTGCCAGGTTAGTGTGTGTGTGTGTGTGATGAAAGTTTGAGGTGGAAAGCAGCAAATGAATGAGACACTGTATAACACTGTTAGAAGCTTGTTTACTAAACTCAGATGGATGATTTAACCTGCAGTGATATGTTGAGGGCTGTGAGGATAATTCCACTCTGTATGCAGCAGACACATGTTTCTGTTAGGTCGGAATGTAATTTAGTTAAATCAGATCCTATCACACCAACAATTACAGAAACATTTAATGTGACAGGAGGGAGGAACAGAGAGAAAGATGGAGGAGAGTTGAGAATTAGAACTGGGTGTGTGGATTTTGGATGCGTGTTCTGTTTGTGAAGTGGTTTATCAACCAGACATGTGCAGCATATAACACTCCCCTCCGTCTCTTGTTGCTCGCTGCTCGTCCAGTCCGCTCTGAAGACAGGAAGCCTGCTGGTTCGTCTGGGCAAACTGCTTCTCCACACTGCCATGGTTCTCCTTCTCACCTTCACCATCAATTACCTGACCAAGGTGCTTTTCTTTGTCCCTTTCTCGTTCCCTCCTACCTGTGTCTCTTCTCTGTGTTTTCATATGCTTCTCCTGCTCCTCCCTGTTCTTAGCTGACTGCTGCTTCACTCTACTGCTCTCCACCCTCTCCCACCTCCCTGTACTGCAGTCCTCCTCCTCCTCTCCCCTCCTGCATCTAACATTCATAAATATGATCTCAGCTCAATTTATTTACTTATTTATACATCTCAGCATGCTGATCTTTACCCCTGACAAGATGACCTTATGTGTGTGTTTACAGAAAGCACTTCAGCTCAGGTCAGACGAACACATCTTTAAATTCATCAAGTCCAAGTTCGGCTTCGGCCCGACGAGGTATGATCACACACGCACACACACACACACACACACACACACACACACACACACACACACACACACACACACGCACACGTACGTGGATGCGTGTGCCTCTGTTCATTAACACACACCGCTCCTATAAAACCAGGCCTTGACACGGTGACATGCTCCCACACAGTAGTGCACACACATCACTTGACTCTATCCAGTGTGACTGTATTAGTCACTAAGTGTTGTAGCACCTGGAGTGTTAGAGTATGTGAATAATAGATGGTAGAGTAATGCCAGCAGGCTTCCCATCGATCAGATAGTGTGTGTGGGGAGCTCACCCACTGGATAGCTGGTCCGCTGTGGCAGATAACACAGCTCACAACCCAGTGCCACACAACTGGCCTTTCAATTATTTAGGAGGCTGTGGAAAATGCAGCACTTACTCTACACTCTATCAGCCCTTTCCGGTGTTGCTGTTTCTCTCTTGCTGAGACTTATTTCTACTCTGCTGCTTCTTTTTATAGCCTCTGAGTTTTGCACTGCGCTTGGCCATATCTCAGTACACACCTCAGTTATGCATCCTCGCCGTAGTTTAGAAGAAACAGCATTGACAATATAACATTAGCAGAAATAATCAGGAACCTGTAAATAATGGATCACAAATGTTTCATCTGTGCTGCTCTGTCTTCAGCACATGAGGGTTGATAGAAGTATGTCGTCCTTTGTATATGAACGACTAACTTACTCTGAAACTAGGTGGATTGTTCAGTGTTTCAAGGCAAATTGCTGATGGAGCAACAAAACCTGACGTTCGCTAGATCACGAGCAGGAGTTCCTATTCTTTATTCTTCTAGAGTGAACCAGTCTCTTTGGCTTCTAACACCTTTAGAAATAATGTCTTAAAGCAATCCGCTGAATTACAGAGTAAAATAATGAAAAAGGGCCATTAGTCATCAAGTGAATCGGAAAACTTACATTCTAATAATATAACCCTGAAGATATTGTGCATATTTCTGCATAATGAGCACAGCGCATAATGATACAGTAAGCTCAGTCCAAGTCCATTAGAAATGTTTACTATAGTACTGAAAATCACTCATCAAAATCACTCAATCAGTTCCTAAGGCAGAAGAGACGGTTGGAGACTTCATCTTCGTCATGTGGGGAGACAACTGAATATTGACCACAGCAATGACTGTTTGGGACCAAAGTAAACTCAACTGAATGTTCTTTCACGTCCCCCTGTGTCTGCTTCATGTCTTTGTATCTGCGTCTGTCTTCTTCTCTTCTCTCTGCAGGGACTTTGATGCTAGTCTCTATCTGTGCGAGGAGGCTTTTGGCTTGCTGCCCCTTGACACGCTGGACCGACTGTCCGGCACCCTGCTGTTATACCCCTACCTCCTCACGCTGCTGCTGCTCAGCGGCATGTTAGCAGTGGCCTCACTGCAGAACCTGAGGTAAGTGTTGGCTGGAACAGACATGAGGGAGAGCGTTTAAGGTAGCGTTTAGAAGAAGCAGGTGGTAGCTCTGTGTTCAGGGAACATCTCCTAATGTTTCTCACCCAGAAAGCACTAATTGTGTACTGCCATAGTATTGAATCCTGAGAGATGAACATGTCGGTGTCCGGGGTAAATTAACCGAGAGTTTCAGCCCTTACAGAGAGTGAAGGGACTTTGAGCTGGGAGGAGGACACCAGAATTACTACCAGGAGACAGAAACCTAGTCGTATGCCTGCATGTTTGCCTCTCTGCAGATTCAGTCATTTTATGGTTGCTTCATGCTCTGAAAAACACAATATTCTACTAGCTGCCTCTCAAAGCTTCGTTTGCCTGTGGTGCAAGGTGAGGGGCCGCATTGAACTAATCACATTAGCATATCAACTGGCGCTTTGCTGTTGGAGGGCTGGAATACTAACCTCATAGAACAAAGGTCTATTTGCCAATTTGGGAATTAATTTAATCCAGTTTACCCCAGCTCACGGAGAAGGAAGAGCCACATTGGATTTGTATTCAAATGGAAGCAGTGTCCGTCTGATTCAGTGCGGGAGGCCAAGCCGTGGGAGTGACATCACTGCCCCTGGGTCTTTCTCTATTTGTCTGCGCGCTGACTCCTGCAGACAGAAACGCTCGTGGGTGTGCGTCATTGTGTCTGCTCCTGAGCAAACAGCTAATGAAATCCTAACTATCTGAATAATCTAAATTCCACCCACCAACCCAGCCTCCTTTCTCAAACTTTACTTTTGTGTTCCTCAGCCGGCCTAAAGCGAATCCCCCTGAGGAGAGGAAGGGGGGCGCGGAGGCTTTCCGTCCCGACGTGGCGTATAATCTGGTGCACACACTGTTCTATGGCCTCCTGGCCTTCAGCACCATGAGGTGAGCCCATGCACATGTCCGTGTCAGTGCACGCACCCACATTGGTTTCATTCCCAGACAGGAACTCGTTTAAGGTACCCTTTCTTCTTGATTGTGCATGCTCATGAGCAGATGCTTCTTAAAAGCCTTTCACAGAGAGTCTACTTCATCCTCTCAGATAGAGAACACGCCACTCACTACAGGATCAGAAGAGGGGTGAAGTCGGACTTGTGATAATTAATACTGAACTACAATGTGTGTCAGACACCCTGCAATTTCAGAAAGTATTTTAGCAATCACTGACCCAAGTCCAAATATCCCCGCCTGTCGTCCCTGACTAAAGAAAGTGCCTGGGTTCTTACCGGGGACCACTCTTTGTGTTTGATGAGGATTTGGTTTAAAAAGCTACAGTTAGTGAATTGACTTGGTTGAAAATACTCTTAGTTGTTTTAAATTAGTCAGTTGCAACCAGAAAAGGAGAGACCCCTCCCCCTTCCAACCTTCCTGCTCATATTCACTTTGTGATGCTTCTCTTCACGTACAAACACTGTGGCCTGCATCATCCATTTGGCAGGTTCCCACCGTGGAACAGAGACATCACTGAGACAGTCTCCAGTTACAGGTGCCAGACTCCGGCAGTCGGGGGGGTGGGGGCTCTGACACCAGCATTGGCTTCTACAGTGCTGTGTTCTATTTGTCACACTTAAACGATCGAGATCGTCAAACACATTAGAATATTACACAACAATAATCTGAGTAAATAAATAACCTGCAGTTTTAAAATAGGGAATTATGTTTCACTCCGTTTAATATCGTCCAGACTCGGACTAGGCCACTACCAAAGCTCCAGGGCCTTTTAAACCTTTCTAAACATTCGTGCTCTAGTGTTTCAGCGCTGTCCAGTTTTAAGGCATTCTAGCAGTGGTGGGTTCTGTTTGTAGATTGTTGTGGTTTCACTTGGACCACAGTCCTTAACCCAGTTTTTCTCGTGATACATAACATCACAGTCCTTTCAGTTTGGGGTTTCCTGAAATGAAATGTTTATGCCACACACCACTGGTGAATGAGGGCATATGTAAGTTACAGACCCTCAGTGTTAGTAATGGCTTCACGGCACCGGCATATGCTGTAAAAAAATGCACAAGATGCCACACCAAGTGGTGCACCATGCTGCACGTCGCACTTATTATTAGCTCTGAAGTGCCACACAACGTGACTAATGTGCCCCGTTGCATGCAGTTTTCTCCATTTCACATTTATAATGTGAAGCACAGCCACCCTCCCAGACAAGACTCGCAACTTTCATCCGTCACTGTCAAATGATCTTCGTTCTTCTAACATTACTCCACCATCGGCAGTACATTTCCCAGGCTGAGTGCACTTTGCGTGGCAAACACGGGCTGCCATGCTTGGCATGCACGATTCATTATTGTGAAAGTATAATTGCTTTCAACTTTAGTGTCTTTGTGAGGGGTGTCAAGAAAATCGGCGGCAATTACAATTGGAATCATCACTTCTTCGGCCTGTATTAACGCAAACCTGCAATTATTCAGTCACATAAGAAAAAAGGAACTATTCTGGTATGTGGTTTATTCATGGCGTCATTGAGATGCCGCTTTCCAGAGGTTCACATAAGTAGCTTGATTTGACGGTTACATCCCAGTGGCTGGAACACTCATGGTGTACATGTGGCGCATGCAGATGTTGCACGTTGTGGTCCTTTGGAGCTTTTGTGGTGGGCAGGATGTGATATACAATACATTTAATGCATATAGTTGACAGTGTTTTGCCGCTACAGTGAGGAATTCAATTAGTCATCGAATTTACTGAATTCGCACAAAGGGAGGGAAATCTGAAAGCTTTTACCACAGCAGCAGGCAGGTAGTGCAGAAACTGACACATTTAATTTCAGCACTTTCTCTAAAATGCTGATTAAGAGCAAAAGGCCAAAAGTGCAGAGAGCCATTCATTTCCGTCAGGCAGATCCTTTGCATTAGAAAACTATAGAGATTTATTTCTGCACTCCTTTATGCCTCCCTCTTTTTCTTTCTCTCCACCCCCCCCACCCTCACCCCACTGTGTGCCAGTCAACAATTTCAGCTCATTTCATTTCTCTCTGCCTCGTTCATGCTGTTCAGTCTTCTCTGTTTAACAGCTTGCCCATTTTTGTTCATAAATTAAATGACATTTATAATCACTAATCCCTCTGACCAGAATAGATCCGGAGCATTTGATGTGCCCTCTGTTTGTCTCTACACAGGATGAAGTACATATGGACTGGGCACATGTGTGCGGTTGCCGCCTATGGCGTTTGCGGGACAGAGTTGTGGACGCTGCTCCTCACCACTTTCCGCTGCAACAGTAAAGTTCTGGTATGAGTTCACCAAAGCTGGCCTTCCAGCTCATTATCTGGTTATCGTTGCCCAAGAACAGGACTCCAGTCGAATACGGATATCGCTCAGCGTTGGTTGGATGTGCAGATGAGGAGCTGTTGCTGGCTGCCCGATCTCTGTGTACATAGCCAAAGATTGTTAGTGAGTGAAGATGCTTCACTCTGGAACAGCCCTGTAGAGTTAATGTGGGCTGAATGATATGATTACCTATTAAGTAATGACTTAACAGCTAGTTAGCTGAAAACAGGCCCTTAATTAGGGTGAGGTGTATAAGTTTGGTGAACTAAGTTCTCGGTGTATCAGTAGTGTAAATAAGTAGGATGTTAGAATATTAATGATTTAGTAAACTAACTTTGGTCGGTGCAGCGAGTACTTTGACAGCTCATTGTGTCATGGTGGGAATAGAAAGACGTCTTATTTCCTCTTAGTTCCCACTAGTCTGACTTACACTGAAGCACATGGCGTATTGTGGCCTGCTGATGACATCGGTGGTGAGGCCACTAGGTGTCACTGTGGTCACAACACGGCCGCAGCACTGATCAGATAAGCCGTGGTATTTGGGAGCCGTGCTGCTCTGTCTATCTGTCTGTTATCAGTGTGTTATCTGGTTGTGGGCTCGTCTTGGTTTGTAGGTATATCTCTGTCCTGCTCTCACTTTCTCTGCCTCTGATACGATTGTATTCCTTCAATTCATTCTAGCTGTTTTCTTTCTCTCATTTTGCAGCTCAGACTTGTGAGATATGCGGTTCCTCTGGCGATGATCGGTTGCCTGTATTACAAGGTACGCCGTTTGTTCGGCGGTTTATGTTCCTCGCTGTGTCGTCAGCCTCGTTATGGAGCACAGCCAATTTGTGGGGAGCGTATGAGGAAAAGGAAAATGGCTGAAATGGAAGTTGTGAAAGAAAATGATAACAAGCACAGTTTCCTTCCCTCGTGTTCATTTAGCTGTAGATTCCTCATGCACGCCGTTATATTCAGTGCAGCAATGAAATGTCACTTAAAAAATATCAATCCAGCCGTAATCAACACTAACACTGGGTTTCCATCACTTGCCGTGTCCCTTTAGTTCTGGCCCAAACTGATGGAGGAGCTTTCAGAGCTGAGGGAGTTTTACGATCCAGACACCGTGGAGCTCATGACCTGGATTAGGTAAACACACACACACACACACACACACACTCGAAAAATTGAGAGCGCACATCAAATGAAGCAAATGTGATTAGCTTATTTCTGCAGATCAACTCTCACTTTGGCTGATGCCCTTGATTAGTTTCCGTCGGGGCTCGTGTGTTTGTGAACACACACGTACCGCGTGTCCACATGTGTATGTGCATGTGTTCTGGCCGCTGAGCGATGAGAGCCGATGGCTGCGCATGAATAAGACATGGAGGCTGCTGGAAAGGACCCAGCTGTTGGCAGCGCTCTGAGCCACCTCGGGGTGGCTGTGTGGCCGGGCTTTCAATCAAGAGCATCAGCCTGATGGGATCAGAGATGGAGCTGTGATTTGGAACGGCTCCTGCGCCGTGGCTGCTGTGTGTTTGCACATCTGTGTGTGTCTGTCATTTTGCGGCTGTTGGGTTGGATGTGGTGTGTTGGACTTCCCGTTGGCTTTGCAGTTCGTACTGCATACCATGTAACTATGCAACCACAATGTCTGTCCAAGGACACATCACATCACGCCGCATGTAGTCCTCCCCCGGTTTCTGTGGCTTCCCCCTCTCATGTTCCTTCCTAACAACAGTTCACCTCAACTGCTTAATTGCCAATTAGACACCTTCACGATGGAACATGAGTGAGGAAGGGGGAACAGGAGGGAAGTTCAGGATCTATGAAAGAGACAAATACTTATTCTGTAGAAAGGAAAATGAAGATGTTTGATAATATGTTAAATGTCTGTGTTGTTGTGAAGGCTGGATGTTGATGAGTGCTGCACGTGTAGGTTGTTTTTTTTTATTTGGAAGCCTTTTGGGGGTGTTTCGCCTTTCTGCACCGGGAGTCCCACAGTAACGTGCCACCTGAGACGGAGTCAGGGTGAGCTCATTTACTTTTTCTGCTGGTTGGTAATTTTCTATTCCAGTGGTAAATATGTTAATAGAAACTCCATTAAAAAGCATAAAAGTAGGACCACGGGATCATTTAGATTTAGATCTTCCCCATAGATGATCAGTGCAGGTTACTTCTAAATCCAGGCTGATTATTTAAATTCTGTCATCATCAGCGTTGTGACGGCAGATTTCTTTTTTTATTAGAGGAACAGACACTCCTGGTCTAATCCTATTAGACAGGTAGTGGAATGGTACAGCGAGTGTGGAGGGGGCAGAGCGAAGGAGAGTTTGGGATTGTGAATGCATTTGTGTGTGTGACATGGGTTCCCTTCCCTCTGGAGCTAATCCCATTAGGCTCCGAGGATTAGGGGCTGCCTGGAGTTACCGTGGCTGTGGCTGAGAGCAGGGCGGCGCGCTAAGCTTCTTGACGCTGTGCTAATTACATTCCAGATGAAATATGGAGGAGGGGGGGGGGGGGGGGGTTCATTTTTCCCAGTATTTTCTAGGCTTCTTTTATGTGAGAGAATCATGAGAGACTGTC
Source organism: Microctenopoma steveboyesi (assembly GCA_032359275.1). Lineage (NCBI taxonomy): Eukaryota > Metazoa > Chordata > Actinopteri > Anabantiformes > Anabantidae > Microctenopoma > Microctenopoma steveboyesi. Next base: position 22,090,981 of record JAUMHF010000017.1, on the reverse strand, counting down.
AAACTGAGGAGCCGCTGCAGATGCAGGCGCGGCCAGCGCAGCAGTGGGGCCCCAGATTTGTATGTGTTTCATTTGTGCTTCTGTTGTTGAAATATCTTTACAGATATGATGGGGATCAGATTACAGATAACCGGAGCTAACGATACACGCCCTTGGGTCTCATGAGATTAAGATGGTTATATTGTGGGCGGTCATTCACGCTTTCCTCATCATCACAGGCCTGTACACCGACAGTAAGTTACAGGTTAATGCGATAGCAACGGTGTGGGGGTTCATGTGTGCTGCACAGCCGTAATTCACACGTTTCCACTTACACAGCAATGACTCCATAGCTCAGCTGTAGCTGATACTCTGCTCTAAATGGACAGCCAATAAATCAATAGCAATCCCTGCTCGTTCCACTGCTTCAAGCCTGACTTATAGCTGAGAGGGGGCAGTTTTTAATGTCACTAATATTGCTTTGTCTAACCCACTGAGCCCGTCTCTCTCCGTCACTCAAACTATTCACACCACTTCAGTTTATTGGTAAAAATGTAATTTGAAACGTCCCTCTGTCTCACAACAAAGCCATGAAAACAAAGGAAAAAACCTCATTCAGTAATTTAAAGTGAAGATAAAAAGGTGACGATGCACAAAAGTGTGATTGTGTGTCTCAAGAAGGTTAGAAGAAGTGATTATTAGCAGCGGATTCTCTTCACGTCATGGAGCCTTGAAGGCGCTGGAAGTGTTGCATGTGCTGATGGTCAGGGCTCGGTGCTGATGCCTCACTGCACCCTGCAGCACACTGCAGGCTGTGGCTGGAGCAGGGAACAATGCTCACGTTTCACTTCTCACAGCAGAGATGAGAGTCCGTTTGTCCTCTTTCACTGCCCCGCTTGTTTTCTCCCACCAAACGGAACTCATCGTGCATATTTCACCAGATCTGGAGCTCGATTCATAATAAACTAATATATAATGTTTATATTCATTTTATTTTTAGTTTGTTCTGAAGGAAATCTTGTTTTTTTTTTCTCCCGTCCCACCTCTCCACCCTCCACCCTCCACCTCCACTCCTCTGGGTTGAGATGTACAGTCTGTGGTGGAGAATTATGAAGGCTGCAGTGTAAAATTATTAATGAGAGCTTTGACAGCAGCTTTGCTGCAAATTCAGGAGGCTCATCTAGCTACTCAGCACAGAGACCCATTCAGAGAATGAATCTGCACAAATGAGAAGGTCAGCACATTTGAGTGAAATACTGACTTTGTTTATAACACCCCCCCCCTCTACTATACTGTTTTAAATACTGTGTCTTCACAACTACAGTACACATAGAATACACGTTTAAAAAAACAGACCTAAGCCAAGCTGGCCTAACGGAAACACAGAGTTTCTGACTGAATATCACTTTGATCATATCATTACTCCAGCTCCTGTGTGTTTCATTAATCGTCCTCATACTGTGACTGCCTGTTGCTTAACTGCATCACTGCGCGCGTGGCTTTACTGTAAACGTTAGGTGAGACTCATCATCCATAGTCTGAAAACAGCTCTGCTGAAAATTCAAATAAAAGTCAAAACATGGCAACAGAACACACGGAGCCGTCTCCTTATTGGACGGTGCACATGTTATAAGCTAATTCACCTGGTAATAGGGAATTATTTACACTACATTCACAGCATATATGTGGTCGCTGTATTACCACGACGTAGCAGATGCCATGCTTGGTCTGCTCGGACTCAAAGAGCCATAAACAGTGTTCAGATGACCGGTACAGTCATTTCTTTCGCCTCGGCTGTTCATCGAGGTTCATCGTCACTGTCCCTCCTTCTCAGACTTGTTTTGGAGATGTGTCTAATTAAAAAAAAAGAACTTACTTGATCCATGCAAATATTCATTTGTACATCAATGCTTCAACTGAAATCCATTTTCTGAGAAGCTATATTGTCCCTACTTTTTTTTCTTACATCCTCTCCTCGCTCTCTCTGACTTGCTCTCTCACTCCCTTAATTGTCTTCCTGTCATCCTGCTCCTTGTCCTGGTCTAAATTGTCTAAATTAGCAGCATTTGGCCTCATCCTTAAATGGGGAAAGTGCAGCTCTGTGTCTCTGGTGTGTGTGTGTGTGTGTGTGTGTGTGCGCATTCATTCAAACTCATCCTGAGTCATTGGACAGAGAGCGAGTCAGAGGGAGAGTGAACTACATACCTCTCAAACAGAAGTGCACGAGTGAAACTGCAGTAAAGAATCTACGACCTGGCACACACACACACACACACACACACACAGTAACAACGCTCTCAGTCACTTTGTCACTCACTGTTAGTCGTCACTATCCATTGCACTCAGCACCTTTGTTGAGCAGTTGTTAGTAAAATTATCATGAGACACTCACCTCTACTCAAACGGACCTGTTGGTACGTGTAACGCTCCTGTAGGAGAAACATGTTCTGAACAAACTATACATGTGTGTGAGGAGCCTGGAGTACTTTTAGTTCCTATATGACCACAGATGATAACGTAATGTGTTTTAAATGCAAATACTGGCACGACTCTTAAAAACATCACAAACTAGGGGCTCGTTCAGATTTCTTCTTACTGTATAGATTTAGATGCTTTTAAACTCAGTGCAGTGCATATTGACCACATTTTTATGTTTGTCTGTTCGGTTTATTCTTTGCACTCTGCCACATAATAACTGCCATTTGGTGGTTGCCTGACATCGCGGAAACACTGTTGATAAGATAAGTGATATTGTACAAAAGTTGCACTTCTGGAGTGGCTGATGTCAAGCCACTAATCTTTCACTGGCAGCATGTGGCGGGTCCATACGGTACACAGATTAAAATCACCATCAAATACACATGCAAGAATCTGTAGCACGCGCAGCATCATTTAAGGAACTATATTGAGTGTCCTGCAGCCAACACATAGATCACAATTAATGTCATTATTTGTGTTTTGTAACATCACTGAGAAGCTGGCTGCTGCCTTCTGGTATTTGTATATGAGAATATAAACGTGAAATTAAAGATAAATCAACTTGGAGGTGATGGAAGCCACTCCCTGGGGTGAGCAATTAAATCCACACACTCGCGGAGAGAAGAAATGAAAGAAGACAGACAGAAATGGAAATTTTCCCACTTCTGCTGTAGGTCAGGAAACCATCAGCCCACACACATCCATGAGCGTTGGAGCTGCTGCAGCATGTGCATGTGCACAGCAAATACCTCGATTTCATGCATAATGCTTGTGAACGTTATTGGGGCATTCCTACTACACAATACTACAAATGCAGCTGGAGGCTTTCACAGCCTATATCAGAGCTTGTGCGAAAGCAGCAGCAGCAGCAACATGATGCACCGTTAGTAAATCAGAGCAATTAACAGGCACTTACAGAGTGTATGTAATATTCAGCATCAGCATAGCCTGAGCTGTAACGTCGGCACCGCTCACTCTCAGGTCTATCTGGATCCACTCAGACCCGGGACCAGTGGCAGTAGAACTAGACCTCACCTCATTAGGTGGTGCAGAATTTGATCTGGTCTCAGTGTGATCTGGTACTGTATAGACACAATATTTCTACACTGCTAAAGCACGGTTCTGATCTTGTCTTTAGAGCAGAAATAGTTTTTCTAGAATAGTTTTCATGCCACTGTGTTATGTGCTACAGTGTATATAGAAATGCTCCTTATGTAGACAGCTGATGTCCTTGAAGAGGTATTTCTGCGAGGAACCTTTATATTCTGCCAATACGACCCATTACTGTGGCAAACGCAGAAAGCAAAAGCTCGTGGACTGAATAACTACACAAATACAACAATGAATGAAACTTGTTTGATGACTTAATGCACATGTGAATACCCAGCAAACTTTTTTTTTCTCCTTCAAACCACAGAGCATCTTTCTGCTATAGATTATTTTCTCCTCCTGCTCATTTACAAAGCTGCGAATCGTGAAGCCGTTCATCGAAAACCTTGTTACGCCACACGCTTATCTCCATGAGTGACGCACCCTCCTCTCTGTGTTTGTCCACAGCACAAAGACTCCTAAGAGGGCCGTCTTCGCAGGGAGCATGCAGTTGCTTGCTGGCATCAAGCTGTGCACAGGCAGAGTTCTCACCAACCATCCCCATTATGAAGATAAAGACCTGCGGGAGAGGACCAGACAGGTACCGTAGGCTCTACTGCACGACCATCAAAACACGCACACGAGCCCGGGGACACAACACAACGAATGGGGACATTTAACGAATTAAAATGCACTTACCCTGTCAACGACACAGTTGAATTGTGCTGAATAAGAGGCAATTAAGACCTAATGGTAGTTGAGATTTCACGTCTCAGTGCAGTGGTTTTCAGATGTGGGCTTGTTTGGAGAAAGCAGAAAAGTCTAGTGTTTTGTTTCTGTTTTGAGTTTTTGATATTACTTAGTTGAGAAGTAGAATATTTGATTTACTTTAAGCACAACTTTGCAGAGGTGTGAAAAGTGCAGACACTCAAGTACTATTAAGTACACTATATATAAAGTACTTGCCCAGAAAAACTCTATAATTCACTATAATTCATAATTTTATTAGTCAACCCAGAGAAGAGTATATTTAAAAGATGCTGGTGATGTAGAAATAAAAAACACATTTTAAATGTGTTGTTACCTGCAGACTGTGAATACAGCCTTCTTGATAAATGGTAAGAATTTATATATTGACCAGGGCTTAATCCATAAATATGCACCAGTCAAATGCTTTACTATCTTTTCCAATAAAAGATTCATGTCTTCAGCTTTAACATCATTGCAAAATGGTTTTCTAATGATCAGTTATGCTCTTATTTTAATTTTTACTTTAGTTTAGAATTTGATGTTAAGAAATCGGCTTCTGTTTCCAAAACATGGTCACTATGTGTCCAGACGTTTGACTGGTGGTGTGCACCACAACATGCAGACATTTTCTTAAATCATAAGAATGTAATCCTGCTAAAGTTGTTATTAACTAGTGATCAAAGTAACAGGTCTCTAGACCTCGTCTATTGTTGTGTAGATAGACATTCATAAACAACAGCCCCGTCACAGAAGCTCCTCTTGTTTCTCTTGGGCCTGACTCTTTTATGGCTACTGTCCAGCAGATTTGCAGTGTTCTGTTAGTGGGGGTGGGGGATGGAGGGTTGCTCTCTGTGCTTCGGGTTATTTGTGCTTTTAATTTGTGCATACTTCAGGGACGTGATGGTTTTGCTAATTCTGGAATTATTCTTATTATTACGTAGTTATTATGTAGGAATAGCACTTAATCTTTGAGACTTCTCCTTGACCCATCCTCAGTGTTTTTGTATCATGTCATGTATTTTGCCTTCAGGTGCAAATCTAACAACATTTACAAGCTTTGTACCTTAAAATACACTAAGAATCATCTGGGACTTTGTTTGTTTGCCAGACTCTTGCATTTAATATGACTGTAATAACTTACTCCACCTGATGGTGTGAGTGTGAGGAGATATCTTGCTGTGGTTTTGTGATGTTGCCAGGCTTACTCTTATGCTCCTCCAGTCCCTCTCCGCTCTGCTCGCTTGTCTACATTTACAGTGTCTGAAACACACATTTTCACTCAAGTTGAAATCAACGTCAGTAGTTGCTAAGGTGCCCAGAACACATCGTTTCCTTGTTCCATTGACTATGGTGGCAGCTACACTGCCAATAAATATGTACAGGTCCTTCTCAAAAAATTAGCATATTGTGATAAAGTTCATTATTTTCTGTAATTTACTGACAAACATTAGACT
>JAUMHF010000017.1:22017383-22084799 GCA_032359275.1 Microctenopoma steveboyesi | reverse complement strand
GGCCCTGAACTACTTCAGTTGTGTGTAATGAATCTAAAATATATGACAGTCTAATGTTTATCAGTACATTACAGAAATAATGAACTTTATCACAATATGCTAATTTTTTGAGAAGGACCTGTAGGTATTAATACAGAGCAGCGTGTTTCTTTAAGTTGTAGATCCAACCTTAGTGATTCTTGAGGCCTCATTCTGAGTGAGTGAATGGTGCCACATGAGCCCGAGAGCATCCCAGTAATCTTCCATTAATACACACCTGTTAATGGTTTCTACATGAAAATGTAATATCCTGTCCTGCCCTCTTCCTGTTGTGTCTTCACTGAATATTTGTACATTGCTGGTTTCAATACTTAGAAAAACGTTTATTCTGCTATTTGCTGCATGATATTAGGTGATGAAATACAACACATGACATCCAACCACATGCTGCACATCTGATGAAAAACACCGTAGCAAATGAGCTCTACTGTTATTTACTTGCTCCTGCTTCTGCATTCCGTGTCTTTTCCATAAAGAGGAGGAAGTTATGTGTTGGTCATCTCTCCGGTAGCTCAGGCTGCGTTTTGCCTCCCAGTGGGAAGTCAGCCATGCCGAGCCGCTGGCGAGGCCTTAGCTTGCTGTGGAGCTCATTAAGGATCCACGACGCTGCTGCAGATCTTCTGGGCTCTGACTCTGTGTGTGTGTGTGTGTGTGTGTGTGGTAGCGAGGGGGGGAACCGTGTAAATGCATTTTCAAACATTTGTAGGAACATTAATGATGTCTCCATTTCTTTTCTGGGCCTAATTTGTGTGTCACTGCAAAATAATTCATTAGCGGACAAAGAAAGTGCTTATTTTTCCCATATCTTTTAGAATTAATTTCTATACCCAGCAGACATATTTTTCATTTTGTGAGTGTGTGTGCACGGCAGCATAAAAAGCACCCTTCCTTCACTGCGCTGTGCACAAAAGGATGAATGTGTCATGGGCAGACTTGTGTTTCTGGGGTTTGTTGTCATCAACACATCCCATGAACTGACCAAACCCAACGCTGCACGAGTCTGTGCAGTCTTAGTATTTCATAACCTACAAAAACCTACATTTGCATCCATGGATTTCCACATGGATATTTAACCTTAGCTCAGAGCATCCGTTCACCTACACGCACAGAGCTCTTGCAGCTTTGTTTCCTAATGGACTCGTAGCAGTGTTGAACAGGTCACTGTTAGGAAAAGTTGGACAGTGCTGGGTGGTGTTGGTGTTGGACTGGCCCTGTGATCTGAGAGGAGCAGCACACACACACACTGTGCAGCCACTGACACCCTGATGGTCTCTCATGGGTTTTGTCTTTCAGGTGAATGTCCTGTCTTTGCTGTCACTGTATAAACATTACACTAACGTCCTGGTGAAACACACAGTAACTTATATTAGCAGGAAGCTAGTTAGTGCTGGATGTAAGTCCGGACTCAACCATCAGGAGTTTACCATAGCTGGTACTAGTGACCAGAGGAATAAAATGATGCCTTCCTCTTTGCTGTAGTAGACCGTCATGGTCATAGCCATGGACACAGTACATTATAGTGCATACGTTTAATATTGAGTATTCAGAAAGCCATAAAGTGAAGAGTACACAGCAAGCAGGCAGCGACTTCATGGCCCTGTTGTGATGTGGAAACCCGCAGGTTGCTGTATGATGTTTGCATAATGTGTCAATGAGTCAAAGGTTTTATTGAGTTTGCTGAAAATAACATAAAAACGCTGAGATCTGTTCTGGGTAACCTTCATCTCCGCTTCATTCAGATTTTATAATTAAATCCAAACGGACTTATTTAAAACGTGCGGTTCAGAAGAAGAAGTTTGAGTAGAATTGAAGTTCTTCTTTAACAATATATTTAAATATAAGATCACACATATCTGGAGAAATCTTATATTCTGTGTGTGTGTGTGTGTGTGTGTGTGTGTGTGTGTGAGAGCAGGTGTATCAGGTGTACGCTCGCCGGTCTGCAGAGGAAGTCAATGAGATCCTGAGGGCTGCAGGGGCCGACTACGTGGTGCTGGAAAACAGCATCTGTTACGAGCGGAGACACCGGCGAAGCTGCAGACTGCGCGACCTGCTCGACCTCTCCAACGGACATGTGGGTGGCATTTATTTACCGTGACTCATCCTGATGACTGTGTGTGATTCCACGTGTGCCGTCGCCTCTGCCGGCTCCTGTGACCGGGTGAAAGCTCTCAGCCTCCACAAAGATCAATAGTCTCACTTCTCATCTGAACGTCACTGTCTTGGTACTTTCTTGCTTTCGCGTCAGTCCCCCCACCCCCTACACTTCACTCCACTCCACTCACTCCGTCTCCCTCCATCTCTCTTTATTTTGATGTCAGCTGCGGCGCGCTGGCTATTTGGATTACCAGAGGCGAGACAGGCTTCAGTCTGGCTGTCTGACTCAGTGTGGTGTAAGAGACATGAAACAGAGTTGGTGTGTGTCTTTGTTCGCGGTGGCGTAAATGTCACACATCTGACAGCGAGACAACTTTATTGAAGAAGTGCCGTGTTTACATCTGTCTGGTCCTTTTCTTTCTCTCTTACTTCTCTGTTTTCATGTCTTTACTGTCTTTTTTTTCCTACCTAGTCTTCATATTTTCTTTGCGCTCTCTTTGACCTGCTGGCACTGTCGATCTTTCAAAATGAAATAGACATAAAAGTTGAAGCCAGGAACAGACCAGGTTTCATCAAACAACAGGTGGTCCAACATTTTCAGATAAATGTAACATCCTGTGTCTTAAGTTAAATGATTCTTATTTCTGAGAATAGAATTAAAGGTCACGTAAAACCTAAGGTGCAGGTTGCACGTTCTACATCTAAAATGTATTGATCATCACAAAGAATACACTTTAGTCTTAATCTCCTGTTGCTCTTCACCGCCAGATTATGGACGGGCCCGGAGAGAATGACCCAGACCTCGTACCCGCCTCCCACCCCCGCTTCTGTGAGGCCATCAAGAGTGACACGGGAGCCTACACTGCTCTGTTCACAAGAACATTCCAGAACAAAACCTTCCATGTGTACCGGGTTAAGAAGAAACACAAGAAAAGCGCCAAGATCTCGCCAGAGCCCAGCGCGACTCAATAGCAGGAGCACGGCTGGAAATGAAAAAAAAAAACTGTCAGAAGCCAGAGGGGAGAGAGACGGTGGAGAAGAAGAAATACCAGAATCCTCGCTGTTTCTCTGTCTCCCCTCTGCACTGTGCCAAGCTGTGATCATGCCCATTATTTCTTTAACACGTGGCCCTGTGAACTGTGGTGTTAGAGCAGTGTTTGGGCTGGTTCAAGCTTGGGTCGCCACTGTTTTAGTTAGTGGAGTATGGAAGCACCTATAGGAATTGTGCTTTGTGCCGTTTCGTCTCCACCCGTCCACCTGCCTTCCTCCCAGGCCGCACTGGTGCAGGAAAACACACGAACACGTATTCGACATCAAAGCAGGGTGTGGAACACCTCAAGTAACTACTAATAATTTAGCTTCTTCTCCACAGCATCATGAAGTAACCAGCTCATGACTGCTGCTTATGTGATTAAAATAACAGGAGTTTTAATGCAGAGTAGACACAGTAGCATCGAACAAATCAGGTACAGTAGCTCTACAATCCCTTTTCACATGTCTGATAGTTTGAGTTTTTACTTTTGTTGCATAAATGTGGTAAAAACTAAAGTCCAGCATTGATTCACCATCGAAATGCTCAATCTATTGTGATTCCAACTGCTTTTCTGGAAATGACACCGTGTTGCATATTTGCTATCGAGCTCTTCTTTACCAAAGAAAATGGATTGTGAAGCTTTGTTGAAAGGGAAGAAATTTAAAGTGAAACCATATCCAAACGAGAGCGGACTATCGGAACGCTCTCTTTGAGCGTAATACATGTTTCTAAAAGTGTAATTTACCTCATTTAGTCCTAAACGGTAAACGTGTAGACGTCAGGGATGAAATGAGCTATTCAGATGTTTAAAGTTTGGCTTAGAAGAATCTTAAGAAGGTGATAACTGTGGTTGAGGACTTGTCCTCTTTTTTGTAAATGGTGTTGATTGGTGGAAATGAGCTACATCTTGATGGTTCTAGATGAGCAAGTCTACTTGCTCACACCAGAGAGTGGCATATCAAAATAACCTAAGGTAGCTGGTGAGTTCCCCTCCAACACCACCTGTATCCGATGGTGTCAGGCTGTTCAATCAACTGCTATTTGCCCTCATCTATCCCACACGCATGGCTTGATGGTGCTTCATGCACCAGACACCAGTTTCAGTAGTAGATACAGAATGCTGAGTGCTGTCCTGACATAACACTAATGCATAGCTACAACAAATGGTCCGGGTTAGGGAGAAGTCTGCAACAACAATGGCCAAGGCACAAGGTCACCTGCCAGTATGAGACGGGTGTTTTCTCTCACATCCACTCACCCTGATTTCCTCCCTATGTGGATTTCATCATTTTTAAAATGACTAACTCACAGAATTGCTTCATATGTGTGGTGTGGCCACTAGTTGTCGCCAAAGTACCATTGACAATAAACAATCACCAGTCCTGGCCTGCTGGTAGGTAGCAGGTTCCCAGATGACACTCTCCAGTTACGTTCCTATACAACTGTCTAAACATAATTGCAACTGGGTCATATATTCCTTCTATACACGGGCAAGGATCGTCTGCCATTTGATCATTTAGTTAGCTACAAATACATGATTACGGTTGCAGTTCATTTTGATGAGACGGAGCTAGCCGAGACATATCACCTGTAACTACGCTGAACTTCTTTCTCCGTTCTGTTGAGTGGCAGTTTGTTCTCAGAAACGTTCTGAATTCCTTTTCTGGAAGCAGTGCAGTTGGTAGAGTGGCCGTCCATCAACTCTAGGATTAAGGGGTTTGGACGACATGCAGGCAGGGGAGACGGGTTACAGTGTCTCTGGACACTGAGGTTGCCCTGGGTACCAAATGCACGTGTCTGGAGCCTGTTCTGGAAAAGAGAAGTGACATAGTGCCAAACGGACAGAGCCTTAACTGTGGCGTCCATTGACTGAAACCTTTTTGACAATGAACATTTGACTCAACAGTGACAGATGTTGAGTCAATCCTTACACAAACCAAAAAAAGGTGATTCTTGACTTGTTTTTCATTCCCATCTAGGTCCGTCTTGCTGAAAAATGTTTTTGCTGTAATACTGAGGTCAAAGCTGGTGCCAAGTGATATTTGTGACCGTGCTGTTGCTGCTGTTGTTGTTGTTGTTGTGATTGCCGTCATGTTTTGTCGAGCTCTGTGATTCTCATCAGCTGAAGTCCCAACCTTTCCACTGTGTTCTGTCTTTCACACACACACAGCCACAGACACACATGAATAATGTAGGTGCTGAGGAAATTGCAGCGGGCTGACAACAACGCTGATTCCCCGCCACAATCCAAAACATTCCGGGGGAGAGAGAAGGGGGCCAACACTTGCATATCAAACTGAGGCTTTGTAGTAGTGAGGAGCTGGGGGGGGGGAGTGGAGAAAATGGCTCATATTTAAACGGGAGCAAACGCTGGGATGAGAGCGCATCAAAACATGGATTCACAATGATCTCAGCACACTCCTCATTTTCTTCTTTGGACCCAAAGGGAACGGAGGGGAGAGGGGGGGCTGGAGCTGCGCTGGTTATTACTAGTCGGACAGTCGGAGTTGGCTGCTACAGTGATGCATTCTGTGAGCCTGACACCTCCCTCTCTCTCCCTCCCTCCCTCGCTCGCTCTCGCATCTCAGTCTAACTGTATTTGAAGATGCATGAACAGTCCTCTTGTTGTCGGGCTTCTGAAAATGTTTGTTAATCGCTTGGTCTCATGGTGCATACCAATCGGGTCTGTGCAACAGTGCCAGCCCCCCCCCCCTCCTGCCTTCATATTGGAAGTTCAATTTAGATGATATCTGATTGCTTTATTTATGAGCAAAGTGATTCCATTATGTTTGTCTAATAAGCATGTACTAATGTAATATATACTTTTTCCCTACATGCTGGGATTAAGCGCCGTCTGCGTATGCTTCTGGTAATGAAAAGGAGATGAAGAAAGCCATTAGCTTGTGTGCACATACAGAACTCAGCTCATCACCCCATTTAGACTCATCATTAAAGAACTAGTGGATGTTGCTGAAACAATTTTCGAGACTGAAAGCTTTCCTGTGCTCTTAACCATATTAGAGACCAACGTTTCTCGTGCATCTGTATTTTCTACCAAACCTGTTGATGTTCTAACTTAACATTATCCTGAACACTTCCAGGACTTGTTTCTGTTAGGACTATCGCTCCATGTGGTTTTTAACATAACTGTCTTCTAAAGCTGTCGCTAGAACTTCTGCCTCGCTCAGCGTTTCGATGGATTATCTTTGTCAGCCGTGTTTTTAGTTTGACAGTGAGTTTTGATTAACCAAAAGGAAGGTTTGTTCGCCAGATGCTTATATGCATCTGTATGTATATTAAATCTAAGCAGTATTACTACATATTAATTTGAGAAATAAAAGCTATGTTGGAAAGGGGTGCTAGCTCAGGGTGGGGAGGGGGGGGGGGGGGGGGGTTTGGTTGGGGCACTCAGGGGACCTCAGTATTTCAGGAAACAAAAAACCAACCTAGCTACGGCCCTGTTTACAATGTTAGGTATTACACCAGGAGGATGTATGATATCAAAATGTCATGTTCCCCAAAGGTTAAGTGATGTTAGTGATTTAAACAGGATATTAATAAGGAATGTTACCATGCAGCTAAATGTGGCTCTCATCACTGTTTTGTAGAAATATTGAAGCCTGAATGAAAATAACATATTAATTTAAATGGGGGTGAATTAAAGTTACGCTGCTTAGACCAACTTTGTCTGAACAGATGCTTCTCTGAGCCTGCACCATACGTTTACATTGGAGTATGTGGCATATAGAGTGGAGGTAATGTGTGATTGGGGAAAACCACTGTACATACATTAGTACTTCAGAGCTTCTAAAGGATCTGGGTTTAATGGAAATGGACTGTTGCACCACATATTTCAGTGCCTTTGGCAATTTCTCTCCATTTTGCTTCTGTTCTTTTTTTATTATACGATAACTCAATAAAGCCACATCATCAAGTTTTTCCCACATATAACAAGTCAAACAAACTAGTTAATGTTTACACTGCAACTGTAAAAATCCTCATGAAACAATGTGTTGATATAGGTGATGTAATGAGTTGCCAATGTTCGATAGTAGAAACATCAATGTTTAGTGGCAATATGATCAATAAAGGTTTTTTATTTGTTCCTCAACTGTCATTTGTCTTTAGTCGTTTGCAGAAGCCTTCACATCTTCCCGTTCTCTTATCACACACAGTCACGAGGTAGCAGCCACTGGTGCAAATAAATCAATTTATTGGGGGAAAGAAAATATCAAAGCAAATACAAAACACATAACTTTCCAAAGCTCATCACTGTCATGATTGCAAAAAAAGGGAAACATCTGTTCTTTTAGATTTTTATTCTCCTCCAAAGCTGCACATTTTAAACCCAGTGGTGCTTCTCATGACAAAAAAGCAGTCGTAGTAAATGATCTATCTCTGTATTTACAAATGAGGTTAAAACATTAACTTCACAAACATGTCTGCACCCAGAACACAACATTTACGAAGCTGTTTTATGGTACAGTACAAATGAGTGATGGGAAGTGAGCCGCTGCTCCTTTTCCAGCTGCAGAGAGAGATGGGGAGAAGTGAAGCATGAAGCGTTTCTCCTCCTACAGAAAAATAAGGAACAAGCCTCCCTTTCTAGGTAATCCACACAGTCTACTTAAGACTCATGTGTTTTACTTTCTGGGATCGTCTCACAGTGTACTGTCTCACTGCACTCTCTGCCTGACCGCCCGCTCTCTTATTTTGAAAAGCCACATTCTTGCATTTTCAGAAAATAGCATGCTCTTGGAAAGCTGTGATCTGGGAATCAACTCCTCGGCCTGCTTTTCTTTTTACATACGCACAATCCTGGGGTTTTCTCCCAGTTTGACAGCGAGCCATCAGCTCCTGTTAGGATTAGTGGCCTGATGTGCTTTCACACACACCCACCGCACTGACAGACAAGAAAGAACACTGAGAGCAGGAGTCCAGCACCTGAGACGCCAGGAGAAGTCATGTGGGCCTTTTGGGGAGGTGGTTGTGATGACGCATGACTTCCCCCCCCTCCTCTGCAGCTCCCTGCAGGGTGCACCGGGGGCCCGTTTCACCGCAGGGCCAGGCACTTGTTAGGACTTGCTTGGGACGGTTCCTCTCTGCCTCCCTGACTCGTTTGCGCTACGATTCGTCTCTCCACCCCTGTAATCCTCTCCCTCATCACAGCGACGTGGTTTTCAGCCTCTCTACAACAGGAAGTCTGTTTGGTGACTTTTACAGTCGAGCAAAGAGGATGGGTGTCATAAGAAACCTGCTCGTCACTGTAATGACAATCGGGTCACAGCTTGGATAATAACAGCAGAGTTGTTAGAGCAATTTTATTTGCAATTTCCATTCAACCCATTTCCCAATAATAAGCGTGACGTGTGCGTAAACGGATCTGACACAGGTTTCCCAGACTGAACCTTGGCTGTAATCTCTAGAAATCTCCTTCGTGCTCCTGCTTCCATTTGTTTTTTATTGAGTAGTCACCTTGAAAGGCGGTTTGACATAGTTTGTATTCCAGCGAGCAGTCGTCTGGTGAGATGGTTTCTCGCAGCCACCACATTTGGTATGCCTCAGAACGCGCGGCGCAGCAGAGCTCTGCGTCTCCATCTCTCCCGCAGTCCGCACGTCCACTCCCATTTCTTTGTTACAAAGCTGTTTGAATTCCTGTAAGCTCCCCCGCACCCCCACTCCAACCCCCCTGCCTCCCCCGGGTGAGGAAGAGCGAGCAGCGGAGAAGCGCAAATGAGAATAGGAAATCAAATGAAGACGACGGCGCAGTAGTAAAGTGGGAGGGCTTGATGTCTTACAACCCACAGAGCATTGAAACTTGAAACACCCAACTGATACAGAAATACTCAACCCAACATTACCAGTTTGAAAAAACTAAACACATCTCACCCCGGGACCCAGCGATGGCTGCTGCACTTTTTTTCTCACACGAACATCGACAGAAGCTGTGTACAGCCAAGCAGCGAGGACACTATGCGTCCACAGTAAAGGGGCTACTCAGTGTGATCCCACTCATCCTCACTGTCTTATCACGGAACAGCACATGGAATATACGGAAGAGTCCTTTATTTACAAAGATTTAAGCAGCAAGGTCCTAAAAATACCTTTTTCTGTGGGACTGATTTCCTCAAGTATAAAGAAAAAGAAATGGCCGAAGCGTTTTCATTTTACATTTCAGGCCTCGGGCTGACACTCATCCAGAGCAGCGCACAATGAGTGTTAGAAAAAAGAGGAAATTTGGGGGGAGGAAATTTCCATCGTGATGAGTAGCCCGGGTGCAGAGAGATGCTCTGAAGCCGTAACCTGACTGGCAGGTCTGATAACGTCTGCAAAGTCCTAATCCAAAGGTAGAGGCAGCGCGGAGCGACAGGCTCTTATCACAGGGACACTTTCATCAGTCTGTTAGGTCCCCGCGTTGATTGATGGGCTCCATCATCCAGTAAACACAACACCTTCCGCGCCACTTGTCAGCAAGCGCAGGATGTGGGAGCGAGTGTCTTGCAGCCTCTCGCTGTTGTCACACCTCTGTCGACGCTAAGCGTCTGCTAATTGATTGTTCCGAGGGGTGGGGGTAGGTGGGGCTGGGGGGTATGTGTGGTGAGGGCCCCCGCTCTCAGGGTCCTGTCAGATTAGTCTGTGCGTGTCTAAATTCAGAGGTCGCTGGCCTCGGCCCGCTCATACAGCGCCCGCAGCTTCTCAAAGCGAGGCCCCCACTCTCCAAGTGTCTCCTCCCTCCTTCCCTCTCCTCCGCCTCCCCCGTCCCCGATGCTCCCCGCGTCCAGCCCCGCCGAGCTAAACGAGCTGAGGGAGCCGGCGGGCGAGCCCCCTCCCTCGGTGGAAAACACCTGCAGGGAGTCGAAGGGCCCCGTCTCTGGGTGCTGGTCGGCGTCACGGATGATCTCGCACAGGTACCGGGCCAGGTCCTGGCTGGAGAAGGACAGGGAGCGGCGCGCCAGCTGGGTGGGTCGCGCCTGACCTTGGGCCGGGAGCCTGGTCGGGGGGACGTCTCTGCGGAGGCTGGTGGTGGTGGCAGTGGAGGAGGTGGAGGCTGTTGATGGAGGCAGGGTGGTGGAGCTGGTCGCTTGGCTGAGGGAGTCCAGCAGCTGGGCAGACGGCGGGACGGGGTGCGCCTGATGGAGCAGGTGATGATGGTGGTGGTGGGGAGGAGGCGGCGGGTGGTGCAGGGCTCTGGAGCGGCAGTACTGGAGCGACTGAGCCGGGCTCGGTTGGAGGGACTTCTGCAGCTCCGCCATGTCGTAGGCATTCTGGGCCCAGACGCACAGAGAAACACGTGACACACACAAAATCAAAGGAAAAGTCCCAGTTAGCACAGAGTCCAAATGAAAGATAACAGTCAGAGCGCAGAAAAATGAAAAGAGAGCAGAAAACAATCAGCTCTCCCCATTAGCTTCACTGTGAATGTTCCACCTCTTTAGGTTCCCAATCTGTCTCCATTTACTGTCTCAGGGAAGAGTCACCGTGATGCTGAATATCTGCGTATCTCTTTCTATCCATCTCGCCTGAACACTGGTGCATTGGGGTTTAGGAGCCCCTGTTACTTTCATATACGCTGTAACATGCAATCGCTGGAGGACTAATGTGATTCTACCAAAGCTGTAGCCACACACACACACACACACACACACACACACACACACACACACACGCACACACAGGGATGTAGGAGGAGGAGGAGGAGGAGGAGGAGGAGGAAACGATGCACACAGAGGAGGCGTGGGTCGCTTTGTAAAACTGATTATGTGATGAGTGGAAAGTGCTGTTTTTATTCCTCCAGAGAGCTTTCAAACAAGAGTCTTGAGAATTAACTGCAGCATCTGTTCTGCTATAGGGGCTAAGGACTGTGTGTGTGTGTGTGTGTGTGTGTGTGTGTGTGTGTGTGGCTGCAAGTGATTAACTGTGTGAAAGACGAGACCAAAAGCCTTCAAACTTTTGTGCGTGGACAAGGTGTGACAACAACCTTATGCAGGTGTGTGTGTGTGTCACGTATGGGCAATTTATTTGTTTCCATCAAAGACGGGATTTTATGCAGGCGCTTTAGTACTGTGAAGTGCTTGTGGGTTACAGTGGCTGTTGGAGAGAGGAGATAAGGATTTTGCGTGGGCCTAATTAAAAAGCTACCACACACACACACACACACACACACACACACGCACACACACACACACACACACACAGTGGAGGATTTTAATCCAAATGGAGCTCACTTGATTCCACTATGAAGCTGTACTGTTGCATCCAAGTTTTTCCAAATTAAAATACATAAACCTGTGGGTAACTGTGTGCAGCTCATACATATGATTAAAGGTAATTATCATGTGTGTGTGCACACGCGTACCTGGTCCTCCTCCCCGCCGCCTTCCTCGTCGTAGTTGAGGACGTTCTCCCGGATGTCCTCCCACCCGTCATGGTGGGCCGACACATGATAAACTCCCTCCTTCAGCCCTTTGTAGCTCCTCCAGCGAGTGTAGAGGAAAATGCCCAACAGGAGCACTGGAGTCGAGACAGAGTGGTGAAGGTTCACAGGTTTAGAAACGCAGCTACTGGCAACACAGATTAAATAATTAACATCCTTCAGCCAATTAAGGCGCGGCCTCCGGAGAGACAGGTGATGTTTGCTCGTGTCGTTTGCTAAAAACTGAGAGAAGTTTTAGAGGTCATCTGATGCGGTGTCGTGTTGGGTTTCTACTGAGCCTGGGAGCTGCCTTGGGGGAGAATAAAACCAAATGGTGCACACGGATTACAAAGTTTGTGCTCTTGATTTATTGCCTTTAAATTTTGGTTTGTATAGAACGAGCGAACGTCACGTGTTCAGAACTTTGATCCAGAAACATTACTACGAACAATGAAGTGACAACACGTGCTTTTGTTGGCTGCACGCAGACAAACACCTTTGTGAGTATAACCTCTCTGATCACATAACAGATCATTTATGTTAAATCCCTTCAGGCATCAAACTGCAGCGGGTTATCTACTGACCACACATTTATGGTACGGCACAGCTGAGGCATTCGTTATGGACCAACGGCACTATACCTCTCATTCAAACAGATTCAAAAGCAACTTCGAAGCCAGGTTTCATTAAATGTATGTTCACTGCTTTATTTCTGCCTTTATTGCGAATCACTCTCCTCTTTAAAGCCCACTTCCTGATTTATGTGCCAGGTGTTGGCAGTTTGGACTGTACCATGTTCAGGATGTTGGAGGGGGGTACAAAAAGGGTGTTCCTTTAGTTTTCCTTCCAGCCTAAATAAAACTCTAGCCTGAGGAATAAGCTGGAGAGTTAAAGCCTAAACCACACGGTAACATAAACTAAAAAAACAAATGGGTTTACTGGTCTTATGGCTTTCGTTCTGATGATAGTGAGTTCCTGGGGTTTATGCTGGTCTTTCATCTTCCAACTCGCAGAGAAACGCTTGTGCACATCAGGAAACCAGATACGGTTCCTTCTAACTCTGTGTGTGTAGCATCACTAAAGCCACAGGGAGGCGAACCAAACCAGTCGAGGGCTAAGATTTTTATGCTCTCTGCCACAGCAGTTTGCTTGAACCTTGTCTATAAAATGTGCTCATATAAAATATAAAAGTGGAAATATCACAGACTGATATGATATGATAACTTCAGACACTGTAATGAGTGTGATGCTGGGAGTGGACAGCGGAGACTGACTGATGGATTGACGTCACCTGAGACGAGTAGCGCGGCGAGTCTGTGCAACTCATCTCAGGTGACACACACCGTCTCAGGTATGTGCTTATTGTTTAACAGAGCGTGTGTGTGTGTGTGTGTGCAGGGTTCTTTGTGCATGTTTAGCACAAAGTTTCTGGGAGGACCAGTGAGGTTCTTGCTTTTTAATGTGTTACTTGCTCTGACTGTGGTAAAAGAACGAGCTGAAAACACCTTGAAATGTCGCCAGTGAAACCAACTAACTCGTCTCTTCAGTCTTCAGCCTGATTTTAAATATTAGCTGATGCTTGAAAGAGAGTTTGCTTAGCTTGATTAGCCTATGCTGATCGTTCGCAGGCTATGCCTCCACATGAATCGCTTCTTAATAATTACTTTGTACACTGTACTATAGAGCATCAACATTTGTACCATGCAAACTGTGAGAATTCATTCTCCCCAAAAGAAAAGTCCCATTCGGTTGAGCTGGTAGTTGAGAGCCCATAAACATTTATTTCCTAAAATGTTGTAGGAAGAGATAATGTTCGGGGCCCTCGGGTTGCCAGGCCTCTGGCTGTAAATGACATTAGATTCAAAGAAAACTAATGATGCCCTGCCATCGGAAGACACGGACAATAAATGGCCTCAACTTTTATTAAAGCTCCGCTCCCAGTACTCCCTGACAGCTCCGAAATAGGAAAGGTTTACATTTAACACTGCTACTCTGGGATCGCAGGTTGTGTTAACGCTAATTTGTATGTAAGAGAGAAAAGAAGCGGGGGAGTTCAGAAAAAGTGATAAGAGTGAGTGGAAAGAGACGCATATAGGCACAATGTAGAACCAATCTGCATGTGTTTCACACCCTAGCGTTGCTGTGACCTTTTCAGATGTCTAATAAATCCCCCGTGTCTCGTCTCTTCCCTACCACCTTTCTTCATAGGTAACGCTTCACAATTCAATAGCTTCTCCATAATCACCTGCTTTACATCCACACCGTCTTCACTGTTTCCTGCTGCCACTTCTACTCCTGAGATCCTGCAGGTTTTTTTTTTAACTCCGCAAATCAAATAACTATTAATTAAAAGGAACACCTTGTAGAGTCCGCTGTGCAATTTTCAGATGACATTTAACAATTCACATGTCATTAATTGAATCACTTTCTGATTTATCTCTCAGATTCTACGTTGCTGCTTTTTAATCACATTTCACAACTGCAGCAATTACCTACCACAGACTATTTCAACTGACAGCATTATAAATACCCCGACGATTTTAATCCAAGCTCAAACATGGCAGTGAAAAAAAAAATCAGCATCCTAAACAATTCTAATGCACCTTTTCTTTTTAAAACACACCGGCTCTCCTCCTCCAGCAGCCGCTGCTTTTTCTTTTCGCTTTTAATCCGCACGTCTTCCTCCTGCATCCCAACTAAAAAGCTAGCAGCCGATCCATCATGTAAGCACACCAACAGACGGCACTCAAACTCCCTGTGAATTGATAACACGCCATTAAACAGCCCACCCTCTGACAACTCTGTAAGAGTAAATTCACTCAGCCAGAAACCAGCTGCACAGTACTAGAGGAAAAATCAATATTCATTTACTGTCAACTTGTCCCCCCGACTACAACTCCAGTGTCTGACAGATGAAGATGAAATAGTTTCAAGAGATTCACTGTTTCATTTTTAGAGTGGCATTAGAGCTTTTAATGGCAGTGAACGGAGGCGGGGGTGGGGTGGGGGTGCGGCGCAGGCAGAATAAAGAGAATGAAAGACAGACTTTTGTTTTGTAACTGACTGCTGCAGAGAGTGGTCTTGAAGTTACAGAGGCAGCGAATGGGCAAAAAAATAAGTGAGGTCACAGGTTCAGCCTCCCGCCTCCACTACAGCGCTCCTCATTTACTGCAGGAAGCTCCCAGCTTTCCAAACACCAAACCTGTTGCGACTTAAGCTGCTGGGAGCTGTTTTAGGTATCGTAGTACAAGAGGACAGAAAATAAGTATTGGAAGAACCTCACAAAGCTGAGATTTGTGTCTTAATGGATGCTTTTTGGAGGAAATTAAAACATTGTGCTCTCACTTAAACTACTTTGAGAGTGAATATGGAGTGGCTGATTTTGCAAATGAACTTCTAGCTTGTTTGTCCACCTCCATTCTTTATATATCCCACAGAATCCCGTGGGACTGAGGGGGCATTAATGCCTTACGGTTGATTTATGGTTCTGCAGCCGACCTATGCAGACCCCATGTTGTAGGCAATGCAAGGGGCCCTGTTTACACACATGCGTGGGTGAACCTGTGAAACTCTAGTTGTCAGTGGGGTCTACGTGACTTGAACTGGATTTGGAGCGAGCATGTCAGAGGACGTGCTCTGTGAGAGCATGAGTTAAGGAACAGGCTCCAACAGTCTACAGAAGATGTTCAGCATCATAGTCTACTGCTCATTATGATGAAACCAGAGGTTTAAGCAGTTAACATCCACCAGTGGGGGTGTTGAGAGAACCTTTCCGTCAGTCCAACAGCTTCATACCACTTCATTCATTTCTCAATGCAATCAACCACCAGAATGTCATGCTCCATAATCCTACGTTAGTCAAAATGTAGATGTGCTGTGTCACTACTCGCTGCACCTGCTGCATGGTGCATGACAGCCCATCTCTAAAAAAGTAGATTTGTTTGACTGAACATAGCATCACACAGCCTTTGATCCTCACTGACCAGTAAATGCACAAAAAGCAAAGACCGAATAACGATTTAAGTCTTAAATCCAGATAGAAATGGACTTTTTGGCCTCTGGCGGTGCCACGGCATGAAGCTATGTTTGGATATGAGAGCACCTGTTTTGTTTGCATTTAATCTTCTATTAGCATGTGCAAACAAAAATGACAAAAACTCAACTGAGCGAGCAAACGATTGGAAATCGAGTTCAGGTTTGATGTAGCCGATCAGACGCTGCATCAAACCTGAACTCGGGGGGGGGTTAACTTTACTTTACTTTGCTTGGCAGACGCTTTTATCCAAAGCGACTTACAGGGAGCTAGTACTGGTTGTCTGGCTGGATTAGTGGTCAGACTGGGTCATGAACCTGAGACCTTCTGCATCCCAGTCTGACTCTTAACCCATTGAGCTACCAGGCCGCAAACAAACAGTACAAAAAATGGGAGGTATGACATCATTAGAGGCACAGAAAGACATCTGATCTTGGGCTGTTGTGAGGATGAATCGATACCCTCTGCATTAGGGATTTATGCTAGGATGAGGGGAAAACACACCATATAGATGGACTGAAGCAAAGAAACCGCAGGTATGTGCAGGATGTGTGTGTTTATTTGTTCGTACAAGGAAGTGGCTAGTGTGAGCTCCACGGGGAAGTGAGCAAGGAAGCTGGAGGTCAGGGCGTACAAGATGAATCTGGTCTGTTCAAAGGCTCTCTCTGGAGGGCAAGCAGAGAGAAATGGAGAATTTGATCAGTGTTTCTGACTGTGTGTGTGTGAGAGAGAGAGATTCTGTTTATTTGTTTACAGTTCCTCTGAGGTCCCACAAGTCTCTTTGACCGCCTCTCCTTATTTTTGTTTAACTGTCTCCCCCTCTCCGCTGAACTCGTACCCCTGCCTCATACTTCCCATCCTTCTGTCTGAACACCACTAACTATATTCTTCCTCCACTAAAGTTAGTTTCTATTGATTCCATTGGCTTTTAACAACAACCACTACAACAGGTCAGACCCCGGAGCCTCTCCTGCATCTCCAGCATCTCCAGCAGACGCCTGCACACCATCAGATATAATACATGTCCAAAAGCCACAGCTGCGCTCCTAAAAATCACAAACCATGCTTAGAATGAAGAGATTTTTTTTTCAATTCTAGGTGACTATTGAAAACACTCTTATGAGGGAAACGTCTGAAAAATGAAAAGACTCGTGTCAACTGAGCATCCTGGAGGAGCCTCTCGAACTCCCACACTGCCCGGCTTCGCAATGAGACGGCCCTCCGCCACCTGAGCAGTTCAGGTGTGTGTAAATGGATTTCCAGCCAGACAATCGATGTCCCTGCAATAAGATCAGCGTCGATGAGGAGACTGCATCAACACAAGTCGATAATAGAAAATTGATTTCCCCCTCATCAAACTATAATTCTGTTTACCACAGCCTGTCTGCACACTGCTCCTCTTCTCTTTGTGTGCTAGTACTTAAAACACATCGCTGCTAATATCCTTCTCTGAACATTTGTAGGTGCAATGAGGAACATTATCAGGTGGAACAGTGAAAAAAGAAATCACTGATTACTTCCAGCTCACACGCTGTTCCGAAACACAACGCCTTCCCAGACAAGCCGTCAGTAAACATCTGTTTATTTTCAGACTCCGCTCTCTCTTTCTTCTCTCCGCTGGTGTTTCCGATTCGATTCTCCCGCTACAGTATGTGTGCATGCTGCATCAACATAAATAGACACTCTAAATGATCTATAAGTGTGTGCGCTTGTGTCTACACGTGAGCCCTGCAGTAGACTGGTGTACCCCACCTGCTGCTATACCTGCACTCTGTACGGCACAACACCTGTTGGACTGAGCAATGATCCATCACATTCTGATCATAGGGTAATAAAACTGTAACAATAAAACTATATAAGATTTTGAATATATTACAATGTGCACAAAAGGGGACCTGCATATGACAGCAGAGGTCTCACTGTGTAAAAGCTAGGAACCAAATGTCCAGAGCTTTAAATCCTCTAAAATGACCCTTTCAGCCCTGTCCGGCACATTTTCTGTGGTGCCTCAAATCAGTTCTGTGCATTAAGGTTGAAAAAAAGTTTGTTGTCACGGGGATCCCAGACGTCAGAAGGACGCACACTGATACTTCAGCACTTTGAAGTGCTTAGTATGGAGGCTACTTTCAGCTGGTTAATTTCAGTTCAAGCTACTTGTATCTTCAAAGCATTTGTGCAATCATCCAGCTCTTCAGGTGACTCCTTTAATGTTCTCCTCGTGGATCCCTGTGTCCAAAAAATGATTTCCAGAGTTACTACAAGAAAGCTAAAAAGTGTTTTGTCACTGTGGGAGGATCAGATGAATGAGTTACCTGTATCTCGCCTCATCCAGCCTAAGTCAGAGTATTTATGATGTGACTATGATGTGAAATTCCTCTCCGCTTTAAAACGTGTTTACATACGTTATATCCAATGACACTCTGGGTTGTGTCTGTGAAGGGGGGCAATAAGGCAAAGGGGGCAGATGCTTCTTCCCAATGTGTTTATAGGCTGTAATGTACACTACCAGTCACACGTTTTTTACCACACACAAAGGTTTTGTCAGATGTTATCATCATTACAAAATAGTTTTCAAAGGATCAGTTATCCTCCTAATTAAATAAAGTTTGTGTCCAAACTCTCGACTGGTGGTGGAAAGGCACACTTGAATTACTTAACCTCCTTTTCAGTAGGAAAATCCCATTTTCCTATCAGACTAATTATCTGTGACTTATATTGCTCGGGTGGATCATAATGTGCTCACATCTTTCTCGGCAGTACATCCAGCTCCACATGACATAAGTAGGTATTAATGTACTTTCAGCTGGAGAGATTTGGGTATTCTGCAGAATATGAAGAAGGATCTGGCAGAAGACTTAATAAGAGGCTTTCTGTGCGGTGTTTAATCAAGATTAAAATGGGTTAGAGCCCTGAGCTTTCTGCTGTGCTGTCAGACCACAGCCAGTTGGTGCACTTAACTGTAAAGACAATTTCTGCAGCGCATCATTTTCAGAGAAATTAACGTTTTCTTTTTTACATTTAAACATTGTAGGCTGATTGTTTTTAGTTTGACATTACAGGTTTCCACAAATGTGACCTGGTCTAATGAGAAAAACACAGGAACCACTGTAAAAGTGATGGTGGATCTGTTTGCATGTGATTATTCAAATCACCACGTACCGAGTGCAGTGGAGCATGTTCAAGCACAATGACTTAATAGTGTCACCGTGGCAGGATTCATGTTATTAAATAGAGTAAATTAAATCCAGATAGCTCACAACACAGTAAAACACCAGGTGAGAATTTAGATTTATTGTAGCGATGTGCATTTGACTAATTTCACGTTTATTTAAACTCACATTAAGGTGAATTTGGTTTAGAAGTTTAACTCACATTAGTTTCAAAGTGAAGCCACATCCAAAAAGTCACAGGGAGAAAAAAGTGAGCTTCTCATCTGTCTCAATGTCAGTTTGATATTTATGGATTCCCACTTTAATCTTCCCCCAAACTTTCAACAGTACACGAAGATAACCTGGGAAACCTCCCCACCTTGAAGGACTTTGGTGTGATAAAATCAATGCAGCAATCACCGACTACTTGGCTCATCTGGCAAAGGAGCAGGATATATTCAGCGTGTGACTCACCGGCCAACATCTGTGCTCTTAATCTGATATCCTTTAATGTCCTCAGGACCACACGGAACCACCGTCCTGCAAATGCCTTATGTTAAAGATCGGCAGAGATGAACAGTGAGTGATCACAGCTTGTTTAACTATTGACAGCTGATCACCTGAATGAAACCAAATGCTTTTCTCTGCTGCACCTCGCTCGCAGTAAGTGGACATCTTAGTCACTTTACCTCCGCCAGCATCCACTCATGTCAAGGTAGTGTTTGCTGAAGTTGTGTCTTTTGTCTTTGTATTTTCTACGTGATTTAATAGAGACTATATAAGCTGCCAGCCATCTGCGTTTTCTTCAATAATATTCCAACATACAGGATTTAAGAGCTGTTCATCTGTGAGAAATATGTGTACAGTCATGTGTTATCCTCACTGGGCTTTTTATAGTATGTTCAGATGTTGTCCTCACATCACAATGATTTGCAACACTAAGTAGTTTTTCACAGTCACTGTCATCGAGCAAATCAACACCTACATACATATCCACTGTGAGGGATTATGCATCTTAAACAAGTTCCAAGGGGATTATCTTATCATGGTGAAATGAGAGAAACCAGTATATGCAGAAAGTGCTATGCAGATGAGTGGCAATAATTAAACCTCTGCAGGATGGGTGATGCATACTAATCCAAAGTGTTACCTGATGGGCTGAAACATGCAGAACTGTCAGCATAGTCTCCTGACAATAAGGGCGGCAAGTAAGCTTTATTACACCGTCTGAATGTTGTGATGCAACGTCTTTCTTTTTTTTTAGAATGAGTGAATGCCCCAGCGGTTAATGTCGTATTTATTAGAGGTGCAAAGAGAATCTAATGAAAATAGCACCGTCGAGCCCATTCAGAGGGATGAGAAGTGACTTGGAACCGCGTTCAGTTTCTGAATATTTTATCATCTCTATCACTTTATTTGTCTGTTACTTTCATTTCTGTTCATAACAATCTCACGGCTGAGTTAAATGAAATGAGGAAATGCAAAATGGATTAAGAAAAGTATGCAGAGGGTGAGAAGGTTCGTGTAAAGAAAGAATGCTACCTGCTCACGCGCACACACACCCTTAAACAAGCAGAAGCTGGAATACGCAAACAGAATAAGTGGATTCATGTAGCCGAGTGCTAAATCCATATTCAGGGTAGACGACTGGGTTAATAATCCTCGATACTGTCTACAGATAACTGATTGGACGTCAGGGTTGGGAATTCAAAACCAAATGTCAGTGCAGAAGCACCGCAGGGAGTGCCACCGGGTCGGCGGTGCAAGTCTAGTGTAGTGTAGTGTAACAGAACAACTCCAGGACCTGGTGCATCCGGTATCGTCTGCTAACAATGCTTCACCAAATTAGTTCATATGGAATCTAATAGGATGGGCCACGTTACTAGGATCCACCCAGCTTTTGCAGCCTGAAACCCCACTCAGCGAAGTAAGTGCTCTCTTTTCAAAGCCAGATGACAACACTAGATGGGACGATGGAATCAAAGAGAATGAGTTAATAAGAATTCTGTTGGATTTTGTCTTTAATCTGCGCCGATCAGAACATTCTCAAAAGTTCGGCTCGTTTTTTTGTCAGCACTGCAACAAGAGAGCCGCTGCCCTTTTTTGTTCTCGCTGTTCAAACATTTAGAGTTCATACCAGTCAGTCTCTCATGCTGCTTCTTAAATTTCAGAGTGAGGAACGCTTGGGCGATCAAGCGCGGGATGCTTTACCAATGGAAATTACTACCAAAGCCCCTGGAGCACTGATCTCAATTTCTGCAGGTTTAGGTAAACACCTCCTTATATGCCTACAAATCAAGTAATTAACACTTAAAACAGAACTGAGCCACGGCGAGATCGAGGTTGGATGTTGCATTTTCTATGAGCTCCAAGCTTGAAGTTCGAACGCAGATATTGAGGAATAGAGGTGAGAAGAAGAGAAATGATGATTTTAACTGTGTCTGTCTGGTCTGAGGGTGGGAGGAAGGTGGTCCCCTGAATCAGCAATGAGACCAGCCGACACCGCCGGCAGCAGTGGGACAACGACACCGTCGTTCTCACCTCCGCCTTTCCCCTTGTTTTCCCTTTTCTTGCTTTTTTGGGCACTGCCAGCTCTTTGTGCATTTGTCTTCTCAGCTCCTGCTGTTTTCTTCTGCACGTCTCTGATCTGTTTTCTTCTCTTGTACTGTGCTCCGTCTCATACTGCTCTTTACTGTTCTGTTTTATTGTCCTCAATTAAACAAGGGGAACATGTCACTGTACTGACAACTCATTCTCTGTGTAAGAGTGCGCCTCAGGCACTTTTCTCAGCACAGGATCCTTTAGGAATAAGAACACAGAGCTAAAGGTGCAAGTAGATGAATATTCATCAAGAATAAAAAAGGCAGGTAAGAACAGAAATGTAAATTTTAACAATAGAGAACCAGACAACAGTCTATCCGCCCACAGGGTACAGCAGGAGCTTCGGCAGCGCTGCCACAGACGGTGGCAGCTATAGTTCGAACCTACAGTTCCTCCTGACCTTTTGGTGAATACAACTTGACTGTAGTGAAAACCATTAGGCCTTCACTGGCTTTCAGCTACATAACAAAAAAAAAGGCGTTTGCAAGCTTCCAAACACACTGCCAACACTCTCCAGAGGTGCCCATTCACATGTCAGTGTGTGAGGCTCATATTCCTTCACTGTATGGGAATTCAAATGTTGCTCCGTGTACGGTGTTTGATCTTATTGTGAAATGGCAGGTGTAGGACGTGAACTGTGGTGGGGACAGGTGGGAGCGAGCCTGCTCTCTCCCCCACTGATTCACCCCTGTAGTCAAGTCTGTTCATGAGTGGAAAAAAAAAGCAACAGGTGTTCACCAAAGTGCTTTATATAACTGAAAATGCAGGTCACGTGTTAAAACAAGTCCGATAAATATTAGCAGAGATAAAATCCAGTCAGATCCTGCTCAAGCTGAGCTTTGTTGCATTCAGATTCAAATATGGCCTCGTGCTGTGCTCAGGATAGGTCCAGTACCGTTGAAGCTGTCACTGCGTTTTAATGTTCAACAACCCCATAAACATCCTTTCCTCTGGAGAAGCTTCTTTCTTTTTTCCTGGAAGGTCAACTAAATTATTACAGGGAGTTTATAGCTTTGTTTCATAACTGCTGTTCTATTTGCAGTTGAGGCATTGCCTTAAGAATAACACCTTACCAGCCTGTAGTAAATAAAAAGGAGTCTAACGTGGAAACACTGCTTCCTGTAGACAGTGTGGTGTGAACATACGTTTACTTTAACTCAGGATGGCGTGAATTCATTCCAAACAAACCTCTGTCTTGTGATGCCTTTCAAAGGAACACTGACGTGTGTGTGTGTGTGTACATACTGAAAGCCACAGTGGCTAGGATTGCTGTATGTCTAAGACGTGATGGTTACCTAGTAAGGCCATGAAGCAGATGCAGATTGCAAAGACGGAGCTGAAGCTCAAGCCCACATCCTCCCTGTAGATGGCCAGTGTTGTCTCACAGCGACGTCCTCTGTAGCCCTCTGGGCAGTGGCAGGTGAATTTGGACGGTGACTGGGCCACGCAGGTCCCCTGGTGACATGGCTGCGTGGCGCAGAGAGTGTAGACACAAGACTTTCTGGACCCATTCACACGGATCATGTGGCCAGGAGGACATCTGTCGGAGAGAGGGAGACACCGTAAACAAACAAAAGAATCGTGGATTACATGCACATTAAGATCACTTAGATGAGTTTGACGCGCCATGTGTCAGGTCATCAGGCCATCAGAAGACTCCAGCAGAGAAAATACACATGAATATGAGTATCCAGGATAAAACCTCCAAACTGAATGTTCATCATTATTTCCCACAGCAAAAAAATGTTAATTACTCTCCTTTAATCAGTGATTTTACACAGATGTACATTAGCAGAGAATGAACTGAAGGAGATAACAATGCTGAGCGTGGTGCTGGCAGTAACTAGGAGGATTTTCTGCGGACGGGGGCAGTTTTTCTGCCTCACTTCAGGAAGCACCACTATAATTAAAAGCTCATTTGGGTGTAACAGCTCAAACAAACATTTTATGAGCCTATTATTCCTGAATCCCATTCAATGTCTACGGCGCTCCAGGCTCTGCATTTTGACGACATCAGAGATGCCTGTGCTCACCGGAGATGTGTTCACGCTTTTAACTATTGACTCAATTTAACTGGGAAATAGCAGCCCTAAATTGAAAATGGTGGAATGTGTTGCATTAACTTTTCCGTGCATCATAAACATGACACAGACGAGACACAAGCTGGTTGTATGTGTTGGTTGTCGTGGTTACCATCCTAAATGAAAAGAGGTACAACTTTCAAAATCTGCACCATGCTGGGCATGAAAACAGTCACATCAGCTGAAAATGGACAGCGAATCATTTGGAGCTGATCACTAGCTTATAATTGGCAGCAGAATTAACTATAATTATGATCTTATATATTTATTATGGCAAATTACTGGCAAACATCACACACTCCAGAATTCATTTGGAGTTGTGTTCCTGCCAACGGTCCAGTCCAGTCTTATTTTTAATAAGTCTCACTTCATTAACTCTGGAGGAAAACAAGAAACAGACTTTTTTTAAAACTACATTTGAAATATTTATGCAGGTAATGTTGGCCACCACTGAAAGCCAGTGCAAAGATTTGAACAGTGGTGCCGTGTGCTACTGAGTGCTCTATGAACATTAAAAGCTCCAGCCGGTCAGAGGTCAGGTCTATCAAATGTTCTGACACCTGTCGATTATGGTCAGAGTTGATGTTCACGCACATTGTTTCTGTCTGTTGTTTATGGCTGCACATATAGTTTCTTACAGTACATTACACCAGTCAGTGCTTTGGTTAAATTCACAACATACCTAACGTATAGTTTCTGGTGCTGATTGTTCTTTTGATTGGTAACTACTGTTTATCATCACAAGTGACTCTCTTAGCACTGTGCAATCTGGCAAAATGCCACATTTCAGTTCTCCACATTCCTGCTGCTATTGCTTGATTGTAGCAGCTGTGTGTGTGTGTGTGTGTGTGTCCACTGGGTCCATGAGCCACATCAGTGAGTATAATGAAGTGAGTTACCTCTTTAATCCTTCCACCCACCTGGCACAATCAGCTCTTTTGTTGTGGAAGAATTAACGGAAAGGTTTCCTGCCATCACACAGTACTGTACGGCTGCCGCCATCAACCTAATGCTTCACTTAAAACACTTTCTGACAGGAGAATATACATAGAAATATGATGCTTTTCTGAGACAGATCACCAGTCATCTGAAATATCAACGATAGAGGGGCAACAAAATGAGAGGCCATCTAAGAAGCCAGTTACGTGGAAATGTGTGTGTGTTGGAAGATGTGAGAAGCAGACCCACGTCTGTTGGCTGATGATTACGGTTCTGTAACACTCCTTGCCAGTGATGAGAACACTCCTGCAGAATTGACTTTAGACTTGTACTGACTGCTTTTACAGCTTTCACAGGAACTTTTCTGCACAGTTGTTCCCACGAGAGCTCAAAGTTGAGGGACTATTCCAAGATAACAACAAACAGTACCGAGCTCAACTCGCGGGTCAGAGTAATAACTCTTTCCTTTTCCTGCAGCTGGACATGGCAGTAATACTTCTACTTGGTCTGAGTTGCATTTAACAAGCTAATTAACTGTGAGAGGGATTACTCCGCTACAGTACAAACTCTGGGTTGAATGGCAGGTGTTCTAGGATCCCTGCCATTCAACGAGACAACAGCGCTTCCCTTTCTTATCATTGCCTGTCATAATGCATGACTGGAGTCAGTGTCACTGACAAATGTCCTATAATAACCTAGATGAGCGCGGACACTCACTCCCAGTAATTACTGACAGATAGGGTCTTGTGGGAGTTTGTAGACTGTTCCCTTTTTGTTCAGCCCAAAAGTTCCTGTGTATATTCACAGTACTGTGCAAAAGTCTAAAGGATTAGTTTTCCAGCGGTGCTGTGATATCATATACATTTGTTTCTCTGTTTTTATATTAGAACAACTAGAATCACAGAAAAGTGATTTATGGCTGCTCTCTTTCCACAAAGACCATTCTTGATCAGATCGGGTTTGGGGCTATGGAGGGTCAGCTTGACTTCCAGATGAAGCTGCCAGATGCTGAGTCAGTCTTTTTCTATTTCCGCGCTTGACCTCTCCAAATTCCTCTACAGAAGTCACACTCAGTATTAGTCACTTTAGCCTAAATTAGTAGTTCTTTACATACAGTGGGGCGAAAACATATTTTACAGCTACCGATTGTGTAAGATGTCCCACTAAAACATCATAGGTACACGTAAACTGTAAAAAAACAAATCCAGGAAATCAAATTGTGTGATTTTAGATTATGTATTTGTATAATGGTGCAGAAAATAAGTATTTAGCCCCTACAAACAAGGAGGAATTCTCCTCCCCACAGACCTGTTACTACTTCTCTAAGAAACTCTTCTATCCTCCTCCTGTTACCTGTATCAATAGAGCCTGTTTACACTCTAAAAACACCTGTCCACACCTTCAAACAGTCAGACTCCAACCTCCACCTGTCTGAGGACACCAGGGGCAAGATTGTACATCTGCAGCCAATCTACAATAGGCAAGCAGCCTGCAGCATTTCAAGTAGTTCATAGTATATTTTAATACTATGGACATATTTCCTATGGATTTTTTGTTGCACAAAAAAACTGCTGATTAGGCCAAAATTACAAAGACAAAGAAAGGACAAAGTGTAGGACAGGCGCCTGTGACCATTACTCACTCTCAATTGCAAATTAAAATGCTACCAAGAAATTAGTTGGGTGATCGCCAGAGTTCTAGTGTAAGACATAATGCCCTGGTGAAACAGGGTAAAAGGATTTAACACTTTGGAGAAGATGGACATGCCTGTCAAACGGCCAGACAGAAATACTAGTCCAGCATAAAGCATGTTAGATAATGCAGGAACTATTACAAAAGAACGTACCATATTAACATTTCCCATGATGACTTATTTTGGTCACTTTCCTACGACCAATCACCCTGATTAGCAAGCTTTAGCTAAGTTTGGGGAAATGAACTACTTCTCAATGTCCCTGGTAATGTAATTTTAAAGAAATCCTCTTTTTACACCGTTCGTTCATGAGAAGTTACTCGGAGAAACCAGGTTTTGTATATAAGTTGAGGAAAGATGCACTAAATAAACCTCTTAATGGGAATCTCATCTCAAGTTATGCTTATACTGTACATGTCAAAGTAATTATATAGGAAGACTGAGTTCCTGAGTAATTCCCTACCCAGAAACTGAAACCAGGTGTCCTGGTGGCAGTTATGAAATGAGTCAACTCGAGAAACTCAAACCTTAAACACATCTAACTAATCCTCGCAGCCCTTTTGAGAAGACTAACTTGCATGATACAGAAAAAACATACTTTTACACGTAGTAGTAAGTAGTACACAGGTTACCATAAATGAAATCAAACTAAGAGAGACTCCACCTGCTGCTGTTCTCTAAATTCAGATATGGTAACACTATGGTAAGCTGAACACGGATTTTTCAAATATAACCTGTAATCAAATTGTTTTTTTTTGGGGGGGGGGGTGTGTATTTATCCACAATACAGTATGTCATTAATTGTCTATTGGAGTAAGAGATGCCGACACGTACTACTACCTAATCAGCCAAGGTTCAGGTCAAGTGGTGAAAAGAGAATGAAGTGAACAAACAAGTGGGGTGGAAACAGAGTGTGTATGTGATGTAGGTGTTCGGTAATGGCTTTGAAATCGAGCAGGAGTGAGCGAGCGAGATGAGAGCCATGCAGGCCAAGAAATGGAGGGGCAGAGCCAAAAAAATGAGAGCTGTGATAAAAAAATCGGCTGGTGGACGGATGATGTATGTGAGTGGATCAGAGAAACGGGGGAAGAAAATGGGAAAGGCAAGATTAAAAGCAAGGAGGTTGCACAGATAGAGGCTGATGTTTCCAGTGGCAGGAAAAATGCTGAGATTAGTGCATGTGGCCACGAGCACTCAGTCTGATTCAGTCTGTGCCACAGGAGAGGTTCTTAGGTTTGCTGTGGCTTTTCATTGCATGACATTTCCAATTTCCTGCTGACAAACAAGCTAACCCTCATACAAAACACTCACACTTTAGTGCATGTGAAATGTTGATTACGCAAAAGTGGGAATCCTATTATGGCCAGAGGGCTGGAGGAAGAACTCATTTTCACCTCGCACAATTTTAGCCGTTTTTGCTTAGTGACTGAGCAGGTGAGGTCCTCTGCCTTATTCGTTATCTTTAAAACGGATCTGGTGGGATGAGCCAGAACCCAATAAGTGACACACTGTAACACAAGTGAACATTTTGAAGGAAACCAAAGAGTTCAACCTGTGACAAAGTCAGTAAGGAATGAAAGAGGATTATAGGGGTGGTACAGTAATTCACTGTTATGCCTAAAAAAGCATGACCTTTATTCCCTTTATCATACATGTCCTGTTATGCAACTCCATAGCAGCATGTGGTCAAAAGAGGTTTTTCTCCACATCTTTCCAAACTTCACATTCCTGGTTTGTATTTCCTGCTTTTTGATAAATGTGAGTTAAACGTAAGACTTGATACATGGGGAGAAAGGCGGAGCGTGAGTGGAGAATAACTATTTGAATGTATGAATATGTTTTGTTGTGTGTGTGTGTTTATTTACTTAGAATGTATGTAAAAAGAAGACGAATATATATCTAAGACCTGGCAGTCACAGTATTATGGTGGTTTTCAAGGCTTTTACTTAATTTGTCAAACATTTAATAACTACTTGAACCAGTGATCTGGTATATTTGTGTTTTCAAATATATCCTTTGTGTCATTGTCCTTCAAATTACCTGATTGGCTCCTTTCATGCCGGTCTGGATTACTTTCTGATTGTCCTCTACCTCAAATGTATGAATTTCACCTCCGTGTTTTTCCAATGACAGCCCAACTTCCTTCCTAAACCTTTTTGAGTCATAAAGTGGTCGTCATTGAAGATTAACCAGCTTTAGAACAAAACAACAGGTGCACTTTACACATTTTCTATGTTTCCACCACATTCTCAAGAAGGTCAGGGCTAGGTTATTTTCAAGCTCGTTTCTGTGGCTACAAAGAAAAATATCAAGGTCAACAGCTGAGAAACGGGTCTTAATTCCTTAGTTCGTACATACACACTTCTTAAATGATGAGTGTGTGCGTGGATGCTCAGGTGTGGATGCGCTCCTCTGTGTAGTTGCATTTGGCGTGTATAAGCTTGTGTGTGTACCTGCATTCGTGCACTCTCCACAAGTCAACACAGGTGAAGGGAGAGCTACACTGGTTCTTTTTGCAGGAGTCAGATAAACACCCATGGGTGAGACCTTTTACGGCAACCTGGGAAACCCCATCTCGCGGTTGACTGTCCATTGGCATGTAGTGACCATTGAGGCGTAGGTCCCTCATGCAGCCTGCATGGAGGAGAAAAGGAAATAGTGATCAGAGAAATGCCATGTCACAAAACCAAAATTATATCAGACAGAGCTGCGTGAGCTCATGAGCAAATCAACCACATCTTCATTCATGATAAACACGTGGCTTCAGTTACAGCTTAAATGCGCCGTGGTTTCCAAGAACCAAGCCTGGAACAATTCAACCTAACAAGACAGAAGTCTATGACTGAACTTCCAGATAGCTCCACCTGGATCACTGAGAATCTTCACAGACATTGATGGTCTTGTTACAATGGCACCTGTCAAGATGCGGCAGAAAGTGAACAGTCGGTTCTTGAAGTTGTGATGTTAGAAGCAGGAGAAATTGGCAGCGTGAAGATCAGAGAGAATCTGACAAGACCCAGATTGTGATGGCAAGATGACTGGAGAGTCAGAGCATCTCCTAACGGGCAGGTTTAGTGGGATGGTTCTGGTGCAGGGATCATCCATCCATTATGCTTACCGCTTGTCCTCCCAAGGGGTGGAGTGCTTACAGCCAGCTGTCATTGAGGGAGTCTGTTGCAGGGTCGCATGACGTACGACAACACCAACTGTGGCAGCAGGAAAGGCCTTTCTGTACCAACAGTCTGACCTTTTAACTTCTCCGTAGAACAGAGATCCTGGGTTTTGTTTTGAAGCAGCTCTGGTAACTATTAAATGTCCTATGATAACTCGGTGTGTCCACATCAGTGAACGGCGTAGTGACATCTGCTAAAGTGTTGGTGGAGCAACTGAGCCAATAAACTCCAGAGGAATTTCTGTGGCATTCATGTTCTTATCACTAAATGACTAACTTTGTGTACACAGTTAAGATCTCATTCCAGATCTGTCACTATTTGAAAAGACACGCTCACAAAAGACACTCGCGGGCAAGTGTACACACACACACACACACACACACACACACACTGGTTCTCTCTTTCCCTGCCACCATCTATCATGTCTGCCTCTTTTGAAGGCAAATGCTTTTAAAATCCATTTAATAAGCCCATGAATTGTCTTTTAGTGCCTGAGGCACAGCTGTCTACACCTCTCACTGTCTCACTAACTCTTAGAAGAACTCCCTCTCACTTTGTCTGTGTCTCCCCATAGTTCTGACCTCTTCCTCTCCCTATTATCATATAGTGTTTCCTGTGTGTGTGTGTGTGTGTGTGTGTGTGTGTGTGTGTGCGGGCAGAGCAGGGAGGTGTGCTTTCTGTCTGTCTGTCTGTCTGTCAGAGGGCAGTCAGTTTAGGATTAAGCTGTGAATGTAACAGGGAACGTGTGCTACAGTTTGTCACAAAATCAATTGCTGCAGCTCCAGAGTTCTGACTTTTGATTGGGCTGAGCATCATAACGAAGATTAACTCACACACTTAGCTGTATTCCCAGTGAGCTACTGATTCCAGCCCACAGTCAACTGCCAACAACACATTTCTGAGGGACCAACTTATTGTCTGATAAAGCCACTGTCCCTGACCTGGCCCTCTGTCTGTGCACTATTAGAGTTACTAGTATAGCTTCATTTCTAAAGGCCTTCTTCATAAACTTCCCTTATTTCCTTGTAAACTGATTTGGCGGTCTTCATCTCCCTTTTACGAAACATGTATCTGCATAGTGCAGACGGCGATGTGAAAGAAGACCTCTTTCCTGCACCAGGTGCTTGAAATCACCTGCAGATCAGAATCATCTGGTTTCTCAGTCTGAATTTAAGGTGAACAATTTAATTTCTTCTTGTCTCTGTGAGTAATGTTTCTTTCTATGCTGCCAATTGTTTCAGTGTTTGAAGCAGTGTGTGTGTGTGTGTGTGTGTGTGTGTTTCCTTGCAGGGTCTAATTTGGCATTTATTTATGCTGTTGTCAGAGCCAAGCCTCCAATTGAAGAGGGGACTCGAAATTCTGTGGAATCCACCTGGTTAATCACAGCCTAAACTAAACAAAAGAAGCATGCTGTCCGACATCCCAATAAGCTCCTGAAAGACATGAAGCCCACATTTTCTCACAGCGTAGTGATACGCGCCACTTAACTACTCCAGCCTCTCCTCATTCATGTGTTGCTGCAGGAAACTGAATCTGTGACCAGTCTTTTATGATCATGTGTACTTAACAGGGATCAACTGGGATGTGTCCACATCATGCAAAATTAGCAAAAGTAGTTCATCCACTCACATCTGTGGATTCATTGGACATGATGGTTCTACTTTTATGCACAGCATGGGCAATTAATAATACTACACTCTGTGGAGTGAAAAAACCATAAAGCCCAGCTAAATCAGTAACAAATGTCAACCATAAAAGTAAAGGCTCTTATAATACTAAGAAAATACTTAACATACTGGAGATGGAATCAGGAGTACACAGTATTAACATTTTAAATTAGTTTCCAGTTTCACAAGTGCCACCGATTAAGCAGCAGTGGATCATGGTCTCATCACTCCATCCTTATGTATACATGTCTACATGATGCCAAGTCTACGAGAAAAGTGTATCAGCCGGGTTTTTGATACGCTTATACCCACAGGACTGGGGTTACAATACATAATGCAAAATACATTTCATGATCAGAAACACTGTTGTTTGGTGTGAGTTTTGAAAGGTAATTTTCTTGTATCCATGTTTACACCTGTTTACACCTTTCATGGTATCAACATGGTGTAAATGCAAACTTCACAACTCCTTTACAGATCATAATATTTATGCTTACCATTCGCCATAGTACCACACGCACGCATACGCATAAAACTTTCCTAATTCCTCCATGCACTCGCCTGTGGGGACATGCGGCATCGCGGCTAACAATGACAATGCATCTGGGTGAATTTGCCATTAAACTGTCATATGAATCATTTATTAACACATACAAATGTCACATCTCCCTTAAAATTGGATGAATAGATAAATGATAAAAGGAGCTATTTCTGGTGGTACTTTTCAGGAGGAATATTTATTAAACTGTCTCACATGCCCTGAATGACACGCCACATTTCACTTCTCTGCGTGACACGTCAGGCAAATTCTGTATAGTCTTACTTTGATGGTGTTTAGACTGTATCTCGAAAGCATTCTTCACTGTTATTTTGCCATTGTATGATCCATTAGTTCTCCATGGCGGTAACTTTTTACGGTCGCGTGTCGTAACCACCTTCTTCCAATCTCTGCAGAAAGTCTTTACCCCTGAACAGTTCATCTGAGGATGTCTCTCATGAACTGTGATTGACCTGATCACTGATTTTTGTCCTCGCATGCAAACTAAACTGTTTTGTGCATCATTCAAAAATGAGCACAAAGGATAAGCACAAACAAGATAATTATTGGAATCCTTTGCACCACCACTTGCAGCCATTCAAATTTTAAAGCGTACAATTAGTACAATAGGAATTGGCGTTACACTCAAATTATATAGCAATTTGGGTGAAGTACTTTCATTCTTTAACCATACTTTACTGAAAGTGAAAAAGGTTCATTGTAAATAACAAATAACACACAAAACAGCTGAGGTTTTGTGATGACTTGCTTCAGCGGACTGGTGTCATCACTGAGAGTCATTCACACCTGCATCTAACTCCAAGGTGGACGTTTTCATACAAGCCAGCAGAGCCACGTACATTAATCGTTTAATTCAGATGTCAAAGCCCAGAATGACTATCGATCTACTGAGGTCTGTCAAAAACCAGCCGTTTGGATAGAAATAAGAACTTTTTCCCAAAACCAAAATAGGACATGGTTACAATCTATTAATGCCTTGACATTTCATTTTTTCAGTTAGAGATTCTAGTTACGTCACTTGTGTCAGGAAAGTGTTTTCATTTAATATTTTCTTTTTATTTTGAGCCAATAAACTCTAGACTTTCTGAATGCAAAGTTATGCCAAACTACATAGCAAGAACCAAAAGCCACATGCTGCCACATACTTGGCTTTCCTGTGTTTTTTATATAATATTAAAATACCATTTTACATGTTTAATCATGTTCTCTGACTGGGACTCCAGATGGACCTCAGAATATGCTACCCAGTTACAACTCTTCCTTTCCATCTACTATGTTTTCAGTTACCACAGGATTATCCAATGCTGTCGCCATATTTTCCTTGGTCTGTGCTTGTAGGAGCTACTGTCTCATCATAATGTACATTTTTGTTATGAGATCAGTATTCAACCTACAGTTTATCCAGTATATTCAGAAAACCTTTTTATTCCCCACTCCTACCTTGTGTCTGGATGTTCTTTTCTCAGAGGAATGCTTTGACACACACACTGACCAGCTACATTTCAGCCCTATATCTTGACAAAGATGAACAGAACATGCAAACCTTACTCTCATGGAAACTTGCAGATTTTGTTGTGCTGTTCTCACCTACCCTGAAAACTCTTGTTGAGTCCAGATGGGAAGGCGTTTCCCAGCATCACCACAGTTGTGTCGATTATAATTTCTCTGTTTCGGCTGTGTGACGCTGTGACCTCTCGCTGCCCTCCCCCACCGTCTAATCGCAGTGTCATCTCATTGTCATGACGATCTAGGAAGACCTCGTGCCATTCGCCGTTGTCGAGGCGATATGCCGGCAGAGTGAGGTTGTAATGGCCATCACCGAGGTTGTAGAAAACACAGAGAAAGCCCTCAAAGATCTGCAGTGAGAAAAGAGGACATTAAGATGGTGAAGTAGTAACTGCCTCATTGGTTATTATAGGTATTTCACGTTTTATAAAATATATTTATCAATATATTAAATAATCACTCTTGGCTGTTATTAACTTAATGTGTCAAATTGAAAGGTACTGGAACCCTTTATCATATAAGGGCTTGACATAAGCAAGATCCACTAGTAAAAACCATGGCAACCTTTTTTGTCAAATTATAATTATGTTTCATTGGGATTTTGGGTGGATAGGTAATCAACATAAATGTTTTTGTATTTTCACTGTTAGGTGAGGCAGCTAAAGCAGCTTTATTTATGCACATTTAAGTACTAATTTTAAAAGTACTAACTAGAACTCCAACAAGATGCAGTAGCAGGACCTCAGTCAAGTGGCTCACAGTTGTAAAAGCTCCAGTGTGGCTGAATTAAGTAAAGAACAGTCATAAATTCAACCATCGTGATGTGGATGTCATCTTCAATGATCTGATGGCTTTGGTTGCACTTGTTGCTGTTAAATGTGGCACGACTGTATTAAGTTTGATGGGACGGTTACTTTCTCACCATTGATTTTGACTCGTGGTCTTTTTAAACTTAACATTTTGCATTTACACACATTTCCTTGCTTTAATTTAAATCATAAAAACATTAAATATGAGACACCTGACAAAAGGAGGCAATTTATTACAGCACTATACATGTCATAGCACTAAGAGCCTAAAATGCTAAGACTAGTATATCAAGCGGTCACTTAGATGGATTAGTTCTGATGACTTAAGAAAACTGGGAAATGGTTTCCCATAAATCTTAACATAAAACATAACATGAGTTGAAAGATTTGTTCCACAAATAGTAGTTTCTGATGCTTTGAATGGCATTCAGCCTCCTTGGATTTAAAACGATGAAGTAGGAAAATATGTAGAACTCACGGAATGCCAAGCTAATGGGAATTAAAAAAAGATTTCACTTGGTTAGTAAAAATCTGGATCAATAGGCCAATTTAGCCAGTTGGCCAGATAGACTCCCTGGTGGTTTGTAAACAACTCCGCATTATAAACTGACATTTCTACTACCCAATAGTAGTGTATCTCATGTTAACACTCTCCATATAGAACAAACATATGTGAAGAAAAAAATCTACATAATAAATATTATAAACCCCCCTTGTCACTTCCACCCCAGTGTGTCATCAGCTAAGCAGTGGTGGTGTTTTACCATATGATCACAAAGCACTTCTGGGGAGAAGGCGAGTTGTCATGTGTGCTGTTGCTATGGGCCAAAAATAAATTTTAAATGAGGAAGTGTTCTTGTAAAGCTGACATTTTAACTTGCAATTGGTTGTACAAACATGCCCTGATCTTAGTGCCATCAAGACACACACACAAACACACACACACACGCACACACACACACACACACGCACACCCACACACACACACACACACACACCAATACACCCACGATCTAGCACCACATGGACATTTTGTTCAGGAAAGTGTGTTCATGTGGGGACAGAAAGGAGGCGGCCTTTCTGTCCCCACATGAACACACTACAAAGAAAAGTAGTCAAACTTTAATTGTTAATTACA
Organism: Microctenopoma steveboyesi; assembly: GCA_032359275.1. Classification (NCBI taxonomy): domain Eukaryota; kingdom Metazoa; phylum Chordata; class Actinopteri; order Anabantiformes; family Anabantidae; genus Microctenopoma; species Microctenopoma steveboyesi. The sequence goes on along the minus strand of JAUMHF010000017.1, from coordinate 22,049,869 downwards.
TGCATTTAAATAGTCTCTGTGTGTGTGTGTTACTCTCAATATTCAATATTCATATTTCTACCTTAAAGCAATTGTAGTGAAACTTGTGAGGCATTTCTGGTAAACTATCACAACATCAAAAGGCCTGTTTTACATTTAGTGTTAGGGAAAGGATAATAGCCCAGGTTAGCTATGATGATTAAATTAGGGTAAATGGGAACGCTGTGTATGAATGACTGTCCTCATTGGTAAAACAATGTGGACAGGCGAGACTGAATAACTCCGAAAGCCATTCTAAGAGGGTGGTGGGAGGGTCGTCCTCATTTCAATTTCAAACTGTTTCCTCAAAGTGTCCCACTGAGAATAATTTTCTCCCTTCCATCTTCCTCTGCCACTGCAGCCATGTAAACAGAGGACTAAGATTTGAGGGCCACAGACAGACAGAGACAGATGTGAAGGAGGATGGGCGGCTACCATTAATGCTCCCACGCCTTCTTAACATAATAGAGACAAAGCTTTCGAAGCAAAAAAAACCCAACCATCTCCTGTCAACACCAATTTCTCTGCCTTTGTTGTTCTTTGTTGCCACGTCTCAATATTGCCGTTTTCCATTAATTCCCAAGTTGATTATTCTCCCCCTAATTTAGACGAGTAGTGTTGGACAGCTCCAAAGATTTTTAGTTGGAGAACCATGGCTCATTTCAAGGCTCCATGATGAAGTATTAATTATATTTAGAATCCACTGGGGCAGCGCTTTTTAACCAGACATACTGACAGCCACCTGATTTTACCCCCAATTAAAGCTGAACGGAGCAGAGCAATTTTGCTCCCGCTTTACTCCCCGGGTGGTAAGTGAGTGAGTGCATTTCATGGTGTGTCTTTGCAAGAGTATCATATGCAGGTGAATGTGTGTGTGTGTTTGTGTTTGGAGGTGTGTGACTCAATTTTTCAAGTAAACAGTCCCACTGCAGGGACAGTTATATTCCCCTAGATGCCTCCTGCAACAGGCTGCTCTTGATGCAGCAGACGGTATCATAGACATGTACATGTCTGTGTTGAAATAATGGTGTGCAAATGCAGCTGTGTGCATACGACTGGCATGAGCATTTGTACTCATGAGCATTGTTTCTTATCCCACTTACATAAATCTAACCTGGTGTCAGGTGCCTTAGATTCTAGGCGTTTGTTTGCTCATCAAAAAACAAACAAAAAAATCCGTACTGGTTAAAATGCATGGGTATAAATGATTACCAACCTAAAAGTAGATGAGCTTAATGAATGTTAAATGATCTGTGTAAACACCAGGAAATCCGGGAACTTGGTATTGCTTCAGATTGACATTTGTTATATGAAAGTGTTTCATAATGTACGAAAAGTTTTATAGTTATTTGAACAATTCTTGGAAATATGCAAATCGCAGAAAAAAAACAATCCAAGAGAAAAAACTGTCACGTACTGCCGTGAATAGGTTCATTACACGTACTATATCTAGCCACTGTTTTTGAGCAAGAATAGTTGAAGCGTCAGTGCTCGCAAGCTACCGAGTAACTTATTCATTATTCATTAAGGGAGTGTAACGCATGTTATGTGACATGTGTTTCTTCAGCATCAGTTCTTAACCTGTAATCCTGTGGAACAGATACAACATGGTTCTCTAACGCCATGGACATTCTTTATTTTTGTCCTGCGTAGCTTGGATGTCCACTGTGCCTTGCAATACTATTAACTTGAAAATTAATGTTGAAAATGAGTTGATCTTGTGTTTTGCTCCAAAGCAACAGGAAAAAGGAGAGTCCCACTCAAGAACTTTTAGAAGTGAATGTTTCTGCTCTGCTGCCATGCTGTTCCGATTTCAGGGTTATGGAAGGCGTCAGCAGCACCTGTCTTGCAGCATATTTCTCTAATTTAAGTTAAATTGCTCTTCTGAGCAACCACATGTAGGTTCAACCGTGGGGTCCAATTTCTCAAATTCACCATGTGGCTATGAGAAACCAGGGATGAAACTGCCAGTCTTGCAAATATGCATAAAAAAAGACAAAAGAAAACAACTTGAGAAAGAATTCATGCTTTTTAAAATTGTTTCAGATGGAGTGAAGCTTAATGAAGCATGTGAACCATTGATTTTTGTTTTTTTTTATATTTTGAGTTTTGAGCTGTGTAGTGTTTTAGCCACCTCAACAGACAAGTTAAGACTCTCTGATACTCCCATATTTTGATGTTTTGTCAAAATATGGGAGGATCAGAGAGTCTTGCCCTTCTCTGATTAGTCCATTTAGAAAGTAGATTCCAATCGAGTTGATCACAACCGCCTGAGAGATGACTTTGTTTATAATATTGCAGGTTGTGTCTTTTGGTGCTCACTTACCAACACCTGATCAAGGTCTCTGTTAGATCCATACAAAGCATTTGCGGGGAGCTGTCAGTGCAGATCCTTCATTTGATCTTTCGCTCAAAACATCCTAACATTTTAATATGATGGTGAAGATTTCAAGTCATCCAGCCAAAATTATGCCTTGGAAGTTGAGTCATGGCAACTAGACTTCATCTATGTTTGGTTGAAACATTTTACTACTTATCCAAGTAGATGATTGTAGGTTGAAGTTTTATCCTAAAGCTTAGTTGACTTCACACCAACCCTGAACAGACTCATTAGGTGAAATAATGGAAGGAGTATGTGTCACCCCTTTGAAAAGCCTTCCTTTCTTGATGTACTTGGCCATTAACTGTGGCTAACCTAGTGGATGTATGAACTGTGGATGATTATTTTAGGAATAGAAGAAAGGGAAGCATGATAATCTAAACAGGTTATGCGAAATGAATGTGCATATTTTGTGTACAAGCTTAACAAAGCTTAACTCACCCCTCTTTCATACAGTTTGTCTTCTCTGTCCAGAATGTGGACATAACTTTCTTCAAATAAGTATTTAAATGTGTAACTCAGTTTGAATTGGATGGGTATGTAGTGTTCAGACTTCTCAGGCACACTAGCCAAGGAAGGAATAGCCAAGTTCTCTTATTGGCCCTTGGACTCAGATTGTTCTATTGTCCTTTTTTCTGGAACAGGATACTGCCTTGTGGAAGTACCAATTAGAATATCCACAGGTCTTGAGAATAAACTTTAACAAACTAACCTGTTAGTTTTTGGTTTCTGTGGAGGTGTTTTGTGCTCTAGAGTTCCTGGGAGTCTTGAAAACTCAAGGTTGTCTGTTGTTTATGGTATCTTTCTGGTGAAATTGATGTTGGGGTCCAGTTTGGGGTGAGTTATTTGCTCTATGAAGACCTTCACATCATGGATCTTGATCTTCACCCACGTGTCATTCACATACGTGGGTTGGTGTCGTCTACAGGAAAGAGTTGAGTGCTTTTCTTCTACTTCCTTAATGTACAACTTGGCTAACCCTCTCTCTCAATAGAAGTCCCTTCTGTAAGTGAACTAGCTAGTGTTCAGGCACACATCCAAGACCAAACAAATCTGGTCTGGATTGAGGCCTCTTCTGGTGGTGAGGCTGCTGTCTGCTTACTGTCTTTACTGCTGTTAAGACATCAGTGGTGGGGGTGATGGTAAAGAGAAGTATGCAACGGTTATCAGTAGTTTCAGCTACCTGCAATCTCCACTTATTGGCGATATGTGAAACTGTGACAGAAAATGCCACTGAATGGGGAACCTATCTCTGAATGTTTGAAGCAGCCTGTAACCCTCTTCTTGTAGTTATTGGTTGGGTCAAAAGCAAGATTACTTTTTCATGGTATTGGATGGTGTTTGGGATGACAGCGCGTCTCCCTTTGTCAGGCAGGCATGATAATTGTTTCATCCTTTCTAGGGCTGTCAGGGCACTTCTCTTATGCCTGGTGAGATTGGAATGTGGTGGTTGTACACTGGAAAGGGTTGCTTTGACTTGAAGTTGAAGATGTTCAGCTTATGCCACACACACCGAATGTTGTGAATGTTCTGGATGGTGGATTCTGTAGCTGTAATATCCACAGCAGGCACTTGTTAGGTGAAAGTCTCTGGTCACTCCCAGTTCCCAATTAAAGCTTCTGAAAGCTCCTTGTATTTTCTTTAGTTTCACATATGATCCTTTCTTCACCTTTAAGACTTTGATTTTGAAAAGCCTTGACTAATTTGAGCAGGCATACAGAATGTAGGAGAAAAGCCCATAGTAGTAATTTCAAATTTCTTTACTAAACTAAACTAATATGGTAGAAATCCCCTGTGCAGCTGGTGTGGGCAACTCTGGTCCTGAGGAGCCATAGCCCTCCTTGTTTTCCAGCAATCCCTGCACTTACTGTTTGTGATTGACTGAACACACCTGATCCATTCTCTACCCAACAGTAGTAGGTAGGGAATGGATAGCTGGAAAACAAGTAGGACAGCGACCCCTAGGGACAAGGCTTCTTTCGTCTATCAATATTAATTATGACAGTATTGTTGTGCAGACAGCCACAATCACATCAGCTCACACAATACAAAGAGCATAATAGGGAAGCACAATGTGCACATGGGATATTTTCTTTGTTTTGTTTTCAAAAAAGTATTAGAGACTGTTTGTCCTGGATAACAGTGTTTTACTGTATAGACCCTCCAGAGGGTGTCACCTGGAACAGGAGGTCAGCTGGGTTAGTGTTATCTGTTTTTTTTTGGTCTTTTCATTTCTGGTAGAGTTTGGGGATTTTTATTTAAAAGTAGAGTGATGCTGATTTAACACGCTGACACTCTGCCAGAGTAGTGGTTGAGGTGTTGTAACAGACAGTAGATGAACCTCAGAGTGTGAAGATAATCTACTTGGCATTAATGTGGAGCAATACCTTACATTTTACAAACTAAAATATTCAAGTCTTACATTCACTTACATTTACCTCTTTGTTCTCACTAACATTTTATTGATTCATTATGGTTTAACATATTCCACAGGTGTTCAGTTGACCTGGAAGCTGTCAAGGTCAAAGTATATGGTATTAAACATATATGTAGAATATGTGGAAGTATCATCTAAGTATTTGCATTTGATGTTTCTATGTTCATTCTTTTATTTTCATGGCTACAGTGAAACAGTGAAACTTTAATTACACATATTACTAATGTCTTATCCCCCAGGTGAAGGTGTGCTGTGCGACTTGAATTTTAATACGGTGACAGCCAACACAGTATTTTCTTTCTCGCTCTGTACATTCCCTATGCTCTCTTTTCCTCCTGTGACACTGATCAAGTTGTGGCTTTGCAGTTGTTCTATTGGGTCAATCATACACAAGAATAATAATAATAAGGAGGAAATTAAGTTGTAATTAACACGTAACCACAAATGCAATGCTAAATGATATCAAGAGACACACCTATTATGCTAAGGAGCCAGCCCCAATTCACTGATGAAGACTATACAGTACAATGTGACTGAAATCTGAAAACTATTAACATTTGTTCTTGTTATTGTTGCATACACTTCTCATAGCTTAGCATAGAGTGGAGTATGTGGAGTGAAGTTGTGATTTAGCCCTCAAGGACATGCGTTTACGCATTTACTCTTTGGCTAAACTTATTTAGAATTGCCTGATGCAAATCAAACAAAACTAAACATGAAAAAGCAGTAAAATAGCCTAATTTTGAGATTTCTTTTCTAATGAAATTGAAATTAATTCTTGAGTAGGGAACGTGTCATCCTCATAGGGACTGTAACAGCAAAACGTAGCAATCAGTAATACTGGTGGGAGGGAAAAAATGTAACTAACCATAATGTTTAAATGCGCCTCACATTAAAACAACAGAAACAAACATCTCTTTTGCAGTCAGCCAAGAGTATCGCATACTGATTCCCTCCTCTGATTAAAAGCAAACAGAACCATCACAGTGAAAAAAAGCATTGTAGAAGGCAGCATGCTTATATATCGAATTACATTGCAGAGTGTGCATTAAATCATGTACGTTGTGCGCGGCCTGCACTCTGGAAGAAATTAACTATTTATGGTGGATAAATGCTGCGAAGCTTCTCCCCATGTGGCTGCGCTGAGGAAGCGGGATGACATTTAAGAGGGAATTTTTGAAATGGATGGATAGGAACGGGAGACAGATGGGGATAAGAGGAAAGGTTGCCCTCCAACAGCAGCTGTGCTATGGATAATAGTCATCATTTTTGACACTGATGTTTGATCAATAACTCCCTTCACAGCACGACGTGAGAAACAAGCGAGAGGTTAGGATTGGGAAGGCATTGTATGATGCCAGAAAGTAAGTTGGGGGTGGCTTAGGGTTAGAGAACAACTGTATGAGCAGAGCAACCAGGGGGGAGCGAGAGGAACGAAACCATGTTCTGCACATGTGCTGTGTATCAGAGCCTGGTTTTACCTCTAACATTCAGCAATTTAACACTGTTTGTTTCACCTAATACTATGTTTGCTGCTGTGTACTACTTTACACTAAAGAAATATACAAGTGAGAAATAAGTAATAATAAATAATAATAGAAACATGAGACAAAGTGTGCCTTGTTCTGTCTATATTATTATTTAATGGTGTAATCACAGCACTGCGTGAAAAGGAGCTGCCAGTGACAAATACAATATGGGCGTGCTGTATTTCATAGTGTGCTGTTTAGCTTTTAAGTGTAGGGAAAGACAGAAGGAAATAATTGGTGTTATTCTAGTTTGAAAGAAAACACAACAGTGTGGAGCCTCGCCTTCCCACAGCCTTCCATCACAGTCACGCAGTATTCTCACTGTACCTCAAGTCGCACGTATTCATTCTGCTCCTTGGAGGTCAGATTGATGATGGTGCTGCTGTGCTTGCGGGTTCGGACCAGGACTTGAACCCACGTCCTCCGGGCTTGCAGCGCTGACACCAGCTTGTAGTGCACGTAACTGTGCCCATCAAACGAATACACTGGGACGTCTGGTGTTGAAACACAAAAACACACACATTGGGAATAAACAGTGTTAGTTTTAAAAGCAATATATGACATTCTGCCATTGAGCAGCTTTACTTAAATAGGGAATGACCTTCAGTAACTTAAACCAAAAATCCCTAAACTCCCCCATTTGCTGGATTGCAAATTCTGCAGGACAGAATATGCAAAATAAAATCGAATATGTACGTCTAGTTTAGCTTTGGTTATGCTTGGTTCTTCTTCCCAGAAGTGGATTTTGTGCATGCCAGAGAGACTAAACCTACACCTAAAATGTTTTCAAAGCTACTCTTCCATCTCATTGGATATGCGAGTTAAATTTCTCACAGTCTACTGCTCCAGCACCTCTCCCTGTTTGTTTCCCTTCCATGTAACTTTGACAAAGCTGAGTGGTTCATGAGATCCTGCTTGAAGGCAATGTCGTGTTGCACATTCTTTCGGCTTCTTGCCGGCATGCAATATGCAAACAATCAGCTGTGTCTTCTCAGGACTTCGTCTAATGTTTCACTGCTCACAGTCTTTTTTTAAGGCCACAGTTTTTACTGTGTGAGAATTTAAGCTATTAAATTATATGAGCATTATAAAGTCTATATTTATTATCTCACCTGATTTATACCTACTGTGAGTAGCATAGGTATTGGAAAACCCTGCAATTTGACAAGTTCTCCCACAGAGAGGACTGAATTTCCCAGAGGAACCTTCCTGAGTGATCAGTAAAGTCCTTTCTGATCTGATCTGATCTGTGTGGAGGAGTGGGCCAGAATCCCTGTTGCAGTGTGTGCAAAGCTGGTCAAGAACTACAGGAAACGTTTGACCCCTGTAACTTCCAACAAAGGCTTCTGTACCAAATACTAACACTGATTTTGTCATGATTTCTAAGTGGGAGAACTTGCTGCATCGCAGGGTGGTGAAATACTTATGTTCCCCACTGCACAATAGGCTGTTCAATGTTTTTGTTTTAAAGTACAATAAGACATCCTAACAATCCGATAAATCAATCTGCGGTTGTCGCATTGGATGAGTGCTCCCATTCACGGATAGGTTACTTGAGCTGGAGTGGCTGGATGATCGTTTATCATTTCACCTGCATCTGCAGTAGCACAGCATCATCAGCACGGCATAAGAGGCATATAGTAGGTGGGATAAGGCTTCAGGTTGGAAATCGCTATGATTTATGGACTGGGATGTGTGCGCAGCTCTGGTTTGTGTGTGATTTCTATCTGCTGTGGGAAATACCTCTGACATGACTGATTGGGACATATGTGGAGTGTTTATTACACCGCTAATGAGCCACTTTCATCTGTTATTTGTGCACCTTCACCGCTCTTGTAAAGTGTGGGGTTTACTCGGTAAATATAGATATGTAGATGTTCCAGTGAAAACAGTAGTTTCCAGCAATGAATAATGCCTGTACTGTATTTCTCATTCATTTAATCCAAGGATTCTAAATCTAAGTGACCTCGCAGTTTAAACGGTAGTGTCTGTTTAATTAAAGCATAATTGGGCAGTCAATGACCATTTGCAGCCTCAGAAATCTTTCCCACTTAATGGCAAATAGATTATAAATGAATCATTGTAATATTAGAGATATCTTAACCAAATTCCTGTCTCTCCATTATTGCGTTCATGAAGCCAAATAAAAATCTCCCTGTAATAATTTCGACACCTCATTACATAACATATCTCCCTCAGAACAGCGTGATTTTGCTGCAGATGAAGAGGATTGAAGCCGCTGTACCACCTGCAAAAAACGGACAAATGTCACGCGATCGTCCCACTGATGTGTGACCAGATGATTCTACATTTTGCGAGTTTGAAGTCGAGTGTGCAAGCTGTGATGCTCAGCACAAATGTGATCAGATCCTGCAACAGGACAAAGCGAGCGCAACCCGTGGCTCTCGATATTTAGAATCGACTTCTCAGAAAAACAAGGCCAGCCGCAACTTGGCGACAGAGGACGTGGACATTAAGCCAGAGTTTGTGATCTGCACTTCTTTTTTTACCTTTCCTTAGCTCTGTCCTGCCAGGATGTGTTCATGGGCTGTGAAACCCAGATTAATCACAGAAAAAAAAGAATAATGTCAAAGACAGCACACCTAAATCCAAATTATCCATGTGCCCTTACTTCTCTGAAAAAGCAGGTCTGGATTCAAAGATATGAATCAGCTCATGAATATAGACAATGATTCATTCATATTTCTTCATTCATTTATTCATTAATTCACTCCCTCAATAATTCATTTGAATCATATCTATGAGTCTCCCGTTTGTTGTTTAGACACATGGCTGTATCCCCAAATGACTAAATAGGAATCACTGAGCATCACAAAGCATGACAACAGTTTAAGAGACACAGGGAGGATTCTGTAATTAGAATAAAACCCGTTCAAGAAAGGGATTGGTCTCAAAGTGGAGAACACAAAGAGATACATTTCTGTACACATGATTCACCTGCTATTGATTTTCTGAAGCGACACTCTTTCTTCTAGCACAGAATGAGGGAGCGTTTACACGAGTGTAAAGCCTGGCCGTGAGTGCTGCAGTCAGCAGAACGCATCACTGCAGTTTCACTCATCAATCTGGAGGATGCTGCTTTCTTCAGGTCATAGGCATTCTTAATATGGACACCGCCGAGAGGCTGCGTGCTGCTCTCCGACTAAAACGCGAATTACACACAGCAATAAAGAATCCTCTGAGGGTAAAGCAAGTGCTTGACCTATATATGCATGGATTTACAAATAGAGTACATCCCACCTGCATAAAGGACGCCATGAAGCAGAATTTATTGCTCCCATTAATGCAGAGGATGATAATATAGTGTAAGCAATCGACCTTGCTGTAAATCCAACAGTGTCTGTAGTCTACTCGAGTGTTATATGTGTTGCGTGTACAAAACGGAGGCCCCCCCCGCCCTTAAATTTCATCAGGATGTTAACAATAAATGATTGCCAGTTACATTTAATACAGCCTTGAAGACTGAAACTTTACACTGCAAATAAAAGAAACAGAACTAGGTTTACGCGCCCTGCTTACCCGAGGCGGTGACAGAAAAACAGCCTTTAATGTTTTAATGTGCCTCATTTTATCTCCTTTAATTCTCACATGAAACACAGCATCTTGTTGAGCTGAAGCAGTAAGCTGGGGCGGTCATTTACACCAGAGACTTTAAATGTGACAGCAGTAATACGGTAAGAACAGCGATATCGTTACTCATCAGGGGTGACGTGGGTCAGTAGGTAGAGCCCCCCCTCCCCCTGCTAAATGAATAAACTGTGATTAACCACACGTCTTCGAAAAGCTGTGTTTGGTTCACTTATCTGCCCAATATCACTTAAATAGACGTACCCTCTTCACACTGGCGACCCGTGTATCCCGGCACACACTGGCAGCTGAAGGAGCCCCACTCGCCGTGGCAGCGACCGCGTTGGCCGCAGAACGGATAGCCCATGTTGACACAGCTGCTGTCGGTGGTCAGGCAGCCCGGAGAGCTGGAGTGAGAGTCAGCCGGGGAGCCCAGATCGTACAGCTGAACGGAGGAGACAAAATAAGAGATGGAGCGGTAGTAAATGTAGATAAAATGAGATGAGTGACAAGAAGGGAGGATGGAGATATGAGGGGGGATATGAAGGAATGAGAGATGGGTAATAGTGCAGTATTAAAAAAGAAGGAAGGATTAACTGGTATTATCTACTTCTCTACTCTGTCCCTCTGTCTTATAGCAGCGATGGAACCAAACACTGGAGCTGTTGTCTGATGGAAAAACAGCCTGAAAGCTGAACGGACGTGCAAACATTAAATGCTCAAATGTGTGACCCTGACAAAAACATGCCATAAAGAACATTAGTATTTTCTGCCAGACCCCAAACTTTATGACTTCTGTTTGAGCTGCAGCAAGGACGGCAAAAAAGCTGACAGTGACTCATGCTGGCTGGCAGCTGTTGATTGGCTCTGACCTCCAGCAAAGAAGGCATCTTATTGGTCGCTGACCTTTAAAAAGCTCGGCCTCCGCTGTTTGCTGGGTTTGACCAATCATGTTGATTGCTAAGGACTGAAACACAGACATTAGCAATCAATGACTCTAGGTGTCTGCTCATTGATTCAACTCTGTGTCACTGTGGTGTGTGTGTGTGTGTGTGTGTGTGCGTGGTGGTATCTGAGCAAAACACTTGGACTGAGTCGAATGCAAAAAATACACCTGCTTCTGCTTAAATAACTAATTGTGGATTCAGCTGAGAAAAGTGTCACCCCCCCCCCCCCCCCCAAGAATTTTAATTCGTCCCACAAAAGAATGTCAACGACATGCAGCTTCAGTGTAACATTAACGTTTAACCTTGTTTGCTGAAAAATATTAAAGTAAACGTAACAATATTGCAATATTTACTGTCACGTGACATCTTGACAGCCTAAGCTTTCTTGAGGTCAAATAAGTGTAATGGAAATTGCATAATGTAATAAACTTCATAAACTTCTGGTTTCTAGTTTAAAGATGACGAACCTCAGAACAAATATTACAACATACAACAGCACCAATTGCTGGAATTTTAGGGAAGAAAGCAAAAGTGTTGAAATCATCTGAAGCATTATTTCGCTGGAACATACAGTAGAAACAACAGATTTCATCTCATGATATAACTTCAACAGAATGTCTATGCACATTTTCAGCACTGGCACCCAATGTCCTATCATGTTTTCCCATATCGAACCATTTGCAAAGAAATTTTGTGGATTTTGTGTGAATCCAACGTGGATTCTACAGCACTCAAAACACCATTATTCAAATCCCTGAAAGCACAAACACAGACAGAGACAGTGATAAATGGCATCCTGCATGTAGACTAATGTAGATTTGGGTTAGATAGTAAGGGCTTTCTTCATCTTCTTTTTTGAATGTTAGCTTATCATCTAGCTTGTTGGTAATACTACTGGCCTTTAGTGACTGTTGAGAAACCCCCAGATTCAGCACCATGGACAGCAGTCATGAATGAACTTTAAGCTGTGTGACGTTTACCTGACAATCGGTCAGTGTCATCAAAGATCTCACCAACATTTTGCACATCATAGCAGTCCCTAGTGAGTCTCTCCACGTCTCCGGTGTAGCTCTATGTTTCAAATGTGCCGTGTTTAAAAAGGCTTTTTTATTCCAGTACGTTTTCCAAAGAGTTTTACAAACTGTAACGTGTCACACTTGAATATGTTTAAATGAGCTCACACAGATGCCCAGATACAGTACAAGCTCCCAGTGGGCTCAGGCAGATCCCTGATCACAAGTAACACGCAAGTGCAGAGACCTACAAAGTAACACAAGGCAACATAAACACATGCAGACTGTGCCATGTTCAGCCATCACTGTCAACTACCTTCACCGCGCCGCACGCACTCACACCTCAAGTGAAACAGATGATGTTGCTATAGCAACAAATGTGACACATTAGCACACACTGTGATAATAAAACAACACCACCACAGGGAGAAAAACCTAATAAATAAGAGAAAAAATCATACAATGTTCATCAACATTATTAATCATCAGTACGCCTACTGTTGCTTGCTCTTCGGAGATTTATTATCCTCATGTCTGCCCACACGCATCATGCAGATTGCACTCATTAGAACATAACGTTTGTGCAGCATCCCGCTGCATCTCCAGCTAAGGTACGCTACACCAAGTGCAAGCTTTTAGCACTTCAGAAAGAGCTTATGTCTTTTTACATCCACACTCTTCAGAGTCAACATTTTTAGAGATGCTTTAAATAAAAGTGTACAAAAAGGATCCAGAATATGTATATATTACACATTTATTGATGTGACAAGACTGCAGCACTGTTCGCTATAGTAAAACAAAAGAGTTCCTTAAAAGTAAGATATTTTGATGGTAATGTGTGACTTCAACGTAAACATTGTGTTCGATCGATAGACAACACCAAAATACATCTGGTGAAAACAGTCACGCGTTACTGCTGCAGTAACAATATATGCAATCAACAATGCAACTAAATGCACAGATGCACCAGTCATGTACAGTGCAGTCAGGCTTGTACTGATACTGACCTCATTAAATAGCTGGAAGTGTTGGTCAGACCAATCTGGCAAATTCTACGAGTCTATAATGTAAACATAACATGAACCTACAACTGAACTCAGTTAACCCAGGTGTGGATCGAATTGCCATTGACGGCAGCGTGTAGTTGACTTTGTTGAATTGCCGTTCCCAAGTTACCTGCTGTACTTGCTGCTAAAAGTCGACTATTTGAAGATTTGGTTCCTTTGGGGCGCACAAAAAAACACGAACAAAAATGTCCTTGACCAATATAATTTGAGCTGTAAATTCCCAGGAAGCCACTTCCAACAAACTTTAGATTTCTTTTCTCTAGTCACGCACACATACACGTACACACTCTGTGCAAGTGCCTGTTTAAAACGCAGCTTTATAAATGGTCTAGAACAACATGCATTCAAGCTGCACAAGCCAATAAAAATGTTAATGTGCAGTATATGTAAATGTTTGTCATTTAGTTAAAGCTAATGCTAGATTACACACATCCACACTGCAGACTTTTTATGAACTCGTTGTGGAGTCTGATACTCGATGATGAGTCATGATAAGGTTTAAGTAGGTCCTACTCAACCCTAGTAAAACATTGTTTATGATGCATTTTGAAATAAAGAAGGATATGTGGTGTCAGAGATTGAAAAGTTGATGATTTAATCAGTTCTTAGCACCAGTCCCTGCTGCCCTCCCACTTGTTTTCTTTGAATACAGAATATAAAAATGCCCTGATCAGACAGCACCTCATCTGAATGCAGTGCACATTCTACCACTAGATTAACACTCACAGTGCAACGGCAACATTAGAAAAGACTCTTAGATTTCTTCTAAAAGACACAAATAACTCATTGTATCAGTGAGAATACAATCGAAAAAGATCCTGACAGACTGGCAGCGGCAACATTTCTCACTTAGTCACAGGTCTATTTGATGCCAACATAAAAATGCAGCAGAAAATATAATTTTGGTGGGAAGCGAAGGCAGTAGTTTCACAAAAGGCTATCACGCCTAAGGCATGTGTTCATACGGAAATGATCTGGGTTTTGTTGGGGTTGGACTACAATTGTCATGGCTGAGCACGGACTCCTTGACTTTTTAATGCAAACAGAAGAGAAGGTAGAAGGTTACTTGAAAGTCTTGACTTGAAGTCAGTTTGAGCAGAAGAGAAACTGGCACATTTTCATGGTTTAGCCTTGGAGAGCATGTGTGTAGCATTTGAAAGCGCTTTGACGTTACGTTAAGAGATGTGTTTTTTTATGCTTTTATGTGGCACAAGGGTGTTGTGAATGTTGAAACCTGTTATTAATCCATTTATCAGCATGAGTGCAGGCGTGAGGTGGAGTTCGCTTGCCTGCGGGCGAGCATGTGTATCGCTGTCACATGTGTGAACGTTACCTTGCTGTCCACGACGAGGTTGCGGATGCAGCCGGTGAAGTGCTTGTGCTGAAGCTGAGGGTAGATGTAGGGAATGTCCTCATTCACACCACCCAGCTGTAGCACCTGGCTCATATTCAGGTACCTGGAACACAAAGGCATGGACATCACACAGAAGAGAAGAGAAGACACAGTCACTCTTGTTTTTAACAACAATACAGATAGTTTGTACCGGTCTGTATTCGGTGTTACGCCCGTCACTTCACAGGAAGAGTGGTCCTCTGTAGTCAACCAGCTGCCCAGACCCTCTGTTTCCTTCACTGCTGCCCCTGCACAGCGATCCAGAGTGAAGCGCACTTCCTGCAGAGGGCACACAAGCAGCAACATGCTATACAGAGCTAATGCAATCCGAGAAGGCAAATACATTAATAAACCTCCCAATTTCTCAGCATTATAGTGAGTGCACCTCCTGATGATGTCAAGTGCTCTTTACCCATTATTGCTACGGTGGTAGCTGCCTCTCTGACTCGCATTTCTTTCATTAACACACATTACTCAGCTGCTGCCTGCTACGTCTCCTGTTCATGCACAAACAAGCCAAAAAAACAAGACTCCACATCTTTAACCATCATGTTCCAATGAGGGCAATGGTGCATTTATACAAGTGAGGGAGACGGCAGTTAATCAGAAGCCATGACATGAATTTCAATAGGCAGGCGTTGGTTACATCGTCTCATAACTCGTGTAAACACTGATATCTGCTGACTTTTTTGGACTTGACATTACAGCTCACACCCCACAGAGAGCATGTCCATATTATTGTAGTATATGATCCTTGAAATGACTACAAATGCTTTTAATTATATTTGGTCCATTAATAACTTTACCAAACGTTACGAATTTCTGTCTACAAACTTTAAAACACTAATATAGATTTTTTAAAAACATTTTTTAGGAAATGCTAGTCAGACAAAATTAAAGTAACAATATGCACTGTAACCCAGCACCAGCAGGAGACTCCCAATGAATACACTCCACAAAAGTATGTGTGGCCAGAGGATTTTTCCCTGAATGGCAACGTCTAGTAATCGAAACAGTCACCAGCAAGAGTTTTTCTTATTACTGGGCTTTATAATAGTCCTTGCTAATAGACTGATTAAACTGACGGTCTGAATTTATTTTGTACATAAACTTGACTTAAAGCAGCAGAGGCTACTGAACCTTAGCATGAGGTCTGTGTGTCAGAAAACAGCAGCTAATGTGAGCCAGCTGCGCCGGCTGATTGCTCAAGTCACATTAATTAGTATAATGTTACATAAACAGCGGTTGTTTATAGGATTACATATTAGCACATACTGTACTGTACAGCGACTCCTGACATTCACAACTTTATGTAAACAGCTCGAAGGCTTCATTTCCCAGTAATACAAGCTTCCTTATAGAAAATCTTTGTATTGATCTACTTCACAGATTAAAACACTCAATGTTTTGGACAGATAATGTCGAATGTGTTACTGTTTCCATAATGTTATACAAAAAGCAGCTCTGTATTTGCAGCGTTTAATCTCACAGTATCCTGCAACCGGATTTGAATGATCTAACAAGTGAATTCAATCATGAGGGGGGGGCTTTAGGGGTCCTTGATTAGCCAGCTAAAAACAAATTTAATGGTGACATTCAGTGTTTCTTTTTTAGGTGGTGCTGAATATGAAAAAGCTTTTGATTTGGCAGGATGCTGACAAAAACCTGACTCAGTCCTGTGCGTTTACTGAAGTGGCCCCTCATCCATGTTGGGTTGAGTTTCCCGAAACAAGGTTGAGACGCAGCCAGTCCAGCTGCTTTCGTCTGCCCTAAGCTCAGAGTGAGACTCTGAGGCTTGAAGCCTTCAGACTGGGTTATATCAAAGAGTCTAAAAATAGGCTCGCTGCCTGTCTTCTCGATATTTAAGAGGGACATAAACTAAAAGGCAGCGGTTATGTGTGAGTGTGTGAGTCCTTGGAGGTGAAGAGCTCCAGGCAGTCAAATGAAGATTAGTCTAATTTCACCCTAATTTATTTCATTTGAAATGATCCTGGATAGAGAATGTCAGAAGAAGGCTGCTGCAATCATTCGTCTCTCTGTCACCACTATTATCTGCCTTTGTACTGTACGGCGCAGTCAGTTCTACAATACTAAATCATCGACCAACATCGTCTCCATTTGGCTCTGTGGGAAATAGCCAGATAAACACGCTCACACGAGGCATGATGGGTGACATTTGCAGCGCTTGGCATGAAATCATTTTGTAAGACAATAGGGTTACAATGGATATGATATAATGTAATGTTAATTATTCTACTATTACAGGAATCAACAATTGATTGCATTAAATAAAAAAAAACATGTAACAGGAAAATGTAGCTCAGGTTTATTGTAGTGCCATTACGATTGTGTAAATGTACAAGCAGAGGCCCACCAGTGTCACCTGCAGCAGTCATGAAGGAGCTCAACCATAGAAACATGTCTATAAAAGTATTTGAAACTCTAACTGTTAGTCAATATCCCACAGAAATGTGTGTGGTGGTGGTGGGAGGGTGCTTCTTGGTTGCAGCCGAGCTGGCAAGGTTCTCTGCTAATGGCAGGGCCAAGCGGAGTTTAATGAGTCAGCTAGCTGCACAAAGTAAATCAAAGAAACTACATACACACACTTTCTGCTGTAACAGACCTCAAGGCTGCTTCTTCCAAGGAAATTCATATATTTGGTTACTTATATTTAATAATGTATTTATATACAGTGTATTATAAATGTGTGCAACACAGACCGTGATTTCATTCAATAAATATGGAAATGCATTTATAATATATACCATAATTTGTTATTTATATATTTAATAAATCATTTATTAAAATATATACTAAAGTATGTGTAAATTAATTGTATATATATATATTTTTAGAATTAGCTTATTTAGAATTAAATTTGGTTTCACGGGGGGGGCGCCTGGGTAGCTAGCGATAGTGTCTTGCTCAAGGACACACCTGGCACGGGGGATGGTCTGGGAGTCGGACAGGGAGTCGATCGTGCCACCTTTTGCATTCCAGTCTGATTTATGCAGAAACTATGGACTACGTTGTTAGTTGTGTACAACTACACAAACATTAAAAGTAACGGGAGAGACAGAACACTGAAAAGACTAAAACTTACAGTACACTCTATCCTGCTCATGAAAAGAAGTAGAAAGTTGGATTTAATTGAGAAGCTGAAGAACTCCCTTTCAAAAACCTGTGGAATAGATCAAAGAACAAAAGGGCAGATTTGATGTTCGCCTGAGATTTGGTTTCCAGGTGATAAGCTAACACTACCAAAGGTTGAGTCTCATCAATGGTCCTTTTTTAACACTGTTAATCTGGTTATTACTATTTTGTGGGAAGATATAAGTTACATTTGACTATATGCACTGTTTAGCAAACTAGGTAAATAAGTTACCAGAGCATGTGCCTAATGAGTAAGGACACACCTGGTATGGGGGATGGGCTGGGAGTCACACAGGGAGTCGATCGTGCAACCTTTTGCATTCCTGTTTGATGCTTATCCCATTGAGCTGAATATGTATGCTTGTTATATATAGTGTGTTGTGGCATGCTCCATATTTCTGGGAACATTTTACAGATTTGTTTAACATATGTAGTTTTACAAAACTATTTATTTACTAAAAACAACATTTAACATATTCCAACATATCTGCACTATGATATAAAACATGGTTGTTATTCTAAAATGGACTGTCTTTATTGTCACTGCCTTGCAAGTAATGCAACAAAGTTTAAAACAGCTCTCAAAGAACCATCACTCACGAAATGAGTTTTTAAATTATTTTTCTAAAAAATCATCTATACTTTACTTGGCAGATGCTTTTATCCAAAGTGACTTACAGGGAGCTGGTGCTGGGCGTCCGGCTCAGGGACACACCTGGTAGGGGATGGACTAGGAGTCGGATAGGGTTCGAACCTGCAACCTTCTGAAACCTAGTCTGACACTTAACCCAGGCCGCCTCTAGAATACAAGTAACTAAATTCCTAAATATCTTGGATTTAAAATGTACACAATACACACTTCCCTAATATATATGAAGCTGCAAATCCCAGAATCCGCAGCATGAGACGATGTCAAACTGAGGCCAGAGAGTGGGTGGATGTTCAGTAAGTTTAAAGCTGCCACATCATCAAGTGGCGCCCACTGTACGTGCACTCCCAAAAGGCATATAAGGCTGTTTACATAACTGAAATGCACCTGAACTCATCTCAGTGGCAGCTCGTACAGTGCAAAAAGAAAAAACACAAATAACATTCAACATCTGTTCAATAAAGGAAACACAGTTTCCACTCCAGTGTGAATTTATTAATTAGCTTGCGTGTTAAATAAGAAGTAGTTGGCGTCAGGTGGGTGAGGCGTCCCACCTTGCTGTTGCTGCGGACATCAAGCCGATGCCACCGCCTGTCTGCCACGTTCACGTTGCCTGGCAACTGTAGCACCACCGTACCAGATCCATGGTTGATTTTCAAGGTGGGGGTCCCATCTATTAGCTCTAGATAGAGAAGGAGAGAAAGAAACAAAGCATGAATTTGAAAAGTGGTGAGATTCTCTGGGAAATCGTGTGAGAACTGAAAAACAACTGAATTTTAAATTAGTAATTTAAACACTTTTTGGATTGTTAGCAACCAAAATTTGGTGCTGGCATTCAAGTCTGGAAAATGCAGTAAACACACATTGACAATTTCCAAAGTCCATAATTGCCAAATTGCTCATATTGTCTGTATATTACCATTAATGAGGATTATTGCAGAGACCATGCTGTGATGGAGATTCTTCTTCATCTCATGGCAGTCAACAAACATCAGACAAAATTGATTACGTTCTATTTTCTGACTTACTCAAATGGGAAATTAAAAGTTAATGAGGTGGCTAAGACCGCTAGTGTGCTCGGTGCCATATGTAAGAAATTATTAAAACGCATTTCTACGAACCAACATCACAATCCATCATCATCATGCATGATCTTCAGAAGATTGGCACTTTAAAACACAATGAACACTAAAGACTAATCTTATTTTTGCATTGACAATGGGCTCTGTTTAAAATTTATAAATGTCAATTCCTGGTCTTAAAACAGGGAATGATTAGTCAAATCTCTAATGATTTCAGCAGAATAGACATAGTTCTCTAATTTTATGAAGCAAAATGATAAAACTGATGGAATTTAGTTTTTCTTCCTAATGCCACACATCATGTTGTCCTGCCTATGATAAATAATGTGCAGATGATCATTGGAGTGAAAGTTTTTTCATTCCAGACGCTGCAGCAGCAACAATGCGAAGTACATGTCTGTGGCTTCAGTGAATTCCCAAAAACTTATTGAACTAATATTGTTTTTTCTTTGATGAATTACATATCCATGTTCTATTCAAGCATTGTTTTTTATACTCGATCTTCCGTTCTGACGACGCCCTTTACTAATTAACACTGAAAAACTGGAGACATAACTCTGGAACAGTGCTGATTTTCTAACTTCTGCACTATTAAATCTGTCTCCACACTCAAGTCAGTGTCAAATGTCAAAAATCAAATGCTTAGCTCTTCCAGTCTCCGTGTCTGAATTCAGCTGAGCTTTTGTCATCCTTCTTGTTGCACTTCTTTCAATGCCAGTCTATCAGCACTCTTTCATCTTCCCATTGCTTGTTTTATGTTTCGCCCTCTTTCCCCCTTATGTAAATTTTTCATCTTAACCGATATTTCTTACATTAAACTGCTTTCAAATAACTTAGAAACTTCTTTCTGCTGACATCCTGCTGTTTAACTGTGCCTTTGTGAAACCACTATTCCCCCCTTATGACTTATTTTATATATATATATATATATATATGATGAGATGTCCTTGTGTACAACAACACCATCCCCACCCTCTCAAATTATTATTTCATGCCTCGTCTTCACCTTGAGCCAGAAGAAATTAGGTGTTGTTGAGCACACGAAATGCTGCTCCTCGCTAATTGCCCCGTCAATGCTGAGGTGTCCCTTTTGTGATGAGTGTCCCATACTTCATTATGCTGCCTTTTATACAGGTAAAAGAAAATCCAAAGCTGTGACAGCGTTAGGTTTAAACCACAGTGAGTTCAGGTTTGTTGTTAGCCTCTCTTTTCTTTTCAACTTTCCTTTAATTACCTGTGAGATGATTCAGTCCACTACAGCTGCCAGATGAGACGCCGCTGCACTTCAGGAAAGATACAATTAATTTGAATATACTGGCCAGATAACTGACCAGAAGGAACAAAATAAATTCAATATATATCGGTTCAGTCCTCCTTCCTTTGTTTAACTTGTCCTTTGTCGTCTTTTGGCTTTACCTCACTCACTCAGAATCTTGAGTTATCTCATTTATTCTGCTCTCTATTTTTTTCTTGAACTCCGATGTATGTTAACGCTGTCTCCACCACCCCTACCTCCCTTCACACCTCCACTGTTGCTGCCAGATACAGCATGGGAAGGCTGGCACTACACTCCACAGCACAAAGGACATCTACATAGACCTCACAATAAAGAGCTGTCCCAAGCGGGCAAAGCTGCAAACATGTGTGTGCATGTGCAGAAAATGGTTATCACACACTTACCATTAACACCCATAACCATTTGAAAGGCAGACTGATCAACCCACGGCATGGATATGGAGCCATCATGTCAAGACTGACATGATATTTTCCAAGAAGATAGAAACAGACTTCATAGGTCTCAAAGGAGGAATGCAGCGGAGGATGTTAAGCAAGCAGAAAGAGAATAGGAAACATGGGAGGGAAGCAACAGGGAGTTTTAACAGCCAAAAGTAAGAGGGAGAAAAAATAAGTAAAGGGTATGGAGGAGAGAGGTTGGTGGACAAAGTGAAGGTGAGGAAGAAGAAGAAACAAGACAGGAGATGAAGATGAAGAGCAAGTCTGATTTAGAACAAAGCTGGGAAAAGGGCCAACTTGTGAAATGGCAGATGACAGGTGGGATGATGGACAGTGAGGGAACGAGAAATGAAGAAAGCGGAAAAAATAAAAACAGAGAAATGAAAGGTGGTGCAGGAAGAGAAGACAGCGAGAGAATCTAATTCAATAAATCTTAGATTTTGTTAGGGATCTAAATAGTCTCTCAATTAAAGATGCATACGTTTAAATGGTGTTTGTTTCAAAAGCGGAGCGTGCATTATTCATTAAGGTTCATTCCCAAAATTTGCAATCAAAGAGAGGCATAAATTGTCCCCAAAGATTTATGCACAAACTATGGACTATGTTGTTAGTACAGCTAGACAAACATTAAAGTAACAGGGGAGACACTAAAAAGACTAAAGCCAACTGTGAATGCACTTTATCCTGCTAATGAAAAGAAATAGAAAGTTAGATTTAAGTAAGAAGCTACTTTGCTGAATAACTCTCTTTCAAAAACAAGTGGAATAGACAAAAAAACCTAAAGGGCAGATTTGAGGTTTGCTTCAGGTTTGGTTTTGAGGAGAAAAGCTTAGCTAACACTACCAAAGGTTGAGTCCATGTAGAGTCTCATAAATGTTAATTTTTTAACACTGGTTATTACTATTTTGTGGGAAGGTTTAAGTAAGATCTGAGTATATGCACAGTTTATGAAACTAGGTAAAGACAGTTACCAGAGCATGCACCTAATGAGTACTGATGTAGGAGTCTGTCCAGAAACTGATCATAAGGCGCGCAGACCTCTATTAAAGAAGTAATGGTTGTTGTTGCACATCCATGGGTTATTAAACCATTTCAAACAATTTGATTTGATGTTTAACATTCTACAGTGAAAAATATTATTTCAAGTGAAAAGCATTCATGACAGCTGCCAATCTTCCGACGAGTGGGCGTCCCAGCAAATTTCCTTCAAGGTCAGACTGCACAGTGCTCAGAGAAAAACGAAAACGCAACCCAGGCCTTACTGAGCATGGTAAATATCCATTTCAGCACATGTAGAAGACTGGACAAGTAGTTTGATCGAATGACCAGCGACTTACAAGAAAAAGACACCAGCCATACCTTTACCTTTCAGATCATCATGCACTGTATAACATTGTCTGACAACTGGTTGGGTCCAAACACAAAAACAACTCAGAGTTGGAATAGATATGAAGATATATGTATATAATAATATTAGAGTTAATAACTAATAACGAATCCACAGCAGTAACAAAAATTCTGAGCTGACCCGCTGACCTTCTCTAATGATGCAATGAAAAAGTCAAGAGTCAAAGACCTACTCCAAGACAAACACAAACAAACGAATGGCCACTGGGCCAGTGAGGAATGCAACAGGCTGGCAGGGCAATGGGAGCGTCGTCATAGGGGGCAGCATGCCTTCTACGTGCTCTGGGTGTATTAGGGTTAGGACAAGACTTTGCTCTTAAAAGGTTTTTTTTCTGGTACTCATACGTAATTCATTACCTCCTACTCGGAGACACAGAGAAGGACAGACTGAGAAATAGAGAGAGTAAAAGTGTATGCTTTATGTGCAAGGAAAACGCGATCTCCCACAGAGTTAGGGGCTCTTAAATATAAAAAATGTCCTCCTTTTTAGACGGCCTGAGGATACACAGGAGTCAAACTGCAAGCATATGGACTTCATAAACAGCATCACACATGCTCCCACCCATCACAGCCCTACACAGAAGCAGTCACACATACACCAATGCTCTCCAGAAGTTAGCCTGTGGACGTATAAGCTATATAAATGTGTCAGTTAAGCTAGCCAGCCCCACACAACAAACATATTGGATCTCTGCATCCAGCAAACAGCTATCTGAAAGCTGTTACCGTGCTAAAGTGGGTGGAGGGTGGCCGGCTACAAGGCAGATCTGTGGAAAGTGAATGTAGTGTCAAAGCAAATCTGTTTTCTGTGTGCTGTTGCTTCTCCGGCCTCGAATACTTGTTCATGCAGTGCCACTATTAGAATGGAAGAGTGAGTGATGAATTACCTACGTAAAGAGTTGGAATATGTTCCTTTTGGTTCAAGTGAAGAGTTAAAAACAAACTTGCATTCCTGCCAGGCCTTATCTGACCCCCTGCCGGCAAACATTTTCTATTCTCCAAGGGTGTCGTAATTACACAAATTTAACTTGTCTCATTAATTTGTGGCTATTGATTGGAGAAGCGCTGGCCTCTGGCTGGTAGTTATTGCATACATGTTTGTGTGTGTGTGTGTGTGTGTGTGTGTGTTTGAGAGAGAGAGATGAAGTGCAGGCCGTCGTGTTTGCTCAAACACACCACCAAACACCAGGTCTAACACTTCCAGCAATGTTTGTCATTTATTGCTGATCTCGCTGGACACAAATAACCTGGGTGACAATCAATCTCGCTAATGCAGCCGACGTCAGGGTGGCATTGCTGATCAGGCCGGGCTGTCATGACGCTGAGCGAGCCAGTCGTACTGTGTGGTACTGAAAGATCTGACAGTCAAATGCTTAGAAAACAACAAAAAGTATCACTGTGTAGTAACCTATTTAGAAAAATGGTAATTAGTTACTGAATCTGAACACAGATGGTTGACAGGTTGTTTCCCAAAATTTTTTTTAATTGTTCCAAAAAATCCGTTTTTTATGTAAAATATTTATTTTTGAGCCGAATTATAAAGGAAATGTGCAGCTCGCTTTTGTAAAGCATCTATAATTCAACAAAAAACAAACTCCACGAAGCAAACATTGAAATCATTACCACCACAAAACTTTCTTTTCTCCTCGCATTGTAAACTTACTCTTATGGAAGTATGAATACCCACTGTGAAAACATTACATATCAGATCACCATTCAGAAACACCCCCAGAGGTGGTGGCAGATGGCAGTGACAGTGTAGTCAGACAGGTGGCGGGGCTGCTGAGGACAATGTCAGACCTGTCAAAAATGTAATGTCAAAACAGAAGTAAGAAAAAATGCTCCCCTGGAAAGTGATGCACGTTAGCTGAATGCGGACAGTTTGCTGTGAGGTTGACTTTTCCATTCTGCCATGCGTTTTATTTTACAGAAATCTCTACATCGGCAAACAAAATAACTGATTTACCCAAAGCCACCACAGTTACTGAGGCGCCTCCTGATAACTGTCAGGAGTGTTTGCACACAAATGCGGCAGAGTTTTGCTGGTGCATTTGTTTGTAGCACAAGTTGCACTTCATGATTACTTGTGTTAAAAGGTTACTGTAGTCTTATGAATAAAATATCTGTATAGTGCTGTTCAGTGAAACTAAATATTGTTCTTTGTAGCAATGCACTTCTGTGCCAAGAATTTGGATGAGCTTTATGTATGAAAATGTGTAACGAGAGCTTAGCTTGGAACAAACTGACCCTAAACACAATGGTTCACAATGGCTGTCCTAAACTCAGAATCGCTTCATGGCTTCGCAAATGAATAAACAACATTTACATGAAAGTGAAAAATAAATGGATTAAAGGTCGCATCCAATGTTCTAGTATTACCTAGAACTCACTAGAGGTCAGCTTAGGTATGGGTATTACTATGCACATGTGCTAAACAAACAAACGACACCAGCTCTGTTATAACCATGTAATCTGTTCTTCCCTAGCGACTGAAGATTGGATGTAGTTCCCAGCGAGTGTTTGTGCGACTGCCTTACACCTTCTCTGGCTTACACGGCAGGGCTGGCTTGGTATAGCTGCCCTGCGAAAGGATAAAGGGCGGGTGAGTGGGCAGCTTTGAAACAGAAAGCCAGCATTTAAATAAGAAGGTGAAGGTCTGTGTGTGTGTGTGTGTGTGTGTGTGTGTGTGTGCGTGCGCGCAGCAGTGGAGGATATATTCAAGCTGAACAGGCGGCATCATTTAACAACGCTTAATAATGAGATGAACAGTGTCTGCCACGATAGTGATAGGGTCAAAATGAAAATGAGGTGTGTTAGTGGCTTCTCGTATGGCACTTGACATTCATAAATGACAAAGCATTTGAGGTTGTACAGAAGTCTCTGCAAGCCACCTGACATTTCTTTTTGTCCTCTTGCTTAATCCATCCTTCACCTCTCATTCTCTCCAACTCCCTCCGTATCCTGCAACTATTATTGTAATGCCCTTTTCGAACTACACTTTGAACTTGAAGTCCCGCCGCGGGTGCAGTGCAGTCCCCCTCACGTTATCACTCCCAGCTTAACACTTGTACTTAGAATACGGTCATGTCTGAATGAGACCTTCAGCACTGGGTTTCATTTTAGTTTTGTTTTATTTGGTAGTGACTCACCACATTTTGTATGTCTCCTCTTGTAATTAAGCATCAATCCAGTATGGCTCTTTGAGCATCAATGTGGGCAGTGGATGCTTGAAGCTGTTAAATTCAAAAGAATTTCCTATTCCCTTGTGCTCCACTAATCCCATTTAATCAAAAAGTCCTTTGTTATAAAAAAAAGCTTCAGCTTCTGGACAGCTCTACAGTACATATATATCCAAATGTGTTTCAGCAGAATGTACAGAACAGAGAATATTCTTACACTTTAACACATAATCGTGTTTTCTCCCCCTCTCATCTAATCTAATGATTTTTAAAAATCTTATCTGTGCCTTGCATTATTAGTGAAGTCTACAGTTTGTTGTATAGGAGGACTACATCAACATACTGACCTAATATTGTCCCTTTTTAATAAAAAAATCAGACACTGCACATGCAGTGTTATTCATATCTGATTTGCTGGAGGTTCATCCCGCACTGTGGCTGGTGAATATGTTTTTTAATAATATTTGTATGTCAGATGGCTTCATGCATTAGGTGTCACAGCTAAAAGTCTGACTGTTCTATACTTTCTACACACACCATCTAGCATAAGACAACCTGTCTGATCACCTATTTTAGTTTACAATATGCATCATATGAGCCCATTATAAGCATGTTATTTTGCTGCCCCACAGCATTGTGTTCCCACCACCCTGTTTAGGTTTGGGAGGAGATGAAGCCCTCTCTCTCTCTCTGTTTTTTTCCTGTTGCAAATCATTGCATCTATTAAATATTTTAATCAAATTTAGTGCAGATTTAGTCTTTGTTATTTTTGAAGCTTTAGAACTATAAATACTGTTGCTTATGGTGACACTTTCTGTTTAACCCGTTAAACCCGACGGACCCGGTACCGGGTCCACTTCCGACTTCCGGTTACAAAGTCATTCTGTGTTCCAAATTCATTTACTCTCACTCAGTGACATAAATATTACATTTTAGAACTTTAGAACATTCTCTGGAGTCTTGCCTTTGTTTTGGTACCAAGACAGCTCAAATAAACCCTATAGTTCCTGAGATATATTCAATTCATTTTGGGTACGTCTTTTTCAAGTAAATTCCTATAAAATGGTCTAGGGTTCAACAGGTTAAGAGCTGTTTCATTTCGAAAGGGGGGATAAGAAAATATGTGATGCCGGGCTAGCAATAACAAATCCAGTAACTACTGAACCAAGGTGAACTTCCTGCATGTTGGCTTGTTTTTTAGGTTATTAGGTCAGTTTTATGACTTTAAACTTATAAAAGCTTTGAAAAGGAAATTATAATTAAGAGAACAGGCACAGGAACAAGATCAGTTTTAACCAAACCCAGTTACTTATGCCATAGGCTGTTTGCTGTGTACCATACAAGGAGAATAGCATCATATCATTGCCATGGCACTGGTGTAGTGATGTTTTCATGGTACAGAGATCAATTATGTTGTAATGATGACAATAGTAAAAAATTAGTAAAGTCAAATCTAATCGTGATGACTAATAGAATTACATTACAGTATGAACACATCTATACACATATGCAGTCACATCCAGCCTCAGCACTGTCTGTAGTCTCGGAATTAGTTACATGCAGTGGCTGAGCCTTGAAACAAGTTAATTAAAGGTCTAAATATGTACAGCCTGACTCTAATTACATTCTGTGCAGTAACAAACCAGCGTTAGCACTAACAAAGCCATTAACTCTTTAGAATCCAATAACACATGGCAGCTTGCTTTAAAATGCACACACTCCAACACAAAGCAAAGCAAACAAAAAAAACATTCATACACACACGCACACACACACACACACATACACACAGAGGATACACAACATATCCGGTTCTTCAGGCGGACTTCACCTCCCACATATATTACTTTGGCAGTGATGGAACAACATCTTTCCCGAGAGAGAGGACCAATGCAAGGAAAGAAACAGTGAGAGAGACAAGGAGGCGTTAGTCTCTCAGATTAAAACACTAAATATACCAAAATGTACAAGACATTTTGTTCTCTGTTTCTGCCTGCCTGTAATGCCTGCCTGCTGCCCTCAATTCAACAAGCTTTATTGACTTCAAAGATCAGCAATATTGCCCCACAGGAAGTATATTCCTACAGTTAGGTCCTTGGGTAAGGAAATAATACTTTTTAGTCCCCCACCACACTGAGTCTGAAACAAAACACTGGGTGTGGCTCGTTCCGTCATTACTCCATGACTAATCAAACAGATAAAAGGCCTTGAGGTGGGTGGTGATGGAGATGGGGTGTTACATTTGCATTTGGTCAAAAACTACAGATGAGACCTTTTTACCACAATGTCACAGTGTAAAGTATAGTATCACAGTGAGTGGTGAGCGGCATTGTGACTGACCATCCACTGCACACCTTTCTCTTCCACAAACAATTCGGTTTTAATGGGAATCAAGGTAGTACGCATCAAAATGCATGGCGTGTCAGCTTTAATAAGATCAAAATCAACGAGCCTCTGTGATTGTGTAAAAGCGACTGTCACTGCCTAATCCTCAGGTCGTGGCAACTTAATACATTCAAGATGAAATGGATTTTCGTTCTTGTCTAGTAACAATCCTTAGTCTTGAGGCTATAAGTGAGATGGGGGATTTAGGAGGTGAAAGTCACTCAGTTTATTCCTATGCAATTTGTTTCAAGTTGCCGTGGCCTTTTTTCAACTAGTGTTTGTTTCTTCCTCTCTGGAGAATTCTTCTTTACCAGAAACTGGTAAAGAAGAATTCAACTGCACATCACTGCAGAAATCTTGGTGACTTGGTGGCTATACTTGCAGGTGCCAGCACATACTAGCTTTATCTATACATTTGCATTGTTTATTTCAAAGGTTGTTTAAGAGGTAACATCATCCAAGTTTAAGTTTGAACTTTAAGCTTACATTTCTGTTTACGTTGTATCGAAGAGAAAAAAAATTCTCTGATCTACTGAGATCTAGTGTGACAGAAAACATCTGCTTGGTTGCTAACGGTACACTATGTACATACAGCTTATTCTAATGACCTGTCTGTGCAATAAAGTCCTTTCAGGAATTTAATGAAAGATGGAGTAAGTTTGGAAGGCTGCATGGTGGTTAAAACTATAGCCTCACGGCAAGAAGGTTCTAGGTTAGAATCTGTCTGTTGAGTTTGTATGTTCTCTCTGCCTGTTTCCTCCCACAAGCCAGATACACGCAGGTTAGATGAACGCACTTCAAGCCCCTCACCAGCAAACCTCTAATATAATTGGGTACACCTAATGGACGGATGGAGTGCTGTGTGGTTACTGTCTGACCACTTGTTTGGTTTGTTTGGTAGACCAGTTTACATATCGACAGAGTGCAATAATAATGGTGCAACACAGCTCTCTGCCTTTCTGTTCCCTACAAAACTACTGAATAACTGCTAATTCAAGATTAATTACATTAGGGATTCCACAGAAATGAGTTTATTTTTGCCACAGTGCTTCACTCTTTTTAACGTTGGTACTAACTCACGAACTCCCTCATGAACTACGCACTTCTGGGTGTGTGTATGACATAAAATTAAAATATGGAAAATAACTTTCACTACAAATGCAATTAAAAGTGTGGGGCTTCTGCATTCTGAATAACAAATAGGCCCACATGTGCGATGTTTGTAATGAACCAGGCAGCTGGTAAATCAGTTGAAAATTCAGCAAGTTATGACTTTAAATGTGGATAGACTTACTGCTTCAACAAACATAAATGCATTTTGATGCAAAGGAGTGGCTAATCAGACATACAGTCTACACATGTGTATATGGTGCTACATGTCTACATGTTTCCTTTACTTTGCGAACATTCCCAAGGTGTTTAGTGTTTTTTTTTCCAAACGAACTATCAAGTTTGCATTCATGCCAGCACCACTACACTGTGCAGAAGCTGAACCTTTATTCCATTTATTGATTCAGTTATTGCAGCATATTGCGAATACAGTTATCTAACTATTGCAGTTTGCAAGTGTCCAAGTTGATTAATGGATTAGGATTATTTTAATCTGACAAATGTTCTTTTCTTTCACAAAGTAGTTGAGATTCTCCACATTTCACATCTTCTTCTGGCACATGCTCAAGTACCCTCTGGCCTCTTACTAATTATCTAGTCTGTGGACATATACCTGCAAGTGCAAAAAAGGTTACACTTATTAAATACAAAGTAAAAGTAATTTCCTTTATCTCATCTCAGTTATGCCTGTCCTCAAACAGCAAATACAGAAGGGACATGCTATAAAGCTTGAGATGTGTCCTACCTATGGCGATGAAGTCCTCATGGTCCCAGGCCTGCAGCTGGGCTAAAGGGCCACTGTAGAGCAGCAGTCCGTCAACAACATCCGTGATGAACTCCAGAGACATATGGGTCTCAAAACAAGGCATCATGGGAGGAAACCAGGCATAGCCGTTGCCATAGAAACTATGCTTGTTCTGCTGGCACTCGGGCCCTTCGAACTGAGCTGGGCATTGGCACCTTGGGGAGAAGGAGAGATTAAGAACCAAAATAACATGAATTAGTCAGTGCAATAAACTTTTGGTGCCATTTCTTGATTATATGGTTGCTTTTCGGCTGTCACAGACACTGTGATTAAAACAACCACAACAAAAAAAAACACACACACACATATCTAAATTCAATCATCCTGCCTCATGTTCAAAAAGCTTACTGTATTTTATTTAATTATTTTTATCCCCCTCTCTAAATATACACTCAAGCCCATAATTAATGATACCCCTGGCAAATTTTGACTTAAAGTTACTTTTATTCAACCAGCAAGTTATTTTTTGACAGGAAATGATAGGTGTCTCCCAAAAGATAATACGGCGATGTACAAGAGGCATTATTTAGGAAAAACATTTCTCAGCATTAATTTACATTTGAGCGAAAAGTGTCATGTCCAAAATTGTCCAAAAACAGGTTGGAGGGTCCTCATGCCATCACCCTGATCTTTAGCTCTGTTGTGTGACAGTGGGGATGGTGTTCTTTGGGTTAAAGGCTTCTCCTTTTTTACGCCAAATGAAGGATACATCATTGTGACCAAACAATTCGATTTTTGTTTCATCTGACCATAACACAGAAGACCAGAAGTCTTCTTCTTTGTCCAGATGAGCATTTACAAAGGCCAAGCAAGCTTATGTGTGCCTTATCTGGAGAAGTGGCGTCCTCCTTGTTCTGCATCCATGGAACCCAGCGGTGTGCAGCGTCCGTTGGATTGTCTGCCTTGAGACATTGCCACCAGCAGAGCCCAGATTCACCAGGACAGCCTTGGTGGTGATCCTTGGATTCTTTTTTACCTCTCACTTTCCTCCTGGCCAGCACAGGTGTTACTTTTGGCTTCTGACCACGTCCTCTGAGACTTTCCACAATGTGGAACATGTTGTATTTTTTTAAGAATACTTTGCACTGTAGCCACTGGAATTTGAAAACATTTAAATGTGGCCTTGAAGCCCTTTCCTGACTTGTGAGCAGCCACAATGCGCAGTCCCAGGTCCTTACTGAGATCCTTTGTCTAAGCCGTGAGTGTCCACAAACTTTTGTTAGGATGCTTTAGAACAGTCTGGACTATTTGGAATGGTACAGAACTTTGGATTTTCCCAGAGATTGTGGCAGTGTGTGAAGGGTATGAATAATTTTAAACATGACATGTTTTGCTCAAATGTAAATAAAAGCTGAGAAATGTTTTTTTTTCTCAATAATGCCTCTTGTACACATTGTATTATCTTTTGGGAGACACCTATGTCATTTCCTGTCAAAGAATAACTTGCTGGTTGAATCAAAGCAACTTTTGTCAAATTTTGCCCGGGGTATGATTAATTATGGGCTTGACTTTATATATACAAATATGTTTTTCTAATTTCTTGTCTCAGACAACCCTCTCTCTCTTTCTCACTATGTTTCACTGATGCAGATTTCTCATTAGATGCAAAATCGTTACACCACTAAGAAAGTCCTCTTTTTGCATTCATGTACTCATTTGTCCTATTGATTCCTATTAAAATTTCACCTCCCACCTCTTCTGTTAAACAATCACTCTTGGATTCTTTTTGGACTCCTTTTCCACTGTATTTTACTTTTACTTTACTTTGCTTGGCAGACACTTTTATTCAAAGCGACTTACAGGGAGCTAGCGCTGGGTGTCTGGCTCAAGGACATCACCTGGTAGGGGATGGACTAGGAGTCAGACAGGGTTTTGTTTACTCTTGCAGCTTATACTCTTACACCTAATATTTATATTCCCCGTTTCTCCATTTATCTCATGTGTTATTCATGTATTATTGAGAAATAAGAAATGAGACTTTTAAGTTATTGTAGAAACTTAAGTTTAGCTCCCCATTAAGGCAGCCTGGTAGCTCAATGGTTAAGGCAGAGGGCTGGGATGCCAGTTGTGTCCCTGAGCGAGAGACACCCAGCACTAGCTCCCCGAGCGCCACCTATGTTCTGCTCCCTGCTCCCCCCAAGGGGGGATGGGTCAAATGCAGCGAACAATTTTCTTTGTAACATGCAGAAATGTATCAATGACAATAAATTGGATTCTTTTTCTTATGTGAATATTTCATTGGGATTAATAAAGTTTCTAGTTATACAAAACAAGCACAATAAAATTTATCTGTAACAATACTGAAGTGAGTAGAGGCACTAGAAACGTTAGAATTTTTCACCTTAACGAAACATCGAGGATTCCAAGAATGGAAAGAAAATTGAAAACACAACCACCCACACACTGACACACTTATGCAAAGAATTCGAACAGCAATTGACCTACTTTCCGCAAAACATTACATTGTAAAGATAGTTATGTTCAGAGACTTCAAGAACTCAATAGGTTTAGGTACAGTGGTGTGAAAAACTAGTTGTCCCCTTCCTGATTTCTTATTCTTTTGCATGTTTGTCACACAAAATGTTTCTGATCATCAAACACATTTAACTA